>JAWDGP010005937.1:45000-167500 GCA_033675545.1 Elysia crispata
GACTGTTGTAGATTTAATACTTTTGGAGTTACACCTCAAATTGATATAATTATACGTACTGACTGTTGTAGATTTAATACTCTTGGTTGCCACCTAAAAATTTAATGTTATCATAATATTTTGTTACAAATATATTTTCTTCCATCTTCAGGTGTTATTGCATTTATCAACTGCTTGTCAGTGAAAGCAGCAACTTATGTACAAAATATTACAACATTCACAAAGCTCCTGGCTTTGGTCATCATAAGTGTCGGCGGGATTGTCATGCTGGCCAAAGGTTGGTTCTGTCATTATTTATTTGTTTCCGGAACAATACTCATTTTGCGCTCTTTTTAAAAAAAAATATTTTACCTTTGCAGCTTTGTGAAATAGAGGACCTTGTTTAGAAAAAAAACATAGAGGCTTGATTTAGAGGACTTTTAAAAGGAAACATCTGTTTAAAATTTATTTTGGAAAAACTCACTTGAAATATATGCTTTTTAATAAACTTGTAAAGGCTTTTTTCTGTCATTGTCTTCAGCTTTGTGCTCAATATTTCTATCATTTTAGGTCCTTATCACCATTTAGTTTGCTTGTTTCCAAAAAGATGATCTCATATCTTTGGAAATGTGTTTAAATCTGAATTTTATTCTTATAGGGATTTGACTCTTATCCTCTATTAGTCTCAAGAATGCAATAAGATTATATATTTCATGACTGAGATGTTCTTTATGATCTCCTTGAAAGTTATTTACTTGCAAAAACTTCGTATTCTTATCGATATTATCATATTTTTCACAGATTTATTTTAGCCCAAACTTTTCTCTCATCTCTTCTAGGAAATACTGAAAATTTTGAGGATGGCGTTGAAGGTTCAACCTCAGAGGCTGGTCCAGTGGCGATTGCTTTCTATAATGGGTTGTGGGCCTTTGATGGCTGGTAAATCATAGTCCTAGATATTATAAGTGCAAAAACTCATAATCTTTTGATTATATGTTTGCTACATAACTTGCTGTCAGAATGAGGCGCATATCATAAATAATTAGGCCTAGCTATAGTAGATAGTTCACTTTAACAAGCTTATTGCCTGATTTTTTTTTATTAAAATAAGTTTTTTAGTTCTCTAAACAGACAAAGAAACTTTACTTTCTTATGAAATGTAACATAAGAGAACATTAAAAGATAATGAAATTTTTATTTCTCTAAATTCATACTTGTAATTGTAAAGGCTGATCTCAGTTAATGAAAGTGATAAATATTAGTTGGCATCATGTCAAAATTGATGAGATTATTCAGTAAATGACAAAGTTAAACCTGTAAAGATATTTTAGGGAGAAAGAGGATGTTTGACTAATAGGCAGGTATGTGTAGAAATACTTACAAGAGCTAGGCAGAAAGCTACACTTCTGGACATTCTTGGGCAATTAATTGTTCCACCCATGCAGTTCTCTTACTTTAAAACAAGAATAGAAACAGGAAAACTCTTTTGAAAAAAAAAAGGCAGATCGTAATGTTTGACTGCCACTTTGATGAGAAAGAAAAAATGGGCATTTAGATTTGAGAAAAGTACATTGCTTGAAAGTATTTTAATGAAATCAATACAAAATATCAATGCCACACAAATTTTTGAATACCAAAAACAAATCATGATAATTGAGAGTAATAAAACTATTTTTTGGAATGAAATGCATTCACCTTATTGAATTTTGTCATAATTTCAAGCTGATTACTATTTTATTCTTTGCAGTGCAAATTATGTCAGTCATTTCTAATCTTAAACTATCTTTGAATTCTTTCTAATTTCTCATGACTAAACTTTAACACCCCTTCACCTTTTTTTTTATTGGTTTAAAAAAATGTTAAGTTTCCTTTCTCTTTTTTTATAGGAACAGTCTCAACTTTATTACAGAGGAATTAAAAGATCCTACCAAGTTAGTGCAATGTACTTAAAGATGAGTGTTTAAAACAAAACAGTTAAGACAATTTATGCAATCCTATTCCACCTGCAATCAGTATGAATTTTTCTTTTAATTATTCCTGTAGTTGCTTAGAACATTGGCTCTTCTTTACTTTTCTTTTCATAACAATTCATTCATTTAGTCAAAGACACCATTAAAATCTAGTTGGAATGATTTTTGATTCATGCCTAGCCTGGTACAGAATTAGGTTTATTCTATTTTTAAACCATAAACAAAACAAACTGCTCATTTGAAAAAAATGTATAAGAGACCCTAACTTGATTTTGCACTGATATTTTAGTATGACCTGTTTCTATTCTTAGTTCTGGTTCACTTTTCTCTCCTACTTTCTCTCTCTCTCTCTCTCTCTCTCTCTCTCTCTCTCTCTCTCTCTCTCTCTCTCTCTCTCTGTCTGTCTGTCTGTCTCTCTCTCTCTCTCTCTCTCTCTGTCTGTCTGTCTGTCTCTCTCTCTCTCTCTCTCTCTCTCTCTCTCTCTGTCTGTCTCTCTCTCTCTGTCTGTCTGTCTGTCTCTCTCTCTCTCTCTGTCTGTCTGTCTCTCTCTCTCTCTCTCTCTCTCTCTCTCTCTCTCTCTCTCTCTCTCTCTCTCTCTCTCTCTCTCTCCTTCAGCCCAGCTCTAAGTTTACACATGTAATAACCACTTTTTTCCTCTTCTTTTTTTTGTGCCAGAAACCTTCCACGAGCTATAATGATTGGCATCCCATTGACTACACTAGCGTATGTCCTGGCCAACATTGGCTACTTGGCTGTAATGACTAAGGAGGAGATCATGCTTTCGCATGCTGTGGCTGTGGTCTGTTGATTTATTAATTTAAACTACTTGTTCATTTATTAAACTAAAAGCATGTCAGAGATATAGCAGTATCTTTAACACAGTGAGCAGTGGAGTCAGTCTTGTTATCACAGTCATTTTCGGTTTACTGGTTTAAAGTCAAGTAGCTGTAGAGCTCAACTTTCTCAGCTATATTTTGAACCGTGAATGGTTAGAGAGGTAAAGAGAGGAAGGGGAGGAAGGGATAAGTGAGGCGTAGAGATCTTTAGGGGAGGTATATTAAAATATGAACTAAACTTCACTTAAGCAATCCTAAACTTGCCAAGTATTATTTTTTATGCCTCACCAGAAGAGGGTGAAGTTATTTTTTCTCTATATATCGCCTCAGGAAATAGTTTCTTTTCAGTTTTAAAGAGACCCACCGACGAACATTAAAGAAAAATGAAAAATGAAAAAAAAAGCAAGTATCATGCCCATTCTTGCTCATTCTTGAGAGTATGCCTCTTGAGGACACACGTCTATTTGGTCCTCTTGAAAATATGTTTATTCCATAGACTGCGCCGTAACGGTTTCATTTATTGTAGTAATGAAAAATAGAATGAGCTTTTTTCATTGATATAAAGAATATACATTCTTGAAAGCTCAAGTAATTTATATTTGTGAGGTGGCCTGGAATTTTCAGGCTCATGTCGGAAATAACTGTTTTGAGCTATTGGGCTTCAAACAAAAAACAAATTTTTCAAGGTTTCCCACTTTTTAGCTTCTTATGAACTATCTTTAAATATGCTTTGTGGTGTTTTTGTGAAGATAACTGCAACCCTGCATTGAAAACTTTTCCTAACTTGAAACAGGTTATTCTCAGTTTCTCATTCTCCAGCCTTGTGTTAAGTTTTAGGTCATATCTCAGCCAAATACTAATATATTCTAAAATGTCAACTGTTTTATGTAGACAATTGGTTGGGCTTTCAAAAAGTATGGAAATCACAATATGTCCAAACTAGTCATTGAGCCTTGAAAGTTGCAGGCCACCTCACATTTAAAGACTATCTCTTGAGCTTTGTTCAATTTTTGCCTTCAACAGACATGGGGTGATCGCATGCTTGGTGTAATGTCATGGCTCATTCCCTGTTTTGTGGTTGCTTCAACTTTTGGCTCAAGCAATGGATGTCTCTTTGCCTCAGGCAGGTAGGGGTTGTTTGTGCCAGGAATACTGTTTTTAGTCAAGTTTTCCATTGTTACTTAAAAATATCACTCTTCATCTTTTTGCGCAAAATCAATGTCAAATTTAAAACTTAATCAGAATGTATGCTAGCATTTAAAAATGATAATGATGATGATAATTGTTATGCTGATAATAATAATAATAATAATAATAATAATAATAATAATAATAATAATAATAATAATAATAATAATAATAATAATAATAATAATAATAATAATAACCATTATGATGACGATGATCTTGATGATGATCATTGTGGTGGTGATGGTGATAGTTTTGATGATGATAATGGTTTTGTAGCAATATTATTCTACTATCAATAATAATGAAAATAAAGCTCAAACAAAACAGATGTGGTCATTGGAGTCCTATATTGAGTTTAAGATTCATGTTGAGTCTTTAACTTTCTAAGCAAGGTCCTACAACCACTACCAAACCAAACAATGAGTCTAAATTGTTCAACATTGCAAGTCCTCATAAATTATTTTTTTAGCCAATAAAATTCTTTCAGTGATATATGATGATAAACATTGTCATACAGATTTAATTTTAAAAACTTAAGTTTTGTTGTAATATATTCATCAGAGGACGTTGAAGAAAGGAATGATTTAGTCTGACTAACAATATTCACTTCTCTTTGATATCTGTTGTGAAATCAAAACATTTTTTATCTCGTAATATAGTAAAAATAAAAAATCCATGTCAACTTTTTCATTCAGCTTGATGATGCAAACGATCTTGAATTAATGATTGATGAATGTTGCAGCTATAAAAAATTTTCAGAATCGCATATTTATATATGTGTGTGTGTGTGTGTATGCGAAGCATATTTTAACTTCATGATTTTTTTCATGCAATCAATTAAAAATGTTGGGAAAAGCTAATAAAATAAGTTGCATTATGAGGAATAGGTTGTTAAGTTTTTTATTTTAATTGTATCTCTACATTCATGTAATGCGTTGGTATGGCTTAAGTTTTAAGTATAAATTTAAATCTACTATGTAATGAGTGTACATTGACATGTATATGAAAGCATATTGTTAAGTGTATACCCTCTAGCCAAATATGATCAGTTCATGACAAGAGTCATGCATTGACTTATTGTCCAAGCTTTCTGTTACAGAATAAATTTCTTTACTGAAAATGAGCAAGTAAGGTATTAACCCTAAAGCTCAGGCTATGCGTGCTTGCTAATAGTAACTGATCAATTTTTTTAGACTGCAGTCTCTTCAAGTGGTCATCTTTTATTATGTATAGAAGTTTAAATATCTGCACTTTCAATACTTTATTGAAAATCTAACTTGAATCATCCAAGGCTCTCTCTGATGTGTGGTGGAAATGTTCCTTCTGTGACAATTATATTAATCTTATTCAGTGATAATATTTATAATATACTAGTGGTATTAAAAAAAATTCTTTTTTTTTTCAGTGTTATTTGCTATTGCTTGGCATGAATTCATTCAATCTTTCATGCAGGTTAACCTTCTCAGCAGGGAGAGAGGGTCATTTTCCAAAAGTTCTCTCATTTTTAAGAATTGGCTCTAACACTCCAGTGCCTGCTGTAATGTTTACAGTGAGTTGTTCTAATCGGTGAACTGTTAAAAAATGATTGAGTTTGAATATGAGAAAGAGAGGGGCGCAAATAAAGAGAGAAAGAACAAAGTGAAAAAGAGAGATAGAGAGATAAAATAGACACAATGAGAGAGGGAGGCAGATAAAGAAGTTGGGAGATAGACATCTAGAGATAGTCAGAGAGAGAGAGAGAGAGAGAGAGAGAGAGAGAGAGAGAGAGAGAGAGAGAGAGAGAGAGAGAGAGAGAGAGAGAGAGAGAGAGAGGGAGAGAGAGGAGAGAGAGAGAGAGAGAGAGAGAGAGAGAGAGAGAGAGAGAGAGAGAGAGAGAGAGAGAGAGAGAGAGAGAGAGTAAAAAAGAAAGATACAATTTTATCATTTTAGTGAAATAGAGGGAAATTTAGAAGACAAAAATAACCCACAAGAATTATGATAATTTTAATTAACTTTCTACCTTTTCGTCATCTATATTTTTACAAACACAAGCTCACATCCAATTTCTGTTTCATTAGACTTTCTGCAAAAATTACATGTGATAAAACAAGTTTTATTGATGCAGAGCAATTTTTAACTTGTCTGTATTTGGTCATATCAAGAGTAGTAGAGTTTTAGAATACATTTTCGGAACAGTAATGTATCTTCAATTTGCCTCTAGCCCCTATGGAAAGCTGGATATGTGGGCATCCTATACAAATTCCTAATCCGGTGTAGTGACGGGATAAGCAAGGCTATAAACTGGTTTTACAAGATATGTCCTAAAAAAGCTTCTGACCCCATTAATGCACTTCTCATCATTATCTTTCTTTGCCACCCCTTTTCTAAAGTGACAGTATAATTTCCATGGAGCAAGAGGTTACTATCATAAGAGGAGAGTTGGTTAATTTTATTTACACTATTTGCAATATTTGGCTGTAAAAGTTGCGAGTAAATGTATAATTCATATCATAAGGACTGATGCATCTTCACCATATATCCATATTGAGGTAACATAAATATGAGGTTTTGAGTGCAAAAATATTGCACTAGATTTATAAAACTAATATTTATAGCTGGAAACTTGTTTCATTTAAGCTAAATACACATTTTATATTAACTGATTATAAATAAACTTTAAAAAATATTTCTCATATGTCAAGAAGTTTGTGATGGAAATTGTAATATTCTTCAAGACTTAAGATTTAAATAGTTATTTTGATTAGAAATTTTTTCTAGTAAAGGACTTAAAGATTACCCTAAGCTAGTCATCATTGTTCTTTGGTTTGTGATGGTAGCTCTACTTTGGGTCGCAAACTTAAAATGACTATCTTTTAAGAAATCTTAGTTAACTATCTGCCTGAAATTTTAAGGAATAGAATTTTCCTTTCAAGTGTAAAACTAGGAATAAGAGAATGACAAAACAAAGTGTTGATACTTTTTGAGTATTTTTTTTTTAGTTGTTTTGTTTAGTTTTTAATGTGTTAACTTTAATTCTGTTTAATAGTTTGGAAATAATTTTCATATTTTGAGTGCATAAGAGAAAAAAAAATTGTATTTTTCAAAAGTTTTAAGCTAAGCTAGATGATTGGCTATTATAAGTATGAAGGTTAATACTTTTAGGGCTTATATCAGTTAATAGCTAGGTGGAAAATTTAGTTTACTGAGTTTTATGGCATATATTACATCAACTATGATAGTAATCAACTGTTGTATGACATGAAACTATTGAAAGAGAAGAATAACCTTGTTCCTTTTATGCTATAGAATAGGATTTCATTAGGTTATTTTGTGCAAGGGATAATCATAACATTTCTGAAACATAAAAAAGGAAAAGATTGAGGTATTATATGAAAAGCATGTGTGTTTTTCCCTCCAATTCACTGAACATTTGGTTTTACAAGGTCTCACAGGAGAATTTGAAACTTAAAAAAAACTACAAGTAGAGTGCAAGAAAGCATAAGCTTCCCAAATCTCTTTATTAGAAAATGCAAAATGAGTGGACATAATTAGGTTGTTGATCGATCAACTCTTTTTTTTCAAATTTTCAGTTGATCCTGTCTTTATGCCTAATCATCCCTGGGGATCTCAGCACCCTTATTGATTTCTTCAGTTTTGCCTCTTGGCTTTTTTATGGTCTCACAACAGCATCTCTGCTTATACTCAGGATCACAGAACCAAAAATGCACAGGCCATACAAGGTCTGTGAATCAAGCTCCCTAAAAACATTGTATTTTGTTACTCTTACAATTGAAATTTACTATTTCCCCATTTTTTTTTAAACCATTCAAGCAGTTGCTGTCTAATGATACTCAAAGTTATAAAATTTGTCATCACAACATAATATTCATTATTTTCAAATTAAAATGAAACAAACGCAAAAAAAAAACATAGGAAAATTGACCACTGATGGCGTTCATTTAAAAAAAAATGGTAGCACCATTCCTTTTTTCAATAGTCTTTTGAAATTATATAGCAAAGAACTGGTGACCTTTCACCCCAATTTTTGATTAATGGAAGACGTCTCTCTCTCTCTCTTTCTCTCTCTGTCTGTCTGTCTGTCTGTCTGTCTGTCTGTCTCTCTCTCTCTCTCTCTCTCTCTCTCTGTCTCTCTCTCTGTCTCTGTCTCTCTCTCTCTCTCTAAAATATGTCTTTCCCTCTCACTCTCTCTCTCTCTATCTTGCACCCCATCTTTCTTTCTCCTTCACACACAAGCATGATAATAATATACAAAACTTTGTGAGTTCTTATGCTTAGATTGACGCCTTATGATTGAAATTAATTTTATCAAGATATTCTTAAGTCTTGACTTTATCACAGATAAGTATTTGAAAAAATATGTTTCATTCAGGAATTGAGCCAGTTTAGCCTTGATTTAGTTTCCCGCGTAAGTGATCTTAGATTAGCATGAAATGAATCAAAGAATACAAACTCCCTCACACATTATACATAGTGTACAGTATATGATTGATAACATACAAATCATCAAATATGACCAAGCACACATACTGGAAAATCAGCCTTAAAGTACAATGAAGTCACACATGCTCATTGAAAAGGTAAAGCCTAGAAAAATACTTTCAATCAGCATGAATATCCTAACAAAACTAGAAATAAAATTTCTTATGTTCTCTGAGATCAAAATAGGGAGGCATAAGGAGATCCTGCCTTGTTCATGCAAATAATATTATTTTTGCAAAAGAAATCATAAAGCAAGTAGGCATACAGGAAGATAAAAAATTATCAACATAAATCATTGAAAAAGAAGAGACTTCAAATAATATACTTTACTAATTCATACAAATTTACAATGATTTACCAAGAGTTGATAAATCAGGCTATTTTGTGTTGTGGCAAATCAAGAGGCCTAAATTATAAGGCCTGCAATGACAGATAATGGGATGCATATAAGAAGAATACGAATTTATTTACTCTAAATGTTTATTAGCAAATTCATTTCAAATGGATTTTGCAGCAAAATATAAAATCATCTTCTTTTACTGTAGGCCTACTTGTTATCATGAACATTTTTCTTTTAAAAGTCATCCTTTCTTTTCTTCTTCATTTTTGTCTGTTGAATAATAAAAAAAATAGTTCATAGTTCATTCTTCTATTGATCATTTTGTGTGCTCTCATCTTGATTTACAGGTTCCCTTGCCAGTCCCTATTATTGTGCTGCTGGCGTCTATATATCTAGTCATTGCTCCCATTGTACAAAATCCTGGCATGCAGTTTGTCTACGCAGTTATCTTCATCCTTGCAGGTCTTGTTCTCTATGTGCCTTTTATTTACAATGGCATCCATTTTAAATTTGTTGGTGAGTAATATAATCCTTTTCAAACGAAAATATGATATTTAGTTCTGTTATCAGATAATATCTAGCTACATAAGAGAGATATCTGGTATGCTGTGCAATTTCCAAGCAACTGATACATTGTTTAATAACCAAAGCCTGTTACATAATGGTGAACTTTTGTCTTTTCCTCCAATGTCACTTCTTATCTGCGTAAGGAAAGAAAAAAGGAGAGACAAGTACAAGCAGCATGTGCAATGAGTTTTGAATGCAAAATTTAAATTAACATCCCATTGCGTGAGAAATTACTTTTATTGTTATTATTATTATTATTATTATTATTATTATTATTATTATTATTATTATTATTATTATTATTATTATTATTATTATTATTATTATTATTATTATTATTATTATTATTATCATTATTGTTATTATTATTTCATGGCCAGCAACCCATCACCTTGATATTCTGATATTCATAAAACGGTTTTGATATCATATCTATAAGTGCATTTGTTTAAATTCATTTACAATATCTCAGGTATGTACCTCAGAGGTTGTCTATCTTCCTGAGTCTTGATGGAAATACCCTAACTTAAAGCCATTTTTTCAGTTAGAGGTGATTAGACTATATCATGTATTTCCACCAATTTTGCCGTATTTTCTCCTTAATATGACAAATGTATAATGCTTTTGATTCATGTAACATTCTGTAATAACTAACTTTGCTTTATTCTTAATTTCTTGGTCACAATACAGATTTTTTTGTTCCAATTTTTTTTGTCATCTAATTGGAACATGTTATTGTTATTTTACTTCTGTAGAAGCCTTAAATAATATTTTTTTGGAAAATATAATGAAAGCACATTCATCTGGAGACTTTTTAGGCACTTGCATGGAAATTAGGCATTTAGAAAGGAAACATTTCAGTTATTTCTGAAACCAACTCATAAAAAGTCACAAAATAATTGATGTGACAGGGCTTTGCATTATTTACTTCTAAGAATAAAAGACAATCATAGTCATACTTGTCCAGACCTCTTTCTTTTTCAAATGCTTTATATTTTTTCCTATATTATTATTTCAATTTAAAAATAAGGAAAGGAATCAATACCCTCTTCAAGTTTTAAATAGCAAGTTAGTAATATTTTATATGTTTTAATACCTTATCTAACTTTTGAATGAATTTTTAAATGTTTCCCCTTCTCCATTTCAGACACAATTACAATCATCATTCAAAAGCTTCTTCAGCTTGCACCTACTGGCCAGTGATTTTGGAAGCCATTTTGAAATTAAAGAAGAAATTTCCTAGGTCAACTTTATGAATTTTCCTTTGCATACTTGACTTTTTTTTCATTGAGAAAATTGAGTCATGAAGCATAAAATGCATAACCAAGTAACCTCTTCTTTTTTTTACTGTTTTTTTTTTTTTGTTGTTGTTGTTCTTAATTTCAAATCTGTATTAGTTATCACAAGCTCTCCCACTTACTAGATCTACATATATGATTTTCTAGAGATAAATGGCAAATATATTCTGTGTCTGCAGAAGGCTATAATTTTTTTTTGTAAAAAAAAAGTAAAAATGTTTTAAACTGTAATAATTTTATTGAAGTATATTCCTTTGGATTGCAAATTCGAGTTTTTGGATAAATTGAAATATGCCTGACTTGTTTCTCTTTCTGGATGTGCATGAAACAAGTTTAACAAGACATTAAAAATTAATCAAAATTTTTAATACTTAAATCTGGTTTAAGGCACTCCTTTGCTAGTCATAACCATGATCTTCAAACAGCTAAATTTTCACTCTATACAATACTGACCCAGCCATACTTACTAATATATGCAAGCACAATACACACATATATACACCTTACTGCTGATTCAGTTAGAATCGTATAAGATCTGTTTATCATGCAATATTTTAATTTAGTTTCAATTTAGGTCTAGATCTTTACCAGATTTTGATCTAGGTCTAGCCTTGAACACTGCGACTGTCTATGATATCTTAATAAGACTAGGTAAAAGAACAGGCACTTAAAGAGATTGATAAAGTGACTCAAAATTCAAATTTTATTTAGAGGCTAGATATTAAGCATTTCTGTTAGCTATAATTCAAGTTGCATTAAAAAAATTGAATAAAAATATTGCCAATATGGCAGCAAAATTTGCGCACTCCAATGTTTAGCCCCTAGTATTTTGCAACAGATTGCTGTGCACTTATCAGTTATGTTTTAACTGATTGACTGTATGGCATGGTATCTCTTATTTACAAAGTAAGTGCATAGCAGGTAAATTTAGGGATTTAAATGACCAGTTGCATAAGATGTAGCACATAAGAGCTCCTTGCATAAAAAATTTTGTAAATCAATTGTGAGTTGCATACACACTCTGGTGTTCCTTTTTTTCTCTCTTGTTTTGACAAATCTAAACTTGACCTTTGAATATTAGGTTTCATCTTTGAACTTTATATTTCTCTTCCTTTATCTATTTATGTTTAGCAAGTTATGGCAAATTCAGTTTTAGTACTGTGCTAATCATTTTCGTGATTTGTAATGTATCTGGAGCAAGGTGAAGTAAATTGTAAAGATAAAAATTTAGTGCATTGTATAAAATGTATTAGGTGAGCTGCTTTTTATAGGAACGAAAGGAAAAATGGGAGAGCAAATGTTTAAAATCTATGTATAATTGCTCTCCACATGCAAAGAAGAAATCAATGCAATTGTAATGTTTTTTTGCGCTCTTGCTATGGTTTCAAATAAAAATAGGAAATGTATTGGATCTTGATGCATATAATGATCTAACTTTTAAAAGATTTAAATTATGTGTTTTGGTTATGGGTTTGTCTTATACTTGATATGGCTATGTAGATGTATTTTCTCATGTCAGATTCTAAATTTCATTTCAGGCCTTTCACAAAATTTGAAATAGTCGTAAATTGTTCATTTGGTCATATTAAGCCGCATGTATTAGTTTTTGCAATCATTATTTAATATTGCTTCATTTACTGAATAAAAAAAAATAGTGGAAATAGAAATACCATTTAAGTTGGCTGATATGATTTTCAAACCACATTTTTCATGTTGCCCTTCATGATTTGATGCACAGATTTGATGTTACTCACTGTAAATCCTATTCCTAGTCATAAAAAATTATCATCACATGTTCACCTATGTAAGAAGCCCTTGCAGACATCAGCTAGACATTTTTTTTCTAAAAATATTGATACTATAGACATATTGTTAATGATCATTAAGATTATATATAAAATATATAATATGGACAAACACTTTTGTCCTTAAATAATCTGATAACAGATAAGACCATTTACATCTTAGGGAAACTGGACTTGCTTTATATTATCTTTATATTTTTAATGTAAACAATATTGTGTATTGTTTAAATTACTAGATGTAATTCTCTCTTTCAATCGCCAGGAGTTTTTGTAGGAAACCAAACTTTGATTTTATGCAGGTCCCTTGAAAGCTTTCAGTTTACAAAAATGATTCTCATCAGAACTGTCCATGGCACAATTTTGTGCATTCCAGTTATTCAGGTGTAACATTTAAGATTTCAGTTGACAAGCGAGGAATGTTCTAAAATTTATAAGTGTAGTCCTAAGGAATATAGGCCTACAAAATGATGCTGGGGTTCTTTAATTCTGAAATGCCAACTTTATGACTATTGAAAGCTTTAATTGAATTCCATTTTAAAGGTGCAATTAACATTACCGATTTATTTGAATTTCTGATTGTCTTAATTGTTTCACTTCAGAGCAATTTGAATTTATTGGTCTATACTGAAGGTATCATATTTTGGAAATATTTTCCTTTTCATAGTTATGTCTACATTTTTTTCCCATTTCCCTGCCATTGTGACAAATTTAAATATATTAATATCTATATGGAAATTCAGATTATGTTGAGATTACTCCTTGTATAAGACCTGTTAAAACAGTTGCACAACTGAAGAAGCAGCTGTCTTTATATTTGAATGCTCTGTTATTCAAATTTGAAGCTAATATTTATGGCCACAACTTTACCCCTTTTTTTTTTCAAAGTCAGAGCAAGCTGATCAATTGATGAACTAAATTAGAGAGTAAATTTATCCTTTAAGAAAATATCCTTTAATATTCTGGGTTGTTTTCATCATAGAAATTGCGGATTTTTGTCAACTTTAAGTTTCTTTCAAATATAATGAGAATTGTTTTTTTGTTTTTTTTTTGTGTATGTCTGAAAAGCTGCCCTCCTGTCATATCTTCTAGACAGTATGAAGATTATAAAAAAAATTCAGAAAAGAATGCAGTAAGGATAATGCCCCCATCTATTTTCAAAATTCGTTACAAATTTGTAAAAAGACTTGAAAGTAGTAAGGATAATGTCATGACTGATTTTCAAAGTTCGTTTGATGGCTCCACTTTAAATATGCATAAAGACATGGTAAACAAATATAAAAAATTATATATATGCAGTATTACTTGTTATTGTTAAAGTTAAATACATTTCTCATACATAAAAAGATATAGCATAGATGACCTATTTTTTCTTTGTTTTTTAAAGCTCTAGCTCCTTTTGTAACAAAGTGTCCATTTGAGATGATGCATATATGGATACTGAAATTATGATATTGATTTTGATAAATGTCCTGTTACGTTTAAGTAGCATGGATAAAGCAAAATAAGAAAATATGACTCAGGCAAATTTTACCACCGATATAACTTTATATCACAGTTGGATAAGTGCAAATGGTTTATTTTGACATAGGCTTGCTGTAACAGCAAGTTGCAAAGTGATAGTTGATATTAAAAAAACATTATGCAGAGGGCAAGCAGTGCCTAATTATTTAGCCCCTGCAAAGAGGTTGTGGTTAAATTGTAAAATGTGACCTCTACTTCATTAAGCTTCATAAAAACCACTGTGCCTTAAACATACATGAAGATTACTTTCATACTAATATAAAGTTATGTTGATGAGATTGCTAATACTGTTACATTTTCTAAAAAAAATATGTTCCTATTGATTCTCTATCTCTGGCAGCCCTGAACACCTGTAAGTGTAATGTAACTACATGTATATTAAAAAGTTTTGTCAAACTTGCCCTTCCCTATACCATATTCTCAAGCATGGAGAAAAGTTTAAAAAAAAAAAAAAACCAACAAAAGCACTAACCAGTCTTACAGACTCATATTAACATCAATAATAGGCCCACAAGTACAGGTTGAATAAGCTTTCATATTGGTTTATTACAAAGCTTTTACATTTAATGTTTATTTTTTTTTGCTTTCAGATAATAATTTTGCTGTAGAATTTAGATCTGCATAATATGAATACATACTTCTCAAATTTCATCCCTTGCATCATTATCTCTAAAAAGGGAATGAAATGAGAAGCCATGCCTTCCAAAATCTCTTCCAAAATGATCAAGACGTTTTGTGAGCAAAGCCAAATTAAATGACATGTTGTTTTGTGAAATTGGATTATTGAAATATATGATTTGAGGTAGAATTTTTTTGCTTGTCATATACATTGCATCATTAAAGCAAATATTTCAATAAAAATCTTAAGTATTCTTGTTGCTTCACTGCATTGCCTTATTGAAAAAAGAAAAGTTTGTTAAGATTTTTCAATTATTATTTTGCCCTCAGTTTGTAAAAAGACCAAGATTGAAAAACATTATATACCTTTACATTCTATAAGTATAAGTAGGACAATGGTAAAAATTCATCAAATTCATGCCTGATGGCAATTGCGAAATTATAGTCGTGCCTCTCATACTTTTTCAAGTTTGTTTTGTGGTTTTTAAATTAAACACTACATAAGTATATCCTCTGCTCCAATCTGAACTAGCCTTACATTGATGAAACTAAGAAAACCTTTAAACAATGTGACATTTTCAGTGACTGAGACAACTAAAAATGTTATATCACAAGATGGTTAGAGTGGTTTATGTATTTTAAAAATAATCATAATAGCAGTATTACAACTGAAAACTTCATTTGGCATAAAGAGTGATGCTTTTGAACCAATTCTCTGTATTCAGGTAATACAAATTTAATATTCGATTTCTAACAAAAAATGCCATTTCCTAGCCTATGACTGGATACAAAAGATATCCATAACTCTGACATAAACCGATTTCTCATCTCACAAAGACTACATCTCAATGAATGTCCCTTGAAATCACCACAGTTCACAAAAATACATTTATATGTATGTTAGCTAAGAGAAATATATTTCTGGCTCTAAAACTAAAGACAGTTGAAGCAAAACCAGTTTAAGCATCTATATCTTGCATGGAGATCAACTCTTCCATTCAAGGGCAGCTTTTGTTACACTCTTTGAAAGCTTCTAACTTATTTGAAATCCATTCACTTTTACATATTTTTCAAAGAGTAATATTTAGTTTTTTTTCTTTTAATTTCCATAAGCTGAATCATGTATCACACTCTATGTTTGACAACTGTAAATGCCTCTTTCTGTATGTGATGTTTTGTTTTGTTTAGTCTACATAAGCTTCGTGATGTATAACATTTTGTGTTTAATTTTGTATGGCGTTCAAAGCAGACTACAGCAGCTCCTAGGCCTGCTCACCCATTGTTTCCCTCACAAAGTTTTTTGAATCACTACAGTGATGAATTTTAACATCAAAACAATCCAAAATTTTTGCTGAGAAGTTCAAATTGTGGCATCTTGTTCTTAAATATTGTTTTTGAATCACTAAAGTGATGAATTTTAACATCAAAACAATCCAAAATTTTTGCTGAGAAGTTCAAATTGTGGCATCTTGTTCTTAAATATTGTATGTAAATGTTTATAACTTCATATTATAATAAGTATATCTACTAATGCCTAATTCTTCAACCTTGTTATGAACTGTCATTAGAAGTTCAGATCTAGATATACCTGTCTGAGCTTGTGAAAGCTTGAAAGACCAGTCATTCCTTGGGAAATTTATTGATTTTTTAAGAACATGAAATAAAAGCTCTAAAAAGTAAAATGAGAACAAATTGTGAAGATATATATATATATATATATATATATATATATATATATACAATGCATACAATTTAAAGCAAAGAACTGATCAAACTTTTTTTTGTGAGACTTTACTGTCTACTTGTTTGTTTGATGGGAAAGGGGTGAGTTTCGGAAGGTTGTTTCAGAGCTGCTCAACAATGTAGAAACTCCTGCAATTGAATAAGTGAAGAAATCTTCATGCATTTTTGTGGGCTTAGGCACCTGCCTCTCTAGTTGGAGTCCATAATGTGCTGCATTGACTGCATACCCAAAAAAAGCAAGTGCTACAGACTCAAATGTATCCCATTGACAGATGATGAAAACTTTATATTTGATGACAGATGGTAACCGAATCAGTTTGCCAAAACTTGTTTCTTAAAGACTTACCATTTGTTACCAACTTCATTACTCATTCAGCTACAGCAGTAGGCCTACATAATAACAACTGTTGAAAGTATGATTCCTTTCTAACATTAAATTTTCTAACTTGTTCCAACTTCCTTCTTGCAGAATTCAGGCAAGGTTTTAACATTTTTACGACTACGCTCTTTTGTAAAGTTTAGGGAACCTTGGGTAAGGTACTTGTTATCAATAAACTTTTGTGATCTCGCAACTGAAACCAAACAATTTTGTGACATTTACTGGCCACAAAAAGCTCAGAATGAAAAATGATATTTTATAGAATTGAATTTCTAACACAAAATGAAGCTTAAGGCCACCATTCACATGGTTGTTGCGCAAAGTGCATACGTGCAGCGCCAGATATCTCATGCTAAGCACTGACCCACTGTGGGTATAGGAAAACCGCATGAAAAAACTGGGTGTTGAGGGCATACTGCGGGTGGTCTAGCGAGGCGCTATAATATCAAACCTTGCTGGATAATTTATGGAGCAGCGCATGACACTAGGCTCTTTGAGGCTATAAAAATGACTTTAAAATTTCTTATTTGGACAAAAAGTTTCAGAAGTGTATTCTTTGCCTTATTTTAGTGTGGAATGATACCAAATAATACATTAATGTTACATGGAAGTGGAGATTCAAAAATATTTTATTGTCATGGATAGATCCAACCCAGTTTACGGAATGATGCAATGTGTCGTGACATGTTGCTCAAGGTATTGACTCAGTGACCCATATGATTTTGAAATTCCTGTGGAATCTTATAGGCACCAGTCTATTTTTTCCCACTGCATGTGGAGGTATATCAAAACATGAAGCGGAATGCCATGCCGACAAATCTTGTGCTATGCCTAACATCACCTCCGTAATTATGGAGACCTATAGAGAAAAACCTTCAGGTTCAACCACTTTTAATAAAGAGGGAGAGAGCATTAAGGCCCTTAAACATGCGACATTAGAAAGACCATACGTCTCATACAATATTTCCTATAGCTCTGTGAGTGATTTAAGGGACATTGAATAATTTAAAACTACTACCTCCATCAATCGTCACAGCCAAGCCTTTATATTTGTCATACTTTAACCAACTTAAGAAAGCTAGGCATGGTGATGAGTTTCCAGTTCAAAAAATCGGCCTACTCAAAGTCTCCCTTGACTTGAAACGTATAAAACTTTTGAAAGAACAGCAAGCAAAGGATGTAAGAATTTTCTGTCATTTATAGACAACTAAAAAATTTATTTCATATTTATATTGAATGGGGAAAATAAGAATTCGATGTGCATGTGAAATTCAATTATAAGGCATCTCTGACACTTTGAACTAGCCTACTATACTTGGAAACATTGCTAGACATCTGCCTTTCAACCATCTAGAAGATATAGCAAACTTGCATTTGTACGGGATTGTGAAATGAACTAAAAAAATAAGATCAAGCCCCTAAGATCTATACAAGTAAGATTACATTATTTCTTGGATATCTAATTTCTATTACAAATTGTAAATTTAACTAGTCATAGGCTGCCAGTCAACTGATTAGCCTACATAAATTTACATAATGAATTACAAATGAATTCTGTTTAATCACAAAATGAAAGTCTAACTTAGATATATCACATTTAGTATCCTCCCTCCCCTCCCCAACCATTATTTTAAAAAAAAATTTATTCAATATTAGGAGCAACGGATATTCTATATGTAAAAAAGAGGTTTAAAAATAAATGCTTCTATACATGTTGTGATCGCATTTCTTCATATATAAGAGACTTAGTTAGGGGATTAAAAACTTATCTAGAATTCTAGATCTGCAACTTGATGGGTCCTTTGAAGCTGGTTGTGTAAACCTCAGATATGATTCATTGTAGTGCAAATGGGTTTCTACACCAACACCTGTTGAATTTGATGAGTTCACTAAGTACACTGGTTTGATGTTCATTCTTGTTTTTGTTAGGTCTACTTCTGTGTGTGCTTGTAAAAAAATTTGAGAAAAACTTAAGAGATATCTCTCTGCGCTTAGGAATTCAAAGTTAATTGGGCAGAAATTCTTCGGGTAAATAAGGTTAAAAATGATACAGCAGGAATCTCACTACTGGATCATGAATGATGGGAAGATCCTGTGCTGTGCCTTCAAGGATAAGATGTCACCCCTATTTCAACTGCTATCACATCACAGCAGGTGACACAGAACTGAAACCTAGGTTGAACAAGCCAACAAGTTCAACTCATATATGATATAACCAACATATGAACATCATAAATTTCAAGCTAAACCTCATCACACAGCTTGAAAAGCTTGATAAACGCCCAGTTACTATGGCAAATCCAGATACCCCCAACCCACTCCTACTAGAAGAAGTAGGAAAGTGACAACAGGGCCTGTAGAAAGGTTTACTGGTATCAATCATCTAATTACCAGAGTAAAGGATGACAGGCATTGTAAGCACTGCAGCACACCTGACAAACCAGTGCAGACCACATTTTCTTGTGAAGGAAGCTCATATTAGGAGTTAAGGTATCAGACCAAGCACACTGTCTGGCTATCTTTGTGTCAAGGTACAGTACCCTTGTCTATGACTAATTGTGTAAAATGTGGTCTATTTGGAAAAATGTACATCTGATTTCTGATCTTGTTCCATTTGTTGAAAAAAAGTTTATGGCTATTACCTGTTTTTTCTAGTTAAAGAAAAAGTTTATTTTGCTTTGTTGATTTTGCTATCCTGAAAATGAACATTTGATATTTTTTATGTTTTTTTTTTTACATAGCTAGTTAATAATTTGTTCTTTGCTTGGATTTCATCTCTTTGTGATTGCTGTAGTAACTGTCATCCACAAGCTTCTAATACTTACTGTTAGGAAAATTTCTCACTATTTGGTCAAGACCAAAGAGGTGTATTCAATTTTGATCAGAACATAGTTGTAATTTTGATCTCACATACAGCCATATCTCTAACTCGAAGATTTTTTTTTTCCAGATTGGGTCCAATCATGCAAGTTGTACAAAAATCGAAGCCTCTATTTGCTTCATGCTAAAGTTGGTGCTAAAGCAAGAAACAATTGCCCCATACAACAAACAAGCAAAATTGCAGGCCCTTCTTGAATGATAAATATTTAGAACCCAGATAATCCCTTTGTGAAATATGAGACAAATTGATCTGAATGATTGTCCAAAGGTAAAGACATCTTTCAATACCTAGAAAAGAATCAGATAATTGAGAATTAAGAATACTCAAATAGAAAAAAAAAGGTGCATTTTTCTTAATATCAAAACATTTTAATTTCCAATCATTTCATATGGACACGTCACTGTAAGACAAGTGAGTTACAAGGAATTTCACACCTTGCACAAAATAATGACAAAGGAGCAATGTGAAAATAATAATCATGGCAATCAAAAAATAAGTTACCACAAAGTGATAATAGCAAGAGCTTGGTCCATAAATAAAAAGAAAAATAGCTTCTCTCATTACATTTAACATCCTCATTTACAACTTACACCAAGAGTATTCCAAGTAACTTTATACTAAAAATGGGTACCAAAGCCTCTTTGTTTCTGATATCATGTTTCATGCATGGGATAAGGATGTGAAATCCTGACTTTTTTTTGGACTTGCAATTTGACAACTTCTAAACCTATAACTGTGTTCAGATTATAGAAATGTTTTAACTGATCCTTTTTTTTTCTCTCTTAAATTGCAATATGTTCTCAAAAAGCAGAAAAGTTTCATTATAATCAGAGGCCATAAATTAAAAAAAAAAACCCAGAAGATTTTGATTCAATCCTGGAAAACAGAATGGCGTTACTTGATTTATCATGAAAAACTATTGAGCACTGACCGGGTTTGATGTCTTGTAAAAGGCAGAAAAATAGACTTTCTTTTATTCCTCAGCTGCAAAATTGTTCTATTTAACAGAATTTACAACCCCCAAATGACCCTGGGCCCCTTAAGGCATAGGTAATTGTCATTGTGATGAGTCTGTTTCTCCACTGGCTCCTGCAACTGCTACACCTTGCTGGATATGCAAGACTTCCCCTGAGTCTGTTGTCATTGTAGCTACCTGTATCCCATCCCCCAACATGTCTGAATGTTGAATTTGCTGAAAAAAAAAATTCATAATATTCCTTGATCACTTGTATCATATTACATGTTTATAAAGGCAAATGCAATTTCTTTTTATCATAATAAAGGATACAGCGAAGGTCCTTTTAATCAAAAATAGTGTAGAGCATAGATAAATAAAAGAAAAAGGAAAAGAACTACAAAACGAATAGTCCACATAAAAATAAATCAAATTAGATAAGATCATGACTATGCTAGATCTAATCCTAAAGAAATGCAGTTCTTTAGTTTTACACATGTGAAAAGAAATCACATCTTTTCAAATGAAAGCTAAGGCATGTCAGGCAGACTTCCAAATTATTATATCATTCTACATGGTAATTCTGGGTTGCTTCTTACCAGGTCTTTATAATATAACTCAATTTCTACTTTAAGTTGCACAAAATATCAGCATACCATGGGAAGACAGTGTAAGCCCTATGCTTTTCATTAAATATTTGAAGCATGCTCTCCTAGACATTAGATTGCACAAGATTCTTAAGAAAACAATGCAGAATGAACTCTAAAATTATGTCTGCAAAGAAATCACATGCAGCCAACATTGACCATAGGAAAAAAGAGATAAAAAAGAAATCCTCCAAATGAGAACATACCAAGATGAGAAAAGTTGATAAAATGTAAGAAAGTTGGCTCACTATTTAGCAACAAATAAGACATTTAAAGGAACTGTACAAAGCAGTGCTCAAAAAAGTTACAAACATTTGACAAAGGATTGACAAAACAAAAAAAAATTGTACAAATCTTTCCTTAAATCTACTAAATCAACATCAAAAGAAGATTTAAAACTGGTAAGACAAAAAGAACTAAAGCTTCAACGTCTGATCACCCTACAAAAATATGGCCCTTAGTCAAACTATGTGCAATAGTGATACTTGCCACCCCTTGTTGTCCTCTTAATAAGAATGAAGGGGTTCAAAATGACAAAAAATGCATGATCCATTTGTGATCATCCATTACATGCAAATTACTTTGTATTTCTTCAGATATCAGCAATAAAAACAAAACAAAATACAGAGTCAGCACTAAAAATAAAGGCTTGGATTTGCAACCATATCTGCAAGCATCTTATATTGCTAATGATTTTCAAAAGCAAAACAATCATACAAGCTTCGAATAGGCACTATTGCCACCCTGTATTTTGAGAACATTCACACATTTTTTAATAGCACAAACAATACTGAAGACTTCAACATAATCATATATTTGATTTTTACATTATTTGACCAAAGCCAGGTGGAAGGGGAGCCTGCTCTATCTTAAAGAAAGTGCGAAAAAAAAATTATGTCATTTGCATTAATTTACATAACTCACCCCAATAACCTGGTCCCCTGACAAGATTTGTATATGTTGTGCATGCTGGAGCTGTGATATTTGCTCTGGTGTTGCATGTAGGATTTGTATTTCTCCAGCCTGTAGACCTTCACCTTGCATTGCAAGTGCTGCTTGGATGTCTGCTTCTGATGCATGCTGCAAAATCAGATTTGCACAATGTGACCATTATAGAAATACTGCATCTTAAGTTCCTTGTATGTTTTTTTTTTTTTTGACAACCTCAATAAGCTTTTCAAATTCACGAAAGTGCAGACAATGCATGTCTGTAGGATGTAAGTAATCATCATTTATCATAGCCCTGAGCATGAAAAATTTTGTATTTCAAACTTTAACCTAAAAATTCAGGCCTCATGTTTCAGGGGAAAAAATAATTTAGACAAAAGAAAAAAATATAAGCAAGGCAAAATAAAGAAGTGGTGAGAAGAAAGCTCACTGCCAACAATTTCACTATGTAAAATAAGTTTTAAAAAATGAAATACAAATCAGACCCATTGCTCCAGATGTAAGAGTTCACTGAGCTAAATAAACTTTAATATTCTGTTTCCACTGGTTATTGAAATTTTGCTTATCACTTTACCTGGTGAATGTGTAATTCTCCATCTTCTTGACTCATTGAGTCCTCATCACTGCCACCACTGAGATCTGCCATATGACTGCCTATATTTACATAGGATGGTGGTGCTTTACCACGGAAAGCCTTTACAGTTAGTGGCATACCTCTCTGTCGTCTACGCCACGCTGTGCGGCATTTTGAGTCTATATTTTGCTTAATGCGATGCCAGTCACTCTCGGTGATGCCAAAGCGGTGTATTAAATGGCCTGGGAAACAATATCAGGTAAATAAGAAATTTTTGATTGCAAATGGTTGTTAGAATAGTGATCTAAAAAAAACTGACATTGATTAGGCCATAAAATAAAATACTTTATCCAAAAGCTGTTGAAAAGAAAACCGCAATGAATTGTGAAAACAGAAACATTATCTAAAATCCTGGTGAACTGTTATTCAAGTGCCAACTCTTAAAACAATCACTGCGATAATTAAGATCACATTGATAATATAAGCTTATGAAGAATTTTGAACATGAATTAAAATTATAATAGACAAGTAGGCACAGATATCAAATAAATGATCATAGCATGTTTATGACCTTGGAGACTGATTGCTAAAAATACATAGCAGCATCTTGAAATTGTCCTAGAAACCAAAGTGGATGCCTTCCTGAAATGTGCTTCATAACAATTCAGACAAATAAAAAGACAACTGATGATTAAAAAAAAAGGACAAAGAAGAATTACTCAGGCATGTTATTGTACCCTGAGAAGAATTTTGTAAATGTGAAAGAAAGCAAACTGATATGGTATGGGTATACTATCCATAGGGATTGCAAAACCATTCCTCCAAAGCACTTTGCAGGGAAGTACAGAAAATGATGGGAAGCAACATTCAGACCTGGACATGTTTTGGGCTGAGTGATACTGTGAGAAAGCAGATGAAGAGGAGTGGCAAAGATTGGCTGGTATACGTACCAAACTAAGGACAGATAATTGGATTCATAGGGGGTGTCACAAAAAACATCTGAAATAATTTGCCTCCATTTAGTTATGAAATTACATGAAAGCACTTACAACGTATTCCATAAATCATAAGAGGATCCAACTGTTTCTTTCCATGTTTGCCCTGTCCTGAAAGATTAGATGCAGCCTGGGTGTCTCGGTCAAACAGATAATCCAGAAGAGTCAATGCCATTTTTTCTGGTGTTCGGCAGTTGGAATGCACATGTAGGAGGTCACTATTCATAAAACAAAGAAGATAGTATGATATGCGATGCAATTAAAAAGTGGCTACTTTATAATTGATTGAAATATAGAGTTGGCTGCACAAATTCTTGTAAAAGCATGTGAGGAGCTTTCTATATGACAATAATACATGTAGAAGAAAAAAAAAACAATATATAGCCTTTTCCATTTCACCCTAGTTATTATAGGCATTCAGAATTAAAATCTAAATGAAACTCAGGCATTTGACAATTCTTCCAAGATCATGTAAATTTAATAAGCACAGCACCACCAACATTTATGAGATTTAATATTGCAGGTGACAGGCTAGGATTTGTAACAGGCAACGTAGATTACATGACCATATTTAACAGGACAGGATGGAGAAGTCCACTAGAAAGAAAAACGTGTACTCTTTTTTGGTTTATTGTTTCTTCTCCACATGGAGCTTTATTTCACCTAGATCCATATCTAAATATCATTTCTCAGCTTTATCTAGATATCTGGACTAAAATTTAGATTTAGACTGTACATGAATGAGCAGATCAGTCATTGCTTTTTTTCCTAAAAACTTTAATAGACAGCATGGTCAATGTTCGTAACATTCTCTAAATAAAACTTTGAGCAGCACATTATGAAAAAAAAAGATTTGAGTATTTCAACATCTTAGGTTCTTCTTTAGGCTAATAGTACCAATCTATATTGTGAAATAAACCCAAAAGCCAATTTGGAACATACAAAACTATGGCAATATAAGAATCCCATCTTTAAAAATTTCCAAACCAACCTTGGTGTTATAGGAACTCTGACACGCATTTCTGGATTGTGCTCATCTCCCAGCCATGTTCCATTAGGAAAATCCTCTGAAAGTTGGGGAAAAGAAGCTCTCTAAATATATAAATATGACATCTTTTTAATATTAGATAACGCCCCCCTCTTTTAAAAATAAAAACAAGATATTTTAGACAAAGTTCAAAAGATACAATATTTTTTTCAATTGTGCCCTGTCTGTAAATAATCTGATGCAAGTTTTGCTTTGCACACAAAGGCTCTGCATATAAGATAAAGAGCATTCAGGTAAGTATTTTCAAAACAGCAATGAGAAAATAGACAGAAATGCAAACTGGCTGAGGGAAGAACAACCCAAAACTCATTATGTGATCATTTAGCAAGTTGAACAAAAAATATAGACATATATTCAAATCTTCAATAGGTCTGTGACACAAAGAAACCAAAGAAAAGTGCTATATTTCTTTTTAAACCCTCTTTACTACTTTCTTTGTCTTGTGCACTATTAAAAATTAGCTTTGCATAGTGATCATCATTATTGTTTATTTCAATCTAGATCTTCATGGGTTTTTCTGGTTTTGATCTGTAGACATTTGTATTCAGTTCAACTCCAATGAAACAGTCTAATATTTATTGAGACAGGAACCAAAGCCCAAGAATGGACACAGTAGGGCCAATTATTAATAGGTCCGTATGCACAGCCTCAACCCTCACTACTTGTCTATCTGGACACCCCTTGAAATGACTTGAAAGAAAAATGCAAGTCGGAAAAAAGAACTCATAAAACACACAAATGGGAAAAAATCGCTATACAACAAAAAACAAATGCTTCTGACAATTAGGTGTAGTAAGTTCTGAATACTTAGCATATCTAGGCATGTCTATTTAAACAATTTTACAGATTTGTGATTCTGTAATTGCTGGCAAAGTATTGTTTAATAACCAATTATTAAAAAAATGTTATTGAAATTCAAATAGTCATACTCACACATAAAAAAACAAGAAAAGAAATACAGACATCAAGCAAATAAGAAGTAAAAATAAATTTTCTAACACTGAAGCAAGAGTTAATGCGCAAAATACTCACCCTCTGTATTTAATGTTATCAAAGTTACATTTGGGCCAAGATTTGAAATTGGATTTTCCAAAGATGACATCTCGCCTGAAGAATCAATCACGTAAAAATGCATGAGGAAATTATGTGAAACAAAATATTGCTAAGTTGACACAAACTTTTACCCAAGATGAATGGCAGACTGGAAAACATATAAACTGAAAGAAAGAAAAAACAAAATCTGATGATATATATCTTGGTAGGGATACATATATCCTTTTATTGGGCAAACACTAAATAGAGCACAAGACACTTCTTTCAAATGAAGATATAATACTATAAATTTAAAATGCTCTATAAAAGACAACAGTATATTCAGACATGTAGGTCCTCTGATCAAATTGTCTGAAAATTTTTCACCATACCACATTTTCAAAAGTGTCTCAAAATTGAGCGCCAAAGGCGCAAGATAGCTAATGGGGAGGCAATTTTTTTTTTAAAAAGGGTGTTTAAATATGCCTTTTTATGACTACTTAAAACAACTTTTGGCACAAAATAGGACTACTCTTTGCTGTCAATTTTTCAACATTTTATTTAAAATAAATCATTTTAAGTCCTCTGTTAACTACTTTGAACTTCTAAAAATACCTATTAAGACAAAAATTCGATTTCAATTATGTAAAAGACAAGTTTTGTAAAAAATAAATATAATTAAATTTACCTCTGATAAAGTTTTACACCCAAGGGTCCTAAGCAGTGACTATTTAAAGATATTCAACTGGTACTATGAATAACCACTTTTCAGCAAAACTATGGACACACTGACTTAGTTGTTCAGTAAATCATTAATACCATTCATGAAACATTCTTCAGATTACGTATTAACTCATCTCCTCCCCCCCCCCCCAAAGTCCGAAAATATGGTCGGAAATTTTTCTCGGCAACAAAATGTTAGAAATTTTACATACATGTCTGTGTACTATCTGAAAGAATTAAATTTAAAGACTAATTAAACATAGGAGATCTGATGCTGAGGAGAACACCTTGTGGATGGACCATGCCTTTAGGAACTGTTCCAGGGAGCAAGAATATTGAAGTCTTTTTTACCCTCTACAAAGTTGTGATAGATTTTTCTTCATTGGAATAAACTTTCTTCTAACGATGATATACAACTTTTTTTAAATGAAATTAATGAAGTATGAAAAAAATTCCAGTCTTTTGAAGAGCCAGGCTCAACCCAGAATCAGAAAGTAGATTTACATGTAGTCTAGAAACTCAGAACTGTCATTACCTTCCTGTGTGTCTAAATCCAGGCCTGACTGATTTACACCCAATTCTACCTCCCTTTTCTCATCAACGTTCACAGTCAGAGGTCCCTAGATTAAAAATCTCTCTCTATTTCAGATGGTGAATGTGTTAGATAAGGCAGAGAAATGAAGGCCTCTTCCAAAAATCATCATTGGAAAACCCACAAACAAAACTGAAATTACCAAGCTGTAAACAAAACTAGCACACTTCCGGAAGTATGACAATTCTTTTGCACAGCCTACACAAATTTGAAAACAAATATAAAAGTTATATGAATAGGGGTCCTTGGTGAATGTGTGATATTAGTTATTAATGAGCTAAATTTCAGACTTTAAAATGAAGATTATCCTGAAATCAGGAAAAAAAAATCAAGAAAATCGGAATGCCCCTTGGCAAGTCAATCCATCATTCATTCTCACTAGAAAATTTATCCTTTTTTGTTTTTTCACATTTCGCTATAAATTTACATATTTTAAAGAAAAATTTAAGCCAGATGAGAATGGTTTGAAAACAAAACAAAACATAAAAGGTGTAAAATGATGTACAACTAAAATGTAGGCTTGCGCACTATAGATCTTTCCAATAAGAAATGGAAAAAAAATTACCATTTGATTCACCTGGCTCTGTTTTTGTTTGTGGTAACCCAACAATAACAGCTCTGAAAATAAAATTCAAAGCAATTCATAATTAAAGAATCCACCTAAACATGACTGATGATAATTGTTCTAGAGATCAAGAGAATTCAACTTAAGGGAGTGCAGGTGATAGGGGAACATTTAATAAATGAATTTAAAGGAGAGAAAACATGAAAAAATTAAGTAAAAATACTTAATGGAGCACTTTTCTTGGAGGACAATGATCAATATTTACAATACTGTGATCTGAATAGAACATCTTTGAAATGATTAAAAGATATTTCCTATACCTATACAATTCTTTGTCATTTGATAATATGAAACATGTATACATCCTTGAAACAGTAAAAAAGATATTAAAAAAAAAAAGTTATCCGCCATTCAACAATGTAAAACCACAATACACCTCAGGATCAGTTAAAGAGATACAGTAAAACATGATTAGATAAAATACATATCCCTCCCAAATCACAAGTTCCTCAAACTCATCACTTTTACCTTTCTGACTCTCTCTCTCTATTTCCATATTATTTGTACCTTTTTGCACTAGTTTGAAGTTATAACACATATTCTTCGTACAGTTTTCAATTGGAGAAAGAAAATGTTTGCCTCTTAAGAAATTTGACAGACCTTGATTTATAACATAAAAAAAATTTGGTTAAGTGTCCTACACAGCTGTTGTAATTCTTCAAAACAATCAGTCCCTACTAATCTAATACCTCTCTCCATTTAGTTTCAGTTTCATTTTTGGATCATCTTGAAATTTCTAACTATCTAAATTCTTCTTAGGGTAAAGAAAAATTGAATTGAAAACAATTATTACCCTTTTCTTGATGCTGTTGCTGCCAGACCTGTGTTAGCAGAAACTGAACGGGACCAAGTCATCAGCTGATCCATTTTATCCTCAAGGGATTTAGTTCTCACAGTCAACAAATCTATTTTAGCATCCATGCTGTCAAGACGCAGACAGATTGCTTTGTTGATGTTGAAAAGAATTTGCTAAAAACCAGAGAGGAAAATACATTGTATGATCACCCACAAATAGAAAGATGGAAAGGAAGAAAAGCGAAGTCATATTGTTATCAATATAAGAAAGTTTTAAGAAATATTTTTCTCGCAGCAAAGTAGATATTTAAACTAGCACTTAAATAATTTATATACACACATAAAGTATCCAGATACAAAAGGTCTGTGAAGTTTTACACCCGACACCGTTATCTTCCTGAATTTGCCCAGAAAAAAAAGTTTACTTTCCCTATGTGACACTATTTGATGACTTAGTTTTGATTACAAGGAAAAAAAAATAATTGTTTAAATGTAGATCAAGTCGAGATCTATAGGTGTCCTAGAATCTATCTTTATCAAGACTCAGTGTAGCCTTGATGACCAATTTAAAGAGAAAACAAACCAGACTGAATTATAAAAAAATTCATCATGTGACAGCAATATATATCATTATATGAAAGGAAAAGACACAATTTCAAGCTGTAGTGAAAATATGAAAAAATCCACTTCCCAATAATTGAAAGCTATCAGTACATACTTCTCAAGTACAAATCCTATGATCTTTTCATAGGATTTAAGCCTAGTTTGATTAAAAAAAAAGTCTTACAAGTTTGTGGTTATTCCTTTGGTTTATTGTATGTATGCACTTTAAAAAAAAGCATTAGCGGTATGTTAACTTTACATTGAACAGAGTGCAAAGAAGATCTCTGTGGCTATCTTACAAGACTTCACTTTGCACTACTATATAAAAAAATCCTCACCTTCAGGGAATTATCAGGGTTTAATTCAATATCACCGTCGCTATCTAGCCTAAGTCTCTTTCTATCTGAATCAACACAGTTCTCTGAGGATTAAGGTTATAATCTCAGTTTGCAAAGAAATTATAAGCATTAATTACAATGTAAAAAATTTATCTGTGGATTTTATCTTTTTAACTTGGGTTGGACAAGACTATTTCTTTCAACTTGCTCAGTTTTAGGAAAGATATAGCTGTTTGCTAGCACATCATTTAATTCAGCACTAGCCTGATAGGGGCTACTAGGTCATTATCAGGAATAGACTTGATCAATGCAATCGCAAATATAACTTCAGAGGTGCTTTAATAAAAACAATAGCAATCAAATTGTTAATTTGTTTTAAGCTCAAGTACTTTGAAACTTGATTTTTATGAAAGATGGAATAATGAGCAGAATAAGTGTATAAGTTTCATAAGATTATGTTCACATGTTCATTTTCTATAAATAAGTATATTTCTATTTATCTTGGAAAAATAATTAATTAGGGCTTTCCACAAAAAAAAAATGATAAAAAAAAAACCATAACAAAAATGGAATGATAATTTTTGCCAAAATTTTCACACGTTCACACAGGTGAGTAGCACTTTCAAAAACACTTTCATACGAATGGTTTAGTTAAGAAACTTTAAAGATATAGCCATTTCATATCCAAATAATAGAGAGCTAGCCTATGCTAACCCTTCCATTTCACAAATAATCTTCTGAAACTCTGACATTGTACCGCCTTGTTAAATAACCCTATTTTTGATATGTTTTGAAGGCATCTGAAATAAACTTTCAGACATCAGGACCAAGAGCCCCAGCCATCTTTATTGTCTCTACCGTTACATTCCTTCCCCCTTCATGTGCATAAATTTCTTTCTGTTTGTTTACTAAGGACACAAGCCCCTAATTTTTTTCCACTTCTTTATCTCTATTTATGCCATGTCAGTTCCATAGCCTATTACAAGATGAGAGCGATTTTTGTGCCTCTTACAATTCTTTTGTCCCACTCTTTACTAAAATATTTTGTTCAATGACACCCCTGTTTTTCTTTTTCTATACATTTTCGATGGAAGCTACATCTCTGAGTGAATCTGTTATATAGTGTTAACTTGTCTGCAGTTGATACTCCAAGCTTTTGTGGTGGTATTGCCAGTAGTTTTTTAACTCCTCACAGTCTATGGTAACTGTCGGTGGCGGATAATTATAGTTTTCCAAAGTTTTAGACAAGTCGTGACTGATATATACACTGTCTAGTCTGAAATGTTCTTCGCATCTTTGCGAAGAGCTGTGGTTTCTCTTTCACATATCTAATACATTGATTTGTACAGCCTCAGTGTATCTGGCCTATTTCAGTGTTCACAAACTTTTCAAAGATTGCAACTTCAAGTTTTCTTCGTAAGCTATACTGCATGTCAACAGAGACATTATCAGTATTAAATACATGAAAGGGTTGACTTGAATTGAATTACACATAGTTTACTTGTTAATATTTTTGCTATGGATTTCATATATTTCTCTCACCACAAGAGCGACACAGTTTATTTAGATATTAGATTCAGGGTAGAGTGCTCTATTATCTACAAAGAAAAAAGAATTAAAAACAAGAACGATCATATATCTTACTTATAAATTCAAAAGAAAGAAGTTGAATGCCTTTTCACATTTGAAACTAATTTTACATTTCATAGCCAGAATGTGGTATACTTTAAACAAGACTCCTTTTTTCACTCCATTTTCTCTTTGTTTCAAAGATGGTGAATCTATTAAAAATAAATTAAAAATGTTTTCTCAAATTGGAACTGGAAAAATGTGTTAAAAATAAATAAGTGCTAAGCTCCAGGTGAGCATTAATCTCTCTAACTCTAGCTGTTTTGGCTTAAACACATCCTGACATTTACACAGTGACAGCCCAACCGTGTGCATTTTTTCATTAATCAAGTTACAAACTCATCATGATAACATCATAGTAATATGACCAATTTCCAAATCACATATCTAATAGAAGCAGAGTTAAAGAACAATTTCTGATGGCAAAATTTTAGGAAGCATTCTTGAAAGCCCAACTTTTTTCAATAATTGGTTTTCTTACTAGCAGGAAGACATTTAAAATAAGTATGATAATAGTATTAATACTGATAATACCCACCATGAATAATTGTATTTGTTCCATCTACATGAACATCTCCAACATTTGCCAACCCTGGAACCAAAGCTCCATCCATGGAAACACTTGTTCCAGCCACCCCGAGGTCCACCAGACCCCCATCCTGGCTGGACATCCTGTTCATTGGGAGTGGAAATGATTTGAGGGTTGGTTGTAATGCAGTCTAATTCTTACTCTAATTATTCTTCATAAGTTCCCCCATATATTCTGTTCACAGAAAGATAACTGGAATATTAAAAAAAATTATATTATGCTATGTATTATAATTGTATAATCATTTCATAGTCTAGATAAAACCACTCAGAGTCAGAGAAAGACAAAATAATAAATATATTAAATTTTAAACCATATGATATGGAAGACACAACAGATGAATAATTAGGTTGCAATATGTAAATAAATAAATAAATAAATAAAATGGTGATTTAAAAATAGTCTTCATACCAAATTGTCTCTATTTCAAGGATGAAAAATTTATATCATTGTGAGACAAATAACAGTACAACACAAAGATTACTTTTCAAGGGAGTTAATTTATTACATTGTTTTTGTTGAGCACTGCAGCTTTTATTTATTTTCTATGAGCATCAAATTTAAATTCCAATGGCATGGTTTTGGCTTTTGCTTTGCCATATGCCGAGAGGAAAAAAAGAAAATGAGGTGGTCTCAAACCAGAAGAGACTCATCTTTTTGGTGGCATCATAAGAAGTGTTAAACAATTCTTCAATCAAATAACTTAAGTAACATTTCTCCATTAACAGAATAATGCAAATTAGAATTGAAGAAACAGTTAAGTTGAAGATAATCAGCTCATTATTTTTGGTCCAACCAGTCTAAGTCACCCCACTTCATGGAAAATAATACAAAGACAGTTCTAATGAATCTAAGAAATGTTAATATAAACTGATATATAATCTGAGTTAAAATATTATTTCAAGTTAAACCCTTTGATGTCTAAATGATGATTTATTTGTCCCAAAAATTTGTGACATATATCACCTCCATTTTTACAGCAAAAGTTCACATTTGAGGACCTTACAAAAGAAAAGGTGATCAGGGGCTGACATAGATGAATGGTTGAATGGAAAAAAAAAAAAGCAGATTTAGTAGCACTAGAACTAGACATGTTTCACTTGTGACAAGACTTATAATCCTGGGAAGAGGAAATGATCCCAGCGTAAAAAAAAACAACTTAAAATATAGAAGAATGTCTTTTCCAAACTAATACAGTTATTACTCAGTTAACTGTGGTTGCAGAATCATAAAGGCATGACGGAAAGAGTTTTAGGTACGGACGGTTTTTTACATAGAAGAAACAGTAGCGACCCTATAGTGTGTTTCCTACTTGGATCTTACTGTAAATTAATTTTTCTTTTTTGTGTAACCCCAAGCAAAAACCAAGCCCAATCTTTTTCTATGGTCCCGATCAAACGAAGTCTTCTTTGGTGTGTAAATTAGTCCGTACCTAAAAGAAACTCTTTCCGACAAGACTTAACAGTCCTGCTTATTATCAACATTGACCAAAAATTTACATCATTCTTGCTATATGTGCAGAGACAAACCCAACCACTTCCTCAACAACCCAAATACACTACAAAACTACTTCATAAATCATTTAATGACAACAATGACCAATCCAGCTTTTACTGTTTGTTGTCCTCAAGATAGCTAAATTCATAAAAATGTCCTGCTCTATTATAATATAAAAGAATGTAGGACTAGGAACCAAAACAAGCTATGGATTACTCGTATAAGTTCCAACACTTAAAAAATTTGGCATTATTGCAGTTATCGGCCCAACTCACTTTAAACTTTAAACTTGTATTTTTATTGATGTCTTTGATATGCTTAACATGAATATGACGGTTTTATTCGCAACAAATAAATACTTTTCAAGATATATGCATTTTTTGTGTTGCTCTAAAATATCATAAAATAGTTTCGAATTCGTCGAGAAACATTCTATTGTAAAGCCTTTAAAGTGAGTTGGGTGGATATCTGCAAATTTACCAAAAATTTAATCCTGGTGGGCCAAAAGAACCCTTGGTCTAGTAGCCGTTCAGGGACTAATCAAGTCAACATACAATACATGGTTTCAAATGGATTGCGGGGTGGGGTGGTGGGGAGAGATCATTTATTAATGGCCATGTATAACACTGTTTACCGACTTCACGATATAACGTAATAATGATTCTGTTTTGCTATGGTGAAAGCGAAAGTAGAATATTCTGTCCCTGAGATCTGCATTTATAAGATAATATTATTTGGGAGATCTAGATCTAGATCCACATAAAAAGGATCGGCCATGATAAACAGTAGATCGGATGGTGGTGGGAACGTATGAAATGTTTCTTGGACTTTTTACCATTTCTGAAGTGTGTGAAAGGAATGCACAAGCGAACAAATTTTCCTTGGGGGATAAAGTTACTCCAAACAGCCGATAAAGTGCTACACAATAGACTCACTACCTGAAAATCCGTAAAATCACGTCAGTTATCTCGGCGACGATAATGGCGTTAGAAACGGTAACATACGAGAATGTCTGCGCATGACTGGCTGTTTCATCATTTATTTTACACAGGGATGTTTACGAAAGATAGAGATTTGGGATACAGATATTAACGATTCCAAATTTAAGATCCATTAAATCAACTTTTTTTTAAATTTAAAAACTTAAAATATTATACTATTATATAAGTTACTTGTTTTCCTTAAAGTAAAAACTATATAAGGAATATTAAGAGGGAGAATGTAAGTAATGATAATAGCTATGCAGATTATTATTCAAATTTTTGAGGTTGGATCTTCAAACAGTCATTGGCTGGGATGAGCGCGGTACCTTTGACCTTTTAGGTTGAATGAGGGTGTAAATTTTAACCTCAGGCAACGTCGTAGGCCTGCATAGTGTGAAGGCTTGGCCAAAACTAGTTCAATCAACATTATAAACAGACCGTAGTATGGACGAGTTTTGCGATACGGGTGGGTGCACATAGTCTAGCTCAAGCTCCTAGAGGATTAGTTCTTTCAGAAAGCGCAAGTGAGAAGCATGCATTTGACTGTGCGTTACTGCTTGTTCATTTTTTCAGCACCATGTCTCATCTTCACCGTCAAGTGCTCTGTATCAAGTTGTGAGAATGTAAGCCTTAGACAAAGCAGGATTTGGGGGCCAGGATTAAAGTCTGATTTTCGTTTGCCAGTCAGGTACTTCTTTGTGCAGCTGGTAAACAAGGACGGTTCGAAGTGAGTACTAAATCCTTTTTTTTTCTTTTCATTTTCATTTCACGAAATATGTAAATTGGTCAGCGACGTGACATTTTTTTTTGGTCAGGGTTAGCTCTTGTTCACATCCACCTTATACAACACTGGGCCTATTTATTTATTTAAGATTAGATTATTGTCAATTTGCTCATGTTTTGAATTACGTTTGAAGTAAAGTGAAAGAAAAAAAGAAAAGGAAACGAGACAACAAGTTAAAATCGGGATGTGCACCAGTTATAAATTTCAACTTACTTATTGGGCCTGCATAGAGACCTAAACATAATTTTTGAAACATTTCATACACCCAATAAATAATTGAGGCAAACAATATTTTAGAGAAAAGTCAAATAAAATTCATATGTCCAATGCAAACGTCTTGTAAATAAAAGTTTCAAGTAGTAGTGGTGGTGGTGGTAGTAGTAGTAGCAGCAGCAGCAGCAGCAGCAGCAGCAGCAGTAGTAGTAGTAGTAGTAGTAGTAGTAGTAGTAGTAGTAGTAGTAGTAGTAGTAGTAGTAGTAGTAGTAGTAGTAAGGTCTATTGAAATTGAATGTCGCAGTGGAGCTTTTAGAATAGTTGCGAAGCACCGTAAAAAAAAAAAATAATAATAATAAGTAGAGTGCAGCTCCAAAATCGACAAAACAAAACAAAACACGTACGCTTTCGGCTTTACGTCTTCATCAGACACAAGAACAAGAAATTTAAAAGGAAAAAAAATATCAAGAAAAAGTGTGTGTCTTTCTATATCATTTTTTTAAAAACTGGTTTGTATTTCTCATGTGAATATCCTTGTTTGATGTCTTGTTTTTGCTTTTGAAGAAGGCATAACGCCGAAAGCTTACGTGTTTTGTTTTGTCAATTTTGAAGCTGCACTAGTAGTAGCAGTAGTAGTAGTAGTAGTAGTAGTAGTAGTAGTAGTAGTAGTAGTAGTAGTAGTAGTAGTAGTAGTAGTAGTAGTAGTAGTAGTAGTAGTAGTAGTAGTAGTAATAGTAATAGTTGTAGTAGTTCAAACTAAAAAATAGCATGGTGATTCTTACAATACATTCAAACTTCTTTATAGATTCATTCATTTCCATAGCAATTGTAGAGATCAGTTGCAATTGTAGAGATCAGTTGAGAGAGAGAGAGAGAGAGAGAGAGAGAGAGAGAGAGAGAGAGAGAGAGAGAGAGAGAGAGAGAGAGAGAGAGAGAGAGAGAGAGAGAGAGAGAGAGACAGACAGACAGACAGACAGACAGAGACAGAGACAGAGAGTATAGAAAAATCACCACAAACCTAGCTCTAACTCGAGATGGACAAATAAGTCGACAGACATAAATACATGAGGACATATGGAATGAACAGTGATCGAAATGTATAGTCACTTAAATCTATAGATCCTTAGGCCTAGCTCCTTCTGTCTCTGCCTCAACGTTGTTGGAGACAGACAGACAGACAAGCAAAGGCGTAAAATGGCTGCCGTTTAAATACTAATGAATGTGACTTTCATTTTTCTTCTTATTTTGAAATAAGTTTATACAGTTTAACTATCTACTCTTCTGACGTGGTGTAATACTTATAGGCATCCATGATGAAAGACAGGATCATCATCTACAAGCGAACAGACAAAATGTTATTTTTTTTTAGTATAAATTCCATTATTTTCATATGGAGTGTCATTGACAAGAAAAAGGTCTGCTATAATTAAAAGACTGAGCAATTAGAAGCTTCTTTTATTTGTTTATTAAAAAAGGAAACCTAAAACTTTGTATGGTTGTCCTCTGTATCATGGTTCCTCGTCAGTTACCTTGCATCTCCTTCAAATACAATGTTATTGTAGTTGCTGTCGCTATTTTCAACAAGAGCATTATCCTCCTTCCTTGTCCTCGCCTCCAATATAGATTATAGCAGACGTAGCAATAATAATAATGATAATAATGATAATAATAATAATAATAATAATAATAATAATAATAATAATAATAATAATAATAATAATAATAATAATAATAATAATAATAATAGTGAGAAGAAGAAGAAGAAGAAGAAGAAGAAGAAGAAGAAGAAGAAGAAGAAGAATATCAATAATGACCGTTATTATAAAAGTTAACTGTGATTTCTTTCCACGCTATCTCCTTTGATATTACTCAATGTACAGGAGTGAATTTTACCAATATTAGTCTCAGCTATAACCAATTAAAAACAAAACAAAACAAATAAAAACCTAGGCCCTATAGGCCCTATACTTACCTTAACCGATTAGGCTGGGCCGTACTTTCTGCTGTGTAGGCTTCATGTATAACATTCTTTTTTTCTTTTTTCATTTTCTATCTTTTAAAAATTGTTCCAACCTTTTATTTGACGTACATTTAACTTTTTCGAGTTCACGTTCGATCGATCTTGGACTAAACTTTTAAGTTAGGGTTATTATTGTATTCGGTAAAATATTTTGATACATATTTTGGAACTAAATGGGTATTTGGTCAAGATTGAATATGATAAAATATTTCATTTGCTATCAGGGGGAGGGGGTGCGATTTCATCAAGTGCCATCGAGATCTACTCTCGGTTCTAGCTAGCACACAAGGAACCCATAGAGTGGAAAATTATCGAGGCTTGTTACCACAGCTTCGAGCTGCACACTTCGAAAGTTTGAGTGAAAGGTTACACAAATCGGTCAAATGGAAGTAAAGAATGATATTCCATGACAAAACTGCTGATGTTTTCAAAATATTTCTGATTTTTCGAAAGAGATTTTTTTTTCATCAGCTAAAATAGCGACGACATTGAGAGATAGTATAATTGTGGATGTACATTTTAGACAGACCTAGGTGTACTCGTTCTATTGTATTTACAATATTTGTAAGATTCCGCGAACACTGAAACCTCATAGGCTCATTATTTCCTACCCAATATTTAATAAAATATGCTGTGGTGCAACTATAAATAATAATAATAATAATAATAATAATAATAATAATAATAATAATAATAATAATAATAATAATAATAATAATAATAATAATATGATGATATAATAATAATAATGATAATGATGCTGAAAAGAACAACAACAACACTTACAACAACAGATGAATAATTCGCTCTTTGTTTATTTCTTTATAATACAAACTATGCAGCTTTTTTTAATTTTTCATTCATACAATTGATAGTTTTAGTCAGCTGATGTGTGGTAATTAGAAATTATGCATATTTTTCCTCATCAGCTTAAATCCGTTCCGGGTTGATCTCATCCTCAAAGTCAAACATTCTTGACTAGCTGCAAGTTAACACATTGCCGAAACACGAGAGTCGCAAAATGTTTTGCCATGGACATTGCACTAATTACCAAGAATTAGGCCTACATCAATAGACTTATAAAAAAGAATTTTAATTTTTATTAAAAGAACAAGGGAAGAAATGTAATACGAGACGGTTACGTACATCCGAATGCTGAACTGGTAAATGACTGGTCTGATCAGGGTATCTATTCGATCGAAGGCGAACGCGATTCTTCGACTGCTCTTGTCCGATCTCGTTTAACTAGCCTTAATTAACACAACTGGATTAATTAACCTTTATAAAATGACAGTGTAGAGGACTGGGCCATCAAGGAGAGTGGTATAATTATTTGTTTAAAATGGTATAGATGAAAACCTTTTTTCGGCCGCATCAAAAACTTAATGACTACTAAAGTATAACGATATCAATAAAGAATGCCCACCCCGATTTCCTTTCATAGACTTTCTGGGAACGAATGGCTGGTGAGGATGAAATTGAACTATGGATAGAAAAATAGTTTACAGTAATCTGCCCCAATACTAAACTGTACACACGAGACTCAAGTGCCGAACAATCCAACGGTGGTGGGCAGAAAGACATTATAATCCCTATTTCCAACTATGTTTTGCGGTGAACCGTTGTAGATTTATTAATGCTCAAGTTGTTTTCAATTGATCTCCCTTGATCATTTGAGGTGAATGGTGCTCGTTTAAAACATTCTATTGGCTATAAAACGTCATTAGTTTGTGATTTTCAGGCCCTTTTGGCAACCGGCGATGTATACCGACCCACTTGACCTTAATGACCTCTTCATGGGGAAAAGAAAAGTCTACTTCTGTGACATTTCCGGTTCCACTGGGACGGAAAGTAGCTGCGGGCGCTAGCCTAAGCTTTGCACAGGGCGTGGTTCAATTTCTCTATTGATTTTGAAAAAAAATATATACAGAAACTCCAAGAAAGCGGTCGCGCACCGTATATTGTGTTGATTCAGTGAACAAAATTTTTAACATTGCTTTTATAAAGACGTGGCGGTCCGGTTTTATACATATTTCACGAAGACAGACGTGACCGTGTGTAAAAATACGCAATATCACAAACTTGTCTGAACGAAATTCATAGTCAAGTCATGTGAGAACTTTCCAGCGGCCTTTGTTGAAGTATAAGAGTCAAGAACTCTGCGCTTTTCACGTACGTCTGGAAGGATACATGGAAAAGTACACACACAGAGAGAGAGAGAGAGAGAGAGAGAGAGAGAGAGAGAGAGAGAGAGAGAGAGAGAGAGAGAGAGAGAGAGAGAGAGAGAGAGCAGACACACAGACGTCCTATGAAAGGATAGTGCCTCATATTTGTGTAGTTTTCCAGTATCAGAATCTTTTTATTCCTGAACTATAGCACGCAGATTTTCAATATTAACCAGACCTACAAAAATATGAATATCCTCTTTTTGAAAGTTTGAAAGATTCTTTGATTTTCATTATTTTATACACCGCTGCTGCTTTTCATTCTTCTTCTTTGTTGTCTTGTCGTTTGTTGTTGTTAGTGTTGTGATTGTGATATCAAATACATCTTTCATAGATTATTTTAAACATACTTTCAATAACGTTTTTGGGTGTTTGTCCTGTGATTGCATTGGATCCTTTCGCGCCGCCTTTGTGTTCCTTTTTTTTTTTTTTTGATGATTGGAGAAAAAAATTATGTCTCTTTTTGCATGTATTTATTGGAACACCTTTTCCCCCCTCAGTGTTACAACGTCAGTGGGTAAAAAAATCGTGTCAGCTCTCGTGTCACCTGCGAACGGAGACAATGCCCGAATTTGGACGGAAGTTCTTGATAGGCATGATGGGTCTTTCATCGTCCGCTTCCGATTGTTTTCCTCCACCTCTGACTTGAAAGTTGCTGTTACTTTGCGAGGACAACACATTGCGGATTCCCCCTACACGATCACAGGTAGGCTAGACTTGTTTTAAACAAGAATGAGCCAACAAGTCCATTCTATCTGCAAAGAAATTACGACCATTGGATGGAGATTTTCGGTACAATGTAAATTGAGGGAAATAAAAGCCGCATTTTAACTTACAGTTTATGAAGTTATACCATGAGTGAAATGAAAAAAAAAAGAAAAGAACAGTTTTAGAAAATAATTTTGGTAATTTAGTGTTCACTGAAAACACGCCCTCTCACTAACCGATTTGATTCCGGAAGATGAAACATTTATGAGATTACTACAAGCCTACCAATACTGATCTGTGCACTGCGCTTCTCAGCACAAGCATGCCGGTTTGTCTACAATAAGAAGCGCAACAACCCATCTAAAACGCAAAGAAATCATAGAAGAAGAAAACGGAGAAATTAGTGGTAATTTTTTGACTGGATATATTATACAGATGTAGTGAAGTGGCTCACTCTCTTCTGGGGTCGATGATAGTAAATATTTGATCTGGTAGGCGAGAAAAAAATATGTGGGAATGTTTATTTCAAGGGGGCTTCACCATTAAACCCTAGTTTACTTATTTTTCAATATTTAAAAAAAGTTCTTGACTGAGTTATTACTGTTGTGTCAAACAATTAGACTGTAGTGAGTAACGTGTGAATACCATCCTGTGCCTATTCATTTTTTATATCTGTGTCAGATCTGATGCCCAGAAATGTTTATCTCTTTTGTCTCCAAACCTTTTGCAAATGATTAATAATTTACTTTTAGGGAAGGTATGTGATTATCAAAGAAACAGAAAAAAATGGACTGACTGAAAAGGGGAAAAAAAAGCGTTTAAGAAAAATAACCAAAGCATAGTCAAGCAAGAAATGTCTCTTAACTTAGAATTCATATAATTATTCGACATTAATTGATTCACCCACTTTCATATGCATCTTTATTCAAATTCTTGCTCTCATGAGGAATACTAAACGCTTTCTAAGAATCATTAAATAAAACAAAAATCTCAAAAAGATAAAATTTATTAATGTAGCTAGAGATAAACACGTAGGAAATGCCCATTTTGAACTTTCACAAATCTGAAATGACGCAACGAATTGTATAAAATCAAGGCTATAGACTTGCCATCAGTCTCACGTTCACATTTGTCACCTCTAAACAGAGTTAATCTCAATCTTTTTTTTTTTTTTTTTTTTCCACACATGTGAACCCAGGGCCAGTTTATCACGAGACCTGTAACTGTCCTAATCAAACCCCTGATCAATGGGCGACGTCTGTGGGTTGCGCGGTAACATATAACCAGATCCGACTTGACCTTGAACCTTTCAAGGATATCAATATGGCAAAGGTGGCGCGAGAAGCTGTGGAGAGGTTTAACAACAAAGGTCATCACAGTATTTGTCACTACAAAATAATTGATAATAAGGTGAGGAGTCAATTAACAGACAGCACTCAACTCTGAAAGAGTCAAGCTTAGTTGAAGGTGAAACTGAACGTGAAGTTTTTTTTTATGTGGCCAATGTTGAGATCCAAAATTGCTGATTAGATTCGAGATCCGAAAGAAAAACTATCGAAAGGGAGTAAGGGAGTATTTGGAGATGCATGACACAAATATGTAAAACATAAAGTAATACAGCTGGGCGTTGAACAGTTGAGGCTAAAAATCATTATTAGATAAGAGGCCTAGGAATGAAATAATTATAACACATTACGCGTTACGCGTACGCCAGCTCGCCATTGGGATTCGAACATCCAAAAAATGTTGATTATCATATCTGAACCTCAAGTATCCGATTAAGATGTAAGATATAAAGCATAGTACTTGTGTTTGTTTTCTTTCTAATAATTTGTTTAAGATTTATGTAGTGTAACGTGGCATCATTCTACTGCCATTAATTCTCACTGACTTCCAGACCACTCAACCCTTCATGCCAAACGTGCATTAACATGGATGAATGAACCGTGTCTGTTTTTTTTTTATGGTCTGTGAATGCATCTCTAAAAAAAGAGAATAAAATTAGCAGAATGAATCGCAGGCAGGCAGTGGGAATAAATGGCTCCAGGATGATGCCACTTAAAACCACACAAACATTAGACAAAAATGAAAAATATGATAATTAGAAAGTGAATCTTGGGAGTCATGTTGTTTTGAACGTGTTAACATTTGTTGAAAAGATTAGGTTTGAAAAACTAGAAAAATTTTCTTCTTCCATGGTTGCGGTTGCTCAAGTCCGACATGTTTCTCATTGTTGTCATCTCATTAAATACTGTTGAAGAAAAGGTCAAGAGAAGTGGTACAGTGAAATCTAGTTCTTGAAAAGATTAAATCAGAGAAGTTAAGCACTATTTATAGTTAATTGCATTTCCAGCCCTTCTCTATTCGGACTTGCAAACATAGACAAGCAGAGGAGCGAGGGAAAATAGAAAAGAATGCACATTCGTTGCAAAGATAGATAGAAAAATATGAAGAAAAAGTGAGAGACAAAGATAGACAGATAGACAGATAGATGGATAGATAGATAGATAGATAGATAGAGAGAGAGAGAGAGAGAGAGAGAGAGAGAGAGAGAGAGAGAGAGAGAGAGAGAGAGAGAGAGAGAGAGAGAGAGAGAGAGAGAGAGAGAGAGAGAGAGAGAGAGAGAGAGGTGCAAATAGATGTTTCGTCTTGACAATTTGGGTTTAGCATTTAAGCTTTTCTTTGCAGTTTTTAGCTGATTTCATACCTAGATTTACTTATTTCTTTCTTTATCTTCTACCTTTTCCGACAGATATATAGGAAGTGCTACGGAGAACATGTTGGCTTTAAAATGTTCATGGACAGTATTCTTCTCTCTCTGAGTCGCAAGGTACAGTCAATGAAACACTGCTTCAGCCCTATTCAGGTCCAAAAAGACTGAAAAACAAGGGAGGGATGGGGGAGCTTTCGTGGGAGATCCACGGCTAAAGCTTGTGTAAACTACACAATTACAATTTGTTCATTTCGTAACACATCTTTTTAATTATTATTTTACCTAGAATAACATTGTGATCTTAATTTTTTTTTAGTTTTGTTTTATATCCACCAGTGGCTGAAACCTTTTGCATCTTCTTGGTTGATCTTTTTTTGTCATTTTGTCATTTTAATGTAATAAGATTATTCTATTTTTCAATTAGCATAAATTTACGAGAATTTGTAAAATCATTTGAGCAAACCAATTCTGATTTTAAAAAAAAACAACAAAAAACAGACATATCTCGTTTATCCGTATATGTTAAATCTTCTGATTCCCTTCTCTGTTGAGTGAAACTTTATAAGATCTCTTTTTTCAAAATTTAATTGCGAAGAGAAAATAATATTTGATATTTTATCAAATTGCCATCAGAGTTCGATTCAAAATACTCAAGCACTTAACGCAGAAACATCATCAAGATCTGTAGAAACACTTATAATGCTTGAGTCACTACTAATTTGATCATAAGGCAAACACACGTAACGTATGAAATTTCCAGAGGCAAACAATGGTAGTCTCCAAAATTTATTACATAATTATCATATTGACGTTCGAGAGAAGCATTAAGGTTAAGAGTCTTTGTTGAGGTGCCAGGAAAGCAGGAGTGACTGATAATCAATTGAGATGAATTTAACCAAGCAAGGAAAACACTTGAACTAAAACCTGGGTACCGATTGCAAACACTTAGGGAATTTAGGCTTTCTGTCCTTTTTTTTTGCTTTTGGTTTTCGTTTATTTAGCTTGCTGTTTTTCCCTTTTTTTTTCGGATCAAAGTTACAAATGTATAGAACTTGTACTTGGCATTTTCGACTCTACATTTTACTAGATGCAAATAGCGAACGCCGATAATAATATCGCTTGAATAATGTCTCTCTTTACCACTTATCGGCAATTACATAATTGTCTCGTTGACACTACAAAGCTGGCAGAAATTTTGTATTTTTGCTACCTTTGTCACTATCACTAATGTTACTACTAAACTATTAAATTTTGTAAGGCATTAGAGCTTCTGATGTTGTTGCTGCTGCTGCTGCTACTGCTTCTTCTTCTTCTTCTTCTCCTTCTTCTTCTTTTACTACTACTACTACTACTACTACTACTACTACTACTACTACTACTACTACTACTACTACTACTACTACTACTACTACTACTACAACTACCACTACTACAACTAGAAGACTGCTACCACTGCTTATGTTTTTCCTGTTACTATGAATACCACTGCCGCTACTGCTTTAATCGCCTTTACTTTGCAATTACTTTTAACAAAATCTTTTCCTCCTCCATATTTCCTCTTTATTCCCCTCGCTTTTTTTTTTTTGTTTAGATGGTTTTGCCCGACACAGAGTTCTTCATGAACTTAGGCGACTGGCCGCTCGAAGATCGGCTTGTGTCTACATCCGGGCCTGCTCCCTTGCCCATTTTTTCATGGTGCGGTTCGAAAAAGACTCGAGATATAATCATGCCAACATATGACATCACAGAGGCTACGTTGGAGATGATGGGGAGGTTAGTACACTAATCGTGGTTTTTACGTGCGAGTGAGAAAGAAAGGAGGAAGAAATAAAGTGAGAGAGAGGGGTGGAGGGAGGGAGAGAGATTGATAGAGAGAGGGGCAGGGAGAGAGTAAGAGAGAGAGAGAGAGAGAGAGAGAGAGAGAGAGAGAGAGAGAGAGAGAGAGAGAGAGAGAGAGAGAGAGAGAGAGAGAGAGAGAGAGAGAGAGAGAGAGCAGCACTTGATTTATGCCACACCCAGTTGTTTTACCTTATTGTTATATACTGTAGATGTTGCTTTCTTCACGCTCGTTTCATCCCGTTCTGTAGCGTTGGTATTGTTTACCTTTGAATGCTAATTTGTTCATAATCCTTTAATCTAATCGTGAGCTGATGAGCAGCTGTTGGCCATCTCTGCATTCTTATTTTTTTTCTTGTTTACATTGAACGACATCGTATTTGCTTATTTTACACTGCATCATATTTTATTTGATAGTTGTCACTTATTCTCAAGTGCGTATCATCGTAATACATTAAACAATTTATGTAACTAGAAATGGTTTTTCCTACTTTGTTGAAAAATATTCTGATTTCCCGATAAACTTAATAATGTTAGTGACTCTAAATAAAAGTAAAGGATGTGTTAATTTTATGAACATTCAAAGGCATAGTGATTTCTTTGAAAAAAAATTATGCCAATCATCCCTTCATTTTATTAAACAAGGAATCCTGCAATAATCTATGACACTAACTTGTCTTAAATATCCCACGTGAGTACATCAACAAGATTTTAAACCTACGTTCATGCATGTTTGTAACTTTTGTAAAGGATGCTACATCTATGCTATAGCCCTGTTATGGTAGTAAATTACGAAAAGCAGAGGCATATACTAGTGAAAATACTAATCATTGTAGCGACAAAATTCATTAAAGTACTTTCAGAGAATATGATTGAATTAATTCGATGAATAAAAATCCTGTAATTCCCATGCAACACAATCGAAAGTTATTGTACTCACGACAGGTATGTTGAATCTGGTTTAGTGAAGACGCAGGTGCTGTAATACTGACCATTCTTTAAGAGTCGAGATGTCAGTATCAATCCATGAGTTCGTGCTCCACTAATGCATTCAACTGTATCATCATACAGCGCCGACTTCTTTTCATTTTGGCAAAAGTTGTGAAGTGGTTACTTCTTGTCTAATTGATTTATGGATGTGCGTTCTATATAAATGTTGAAAGCTTTTGCAGACAAAACGGGCAAGAAGATTGTGTTATATGCATGGCTAAACGCTAACAAGGTCCAGTTTACAAAGTCTTTTCATAACAATCTTCATCTTATTCTAAAGACATTTTTACTGTTCCCCACTTTTTTTTTTTTTTGGTCAGCTTGGCATAGCTACAAGCCCGATTTGTTAACAATGTGCGCGTACGAGGTATAAGGAGAACATGCTGTATTCCTCTCTGATACAAATTCGTATCACAAGTCAGACAATGACCGAAAATTATCTCGCTTGGTCAGTTAGGCATGTGATGGTCTCTTGCTGCGGTGTGGTTGTCCCCTAGTACGATGCATAGTCAGTCACCTATCTGCGCGAAATTATAATAGATGTGGGAATGTCTTCTGGGGCTACCGTACACATCATGTCAAGTGCGTTTGTAAAGTATGAACTTTTGAACTGGCTTATCGCGTGGAGACTTGACGGTAAACCTTAACATAAGTTCTGAAAATATTGGATAAACTAAAAGTTAAAAAAAAAAAAAACATTAAAAAAATACCCCTCTAAAACAAAACAAAGTCTATCTGAGGAGTAAAGTTCCAAGGGGCAAAGTGAGGAACACAATAAAGATTCTTGCTCAGGTCATTGTATTCGTGTCGACATGCATGAAGCTGCAAATCCCTGACAAAGCCAAAACCAAAAGCTCTGTTAATGTATAACATAATACAATATCACTTTCGTCAATGAAGCTTAACAGGGTTAGTCTTTTTGTGTTGTTTTAGTAATAGAAAAGTAAATGTAAAACGTCCTATTAGATTAGTTTATTTTTTCCCCTTCTCCAGCAACAAACCGGTTTCGCTCTCCTCGAAAAGGTTCTATTTTTGTTCCCGTCGAGTTGAGTTATAGATCTGTCGTTATTTACGTAGGCGTGAGGCGACAAAGATTCCAGACCTGTGTTATGAATGCCATCCTTTGAATTGAGCTTTGGGTACGCGGATAAGTTTAGTTGGTTTTAATGCTATTGCATTGCATGGTGCTCTTTAAACTGCTTAAATGCTTTAACACTGGAGCGAAAAGTTCTCGAAACTTCAAGAAATCTGTATCGAATTTTAAATCTCAGTTGTAACGTTCAACTTTTATCTTATTCTCAAGGCAGGCAAAAGCTCTTCGAGACAGTTTTGAAATACAATAATACAAAATACAAATGCTCATAATAAAACCAGCCGATTTTGTGATAATATTGGCAAAGAGATTTAGGAGAGATCAAAGCAAAACTATGGATTGTGCTAGGGGATTATTGGTACTGTTTTTATTTTCACTACAAGGGGCGTGGAAGGTATGGCTGAGGAGTGAAAGCTTGCAGCGAAAATATTTGTATTCGGTTGGCGGACTTTTAGTGACACTAAGTACAAAGACCACTAAATGTATTACTAATACCAGTGGTAATATTGCTAATAACTCTGAATTACCGACCTCCACAACTTCTATAACTACTACTACTACTACTACTACTACTACTACTACTACTACTACTACTACTACTACTACTACTACTACTACTACTACTACTACTACTACTACTACTACTACTACTACTACTGCTACTGCTACTGCTACTGCTACTGCTGCTGCTGCTGCTGCTGCTGCTGCTGCTGCTGCTACTGCTACTGCTACTACTACTACTACTACTAACATTACAACTCCAACTACTACTGCAGGTGTAATTACTTCTACTACTACAAATGAATTCCTTTTACTACAACTTCTTCTGCTGCGGCTATTACTAGTATTGCTTGTGGTGATATTTCTGTTTTGTTTCTGATATTTCGTCACTTCATCCTCCTTCCTTCTTCTTCACTGTCTCCTCCTCTTTCTTTCATCAGTCTTATTTTAAATTCCGACCACCATAGATATCACGATTTCTAACATAAAGATGTATGTATTTATACACCCACAATAGTGTGATTAATAAACACTATTATTCCTTATGGCTTTAACGTGGTTTTAAATGTATGTAAGTACCTTAACGCGAAATGCCCCTTTTGCTTTGTTCTTTTTAGTTTGAGTTCAAAAGATCGTGAGTTTTGTTCTTTTTCAGATTAAATATGAAAGAACGTGAGTCAAAAACGCCCATGACGTTATTGGCAGCTGTGTATTTTTATTTCATGTAATCATATAAGCTGCATCGTCCTTATTGTTTACGATAAGTAGGCTATAGTTTCGTTTATGTGTGATTAAGCATAAGCAAATGAAGTACCTTTGTGTCCTGAGCCACTCTTAATTTGATGATATAGCAAATGTTGATTCTCGAAGTCTTCAGTTAACTTCAATTTCAAATTATTTGGTCTTAAAGAAAAGAACACCGTTTTGAAAGGCAATAATGAAAAATTTTGCGCTCTGCAATCGATCAAAGTCTAAGTCTGTCTGGGACTAAAGTCACAGTGAACGCAATAGTACCGACATTATTTTGAGCGTTGTTCTATAGATGTACCGTGTAAAGATCATCACCAGTCCCGATGTCGCATTTAATGTTCACCTCGTCATGTCAGCTGCTGTATGTTGCATGGTCTTGATTCACGACTGTCAAGAATTGTAAATGCGGCTCAAGTCATTCTGAGAGCGAGAAAGGCAGATAGATATATAAATGAAGAGAGAGAGAGAGAGAGAGAGTGTGTGCGAGATAGCGTGTGTTTGTGTGTCTGTGTGTGAGAGAGAGAGAGAAAGAGAGAGAGAGACAGAGAGAGAGAGAGAGAGAGAGAGAGAGAGAGAGAGAGAGAGAGAGAGAGAGAGAGAGAGAGAGAGAGAGAGAGAGAGAGAGAGAGAGAGAGAGCAACAAACAGGCATAGAAATATGTATAGATGCAAGGATAGGGTGAAAGAAAAAAGGAGCGATAAAGAGAGAGTGACCGTGAAAATAATAAGGGGGGAGGGAGAGAGAGAAAGAGAGAGAGAGAGAGAGAGAGAGAGAGAGAGAGAGAGAGAGAGAGAGAGAGAGAGAGAGAGAGAGAGAGAGAGAGCAACAAACAGGCATAGAAATATGTATAGATGCAAGGATAGGGTGAAAGAAAAAAGTAGCGATAAAGAGAGAGTGACCGTGAAAATAATAAGGGGGGAGGGCAAGGTAGAGAGAGACAAATAAAATAAATGGAGGGAGAAGGGGATGTTGGAAAAGGGGCTTACTTGTCATGCCAGCTTTTAATGGATTTACACACTGATATAATTATTTCTCTAGGGCACTTTTATGTCAAGTAAGTCTGAATATTTGAAAGTAAACCTATGAACCTGGTGACACCAACGCCTCGCTGACCACAAGATATTGTTATGACCTGTAGGATTTTACTACAATGTTAGATCCAGAAATCTGATACCGGTGAGACTGTGAGGACGATCTATCTATTCTTTGCCGATAGACTTTGTAGACTGGTTTCTGCAAGTCAGCGTATCATTCAATATTGACCAATCTGTAGACATATAAGCTTATCGTGGAGATGCTATATCCAAGAAGAATAAATATTCAAGGGATTCATTTTTTGATGTCCTTTGAATGCTCTTAATAGATATAATATAATAAATATATTACTTTAATGTGCTTGATCTGATGTTCGAAGTAACGATCACTTACAAGATGAGCTAAATTGTTTATTAAAGATACTGAGTATGACTTTGACCACATTATTATTGTTGTTTATGTGTTTTTCAAGCACTAAAAACTATCGAACATGAGGTTAATGATGACTATGTTAAAAGTAACCACAACTAGGGGGAAATAGAAAGCACTGGTTGTTGGTCCCATGAATGCTTCTTTTAAGAAATAGAAATTATGAGGAGTTCAAGGAGTCTCCGTCAATCATCTTTCTTTCTCGTCCCCTTCCGCCTCTCTCTATCTCTTTTTTCTCTTTCTATCTTTGTTTCTCTCTCTCTCTCTCTCTCTCACTGCTCCCTCTTCCTTTCTTTCTCGCTACTCCCTTTCACTGTCCTCAGCCTACATGCAATAAATTTATTTCATCATTTCATGTAGATAAGACAAACTAAAATTCATATAAATGTATATGTTTATAACAAATCGAATCCTTATTTCTGAAAACAAGCTCTTCGGTCAACATGCAAAATTTCAAAAGCCTTTCTCAGCAGTCATTGGTGGTGAATGGAATGTGATGCTAAGTGTGTGCGTTGTTGATCGAAATTAAACAAAGACTATAGAGTCCCTACCCCCCACCCGGAAGTTTGCACTCCGGATAAGCATACTGACCTCATGCGTCAACAACATTACACAACAAATGCCCACCTGAGATGTGGAGGGCTGTTTGAAATTCAAGCCAGATGTGATTTCTGATTGTTTCAACCATTTTTGCTTCTCAAGTTATTTTATTTCTTTTTTGCCTTTCTTTGTTGACATAAGTCTGTTTCGTCAAACTGAAACAATTGTCGGAGAATCTTAGGTTCGCTTTTCTGTAATTTTACTTGTTTTTTTTTTTAAGCCTTTGTTGAAGGAAATATCATACTATTAGACCTTTTCTTGTTTTCTCACTTTTTTGAATAACTTCATTTTTACTAAAATTGGAGGTGGGGGAGCGAGAGAGAGAGAGAGAGAGAGAGAGAGAGAGAGAGAGAGAGAGAGAGAGAGAGAGAGAGAGAGAGAGAGAGAGAGAGAGAGAGAGAGAGAGAGAGAGAGAGAGAGAGAGAGAGAGAAAGGGGGAAGGGGGACGGAAGGCATAGGGAAAGGATTAGAGTGAGATGCATAAAAAGATGGGGAAGCGCCCTTCGCAGAAAACATGACTTTTGCTGACAGAAGAACAGAAAGGGAAAAGAGGGTGGGGTTGGAGGAGAACGAGGATGGAGAAACAAGGGAGAAAGGAATTTGTTGGACGTGAGAATGACCGCAGAGAGAGATAGAGGGAGAGAGAGCGAGATAGACAGAGAGATAGATAGATAGATAGAGAGAGAGAGAGAGAGAGAGAGAGAGAGAGAGAGAGAGAGAGAGAGAGAGAGAGAGAAAGGGGGGAGGGGGACGGAAGGTATAGGGAAAGGATTAGAGTGAGATGAATAAAAAGATGGGGAAGCGCCCGTGGCAGAAAACATGACTTTTGCTGACAGAAGAACAGAAAGGGAAAAGAGGGTGGGGGTGGAGGAGAACGAGGATGGAGAAACAAGGGTGAAAGGAATTTGTTGGGCGTGAGAATGACCGGAAAGAAGGGAGAGAGAGAGTAGGGGGACGTGGAGGTGACCCAGCATAACTTTGATATAAAACTGCTAGTACAAAACTATCGAGAACTAGAAACATGTCAGATCACCTAGTGTTAAATCCAACATGATAGTGGCTGGGCTCTTTTGTTGTCAGACTTGAAAGTCCCATTGTTCTGTCGGCAGCAGTGTTTGCTCCGCCGTAAGCTCGACATTGAAGAAGGAAAAGAGCGAGTGGGAGGAAGATTGAATGGTGTAAATCTTATCAAACTGATGATATTTTAAATATAACGCTCGAGAACATGATCATGTTTTTTACTGAAAGCGATAAAAGTCATTTAACCATTTCTTCATTTTTTTTTTTATTGAAGAAAATAGAGGAATCAAGGCCATTGGCTTAATGCTGATCTATAGTAGTGCACTTTGTGTTTAGTTTTTTTTTTTTTTTTTTTTAAATTTTTTTTTTATTTTTGGAGGATCGCTTAACCTAAATTCTGCACTCCGCAAGCCTTTCTCTCGACAAGTACAACGGACTTTCGCGCGTGATACATATTGTACAGTACTTCTAAACCATGCTGCTTACCATTAATTAGAGAGAAGTGACTCTTGACTCCCTATGCTTACAAAACTCTTGACTTCAGCCTCGGTTTCCCTGAGCAAACAGAAATCTGAACCCTTTTGTCATGACCAGATTCCACATTTCGAACCGAGTTCAAAATGTCAAGCTAGCCTGATAGTGATAATATAAAAGCCTTGGTTTAGGATTCTCCAGGAAACTGAGGAAATGATAAGTGTAGAAGAGAGCTGTTATATTCTCTTTTAATCACCCCATGTATTGTTTTTTTTTTATATTAATTAGTTGTGATAATTTTATATCACTATCAGTGAGTTCATTCTTTCGGAAGAACGAAAATTAATGTAACATGCAGACAAGTTGCCGCGTGGTAATCACTGAAGTGCATCAGAGAAACGTTGCTTTATGATCCAAATGTCAACGACTTCGGCCGGGCTTATTAGATGGTTGAGTTAATAATGTTACACGCTCCGTTGTCAATTCTTTAGTATAATCTAAAGACACCGTCTCAACCAAGAGTGTCGATGGTTTTACGTAATATATGTTTTTTATTTATTTTATTTTGGAATGAATGAAAATTGATTTTACGCAAAAAGTAAACTGTTATTTGTCGAAAACTTTCTCTGTTGAGGTTATTATAATAAAATATGTTTCTAAAAACCCTTCTAAATGGATATTGGCTTTTATAGGGCTGGGCCGTCCTTGAATATCCCACTTGCGTCTTAGTCTCAATATAAATGCTCCCCATATTATGGATTATTTGTTTAGCTCAATAGCTTGGCAACCCCGTTACCTACATAGATTTGCTTTCACCTATTATCTCTAGCAATTTTCCTTTTTTTTCCGAACAAAAAAAAAACAACAAACAAACCAATCATTTACTTTTAAAAAAACTTGTCTCCGGCTTCAGAGTTTTAATTTTTTGCATTAGTTTTACTCAGTTTATCATCAAAATGCATGTCTTTCCACATCTAGAAACATAATGGATTAATGTGTTACCAAAGCATACTATAAGACTGTGAAATCTTCAAATGTAACATGATGTGCCTGATTGCTACCGTATTAACATTCCGCCTACCTTACACTTTAGTTTTAGATGCCACCATGCAAATTCATAAATGCATTATATTTTTTTGTCCACAGTTTGAACGCATTGCCAAAAGCATTTATTATCGATTTATTAACGAAACATACAAAATGCTGATAGCGCATTCCACTCAACCATTGCGGCGTTTGGTGGTAAGAAATTGAAACTTAAAAGAAGAAAGGACATTATTGTGTCTCTTACCCCAACTTGATAAGTACCCAGGTAGTTGTGATCGAAAATTTGCGAAAGGTTAAAGCGGCATTCGCCGATTCTCTCAACAGATAAAATCTGTCACAACGAGTAGCAAGATAGATTATGAATAGACTGATAATAACTATATGCGACCAAGGATATTAAAAGTTGCTTCCAAGAGGTACTAGAGTATGATCACGAAGCATCGACTTTGATTAGTAAATAAAGCTTTTTTTTTAGGTGCTACTTTTGTGGATTTATGGAGAATCGATACTTTCGTACGAATTTCCTCCCGTATTTTCAATGTATTTGCTGTTAAATTTTTAACTTTAAAATTATGGCTTTAGAGTTGAATATTTTTTTCCTTTTTCATTCATCGGTGACGACTTGTGAAGATCGGGCTGTTTTGTCCGCAAGGTCCAACTTCTTTCTCTGCATCGAATCTCATTTTCAAAAATCTGTTTCGCCTCTCTCTTTCTCGGCTCGGCTGCATTCAATTTCTCTCCATGCTCACACTTTAATTTACCCTTATACCCGCAGTATATTTGTTCGAATTTCGACTTGGTTTCTTTTCTATCATGTATTATTTACCAATGGTTGCTGGAATTTGTTTACACAAAGCTCTCATGTGCTGCAAATAGATTTTTGCTGTCCACAAAATATTTCCGCAAAGATAAAATCAAATATTGTGTGCAGACTTCGTCGGAAGAGGCGAATAATTTGTACTGTTTTACCAATTGATCATTATTATGTAAATATAGTTATACACTTAAATTGATAAACCTTTGCCACGGTTGTGTTTTAAGTGTTAGAACACACATATCCCAAGGGTTCAAGTTCCTTCCTATTCATGATCAAATTGATTTAGCACAATAATATGCCTATTACGTTCATTGCTCTTTTATTTTTTTTTTTAACTACTGAAGACAATACAACAATGGGTCAAACGGATTCGTATCATTTAGTATTTGCAAATTGGCCATGAATATTTTATTTAAACCGTGACGGTTTTTGCTTGACCACCAAATCTTATTCGGGTTGTAAAACTAAAAGAGATTGCCTCACAAAATGATCGACTGATTCTGTTATTCAAGTAAGCCTAGCGCCGGTTCGCAAGTTACAAGGTCCTCACGCACTCACACATATTCAGGGTAAATGCACGTTGAAAAATGGCCTTGAAAAAAAATAGATCTAGAAAAGATGTGGCCTGGATCTAGATGTTTTCAAGATGCGTCTAGATTTGTAAGGCAGGTTGGGGAGGGTGCTTTTCCACCAGACTGTAGTAGCAATTTTTTTTTTTTAATTTCCCCGTATTGATTTTTCAATTTGCCTTTGTAAAAATTATTAAAGATGTGTTTCGATATGAAATTTGAGTTAAAAAAAAAGAAAAGAAAGAAATGAATGTGGTATGAAGGGGATCCGGGACGTACGTTATCGGCGCATGTGAATTATTTTTGTTTGTTTTTGTTATTTGTTGTTGTTGCTGTTATTGTTATTTTTTTTTATTTTTATTTTTTTGTTTTTGTTTTTTTTTTGTTTTTTTTTTAATTTCGCTCGCTAACCACCTTCATGGACGGAATCGACATTGTAAAGAGCAGATCAAGAACTTGCATTGGCTACAGCGCTTCGTATCTTATTTAATGTCGCAGTTGGAGAAGACTGGGAGGAATTAGAGGTGAGGAGTACTGAGGACTGGCACTCTTGGGTTATTAACTGGTATACTGACAATTTGAAACCAACCACTTGCCTAGCTGTGAGTGCGCGTAATGTTTAATCCTCATCGAGTTCACATCCTTCCCCTTTTTCCTTCTCTTGAAAATAGTTTTCTTTCTTGTACTTCACAAATCAAGCCATGTCCTTTTCATGCAGGTTCTTTTTAATTAAAGAAAAATATTAGCTGGTACCACCTGCCCCACCATTTTTTAGACTGGATGCGATGTAAATCATTTAACTTAGCTTTTGAGCTGATGTCAAGAGGGTCATGGTATAAGGCTGCGGATAAGGCTAGTCGAACCCTTGACATTAGAGTATACGGGAACCAATTAACTTCCCGCAACGGAAATATTAAGATTTTATATTCATCAAGCCTTTCTCGAAATTCGTGCTTTTAACGAAAACTTCATACCTCTCCACTAACTCTACCTTTTCTTCCTTTAATTCTGAAAACGTCAATAATAATCTGTCTTGTGACTGGTATGCGACAGTTATTTTCAGCCTATCAACCAGATCCACAAACTTTGCCTTCTTATGGATTTGTTGTTAAGAAAAAAACAAAACCAAACCGGAAAAAAAGCCTCCCAGCAGGATATCTGAGCAAATGGCCGCATAAATCGTAAAAGCTGTCTTTTCAAATGGCTATATATATCCACTGAGGTAAAAGACATTTTGAAATCTAATGCAACAAAAAATGTTTGCCGTCACAGCGCAAATAAAACGCCATTGAGCATGCAAATTTGCCTTTTCACCCACTCAAACCAATGTGTAGAATACCCTAGCAATTGAAAGTAAACTTTGCCTTACCAAGCTTTTTTTATTTTACCATTTTTTAAACGAATAAAGCAACCGACCTTTTAAAAAAACGAATATTTTTTTAAGTCATTGTGCTAAATTTTCTTTACATAAGGCACCTTTCCCTTAATACTTTACATGCATCGTTAATTGCACTCTTTCGATTGGTAATTTGACCTAGACAAGCCTTTAAGGGGTGGGTGTGGCTTTTATCCGAAAAAAAAAAAAATACTGCTCAAGGTCTTCATGCTCATCGAAGCATAAAAACGACGTCTAAGCAAAAGGGGCTGTCATTCACTTTAGCTCTTGCTGGCGCCAACTATTCATCAGCGCCTTCAGCGGTGGTTGTTTCGCACGCTTTTGGGCTGAAAAGGGAAGCGTGTAGATTACACTGCTCTGTAAATTTGTTATTGCTATATAACTATGACGTCAGTAAAATTCATGATTTGGAAAAAGAAGAAGGCTTATTAAAATTTGGATGGATTTTTTTTTTTTTTTTTTTTTTTTGGGGCGGTGGGGGGGTGGGGGGGGAATAAATTGGAGTTAAAAGAAAAAGTGGATTACATTTTACTCTAACTATAATGAAATGGCCTTTAGAGTCGTTTCAGTCAGGAAAGTGAAAATGGTTGCTTTTCTCTGAAACTTAATTTATTATCATTATCATCACGAAGTGTTAATATTAGTCCCTCTCCCTAACAAAAGTAGTATAGGCCTACACACATACTCGCCGCTTAAAATAAATGTAGGTTTATCGTGGAACATTAGCGATCTCTAAATCGAAATGTCAGAACGGCCTTCATGTGTATCTTTTGATACATACCCTACCTTTTTTTTAGGCGGAGAACTCTGTTGCAAAATGCATAAAACTCTGTTTGTCTCGAACCCATCCTAAGTTTATTCATCATTATCATCCAGATGTGGCACAAAGTTTCATAACAGTTTTGCCATCGCGAACATTCTTTAAACCCCCAAAGCTCATTTCTTACGCCTCTAATTTCTTTTCTTGCAAGCTCACTCCTTTCATTACTACCAACATTTTCCTCCCTCAGAGTTTCTTTGGATATATTTTCTACTCAGGCCAATACTGGCCCAGCCTGGGAGAACAAGACTTCCCGTGCTTTCTGGCGTGGCCGAGATAGCAGACGTGAGCGCCTTGACCTGGTTGTGATGGGCAGGCAACGGCCAGAACTGGTGGATGCCAAGCTCACAAATATGTTCTTCTTTCCGAAGGACGAACAGAAATACGGGCAGTTGGCACGTCACATTTCTTTCTTCGATTTTTTTAAGGTAATTTTTTTCAATTGTATGCGCGTATAAATACAATTTTATATGGCCTACGTACATTTTTACATGCACTCTCATTTGAATCAGAATTTCCAAATACATAATTTTGTCAGCCACAAACCGCCTTTCACTTCTTTCCCTTCATATAGATACATACGCTTTAATGAATGTAATACCCTCAATATTACAAGAGCCTCGTTAAAAAAAACGTTTAACAATTTTATGCTTGAGAACACCGGACACATGAGTCACGAGGAGCACATAACAAATGCACATCCCCACAGTCAAATAAAGTGGACTTACCCTTTTAATCATTTCCGTGTAAAATTTTAGTTTGAATAAGCGTTCCGTGGCTGGATTAAAATTGGATTACAGACTTTTTCAATGTTTCCTCATGGAATAGACTAACTTTTGAGACGTAAAAAGTACATACAAAATATAAGAGCTGTCAAGGTGAAAGGATAAACTAAGATGCACAAAGCAGGATTGCCTCATACATTCAACCTCAATTTCATAAGAAAAAGGGTGAAAAAATTAAAGGAAACAATTTATTATCGTTGATACTTCCAGATTAAACTTTTTTTTTTTTTCTTACGTTTTGTCAATTTCAGAGTTACCGTGGTTTAGAATCTGTAGTTTTCCTGCAGAAATTTTATATTTATGAAATTCTTCAAGGTGGCCGGGAGATAATATCTAAGCTTAAAAATATATAATTTTTTTCCTGTTGCTCTGTTAGATATATTAAATCAATATAAAAAGATTATGTATAGCTGAGATACTATCGGCTTTTTTCTTTTAACCAGTATAAATACCAACTGAATATAGATGGCACAGTCGCTGCCTACCGGTTTCCTTATCTGTTGTCTGGAGATGCTGTAGTGATGAAGCAGGATTCTGAATATTATGAACATTTCTATGGCGATCTTGAACCGTATGTCCACTACTGGCCTCTCAAGCATGACCTCTCAGACTTGCTGGAAATTGTGCGCTGGGCCAAAAAGAATGATGCTACCGTGAGTTTTAATGTTACTGGATTGATAAATATGGCAATTAGAATAGACGAAACACTGTTTATATAAGCTTACAGATTCTCAAAAATAGGAACTTTTGAGTGAATGATGCATATATATATATATAATTTCCTTATGTGCTTTAGGCCTTACGGGACAAATGAATGATCAAAAGCCTCATAAAATTGTGTATCGTCTGTCATTAAGAACTAAAGAACAGTTTTGTTTGATTACAGATTCTTGTTCATTTAGATATGCAGTAAGGATTATTGCTTTTTTTCTGGTATTGTAATATTAAGCGGGTGATGCAACATGAAAACGAATTTTAAGTGTTGTCAATAGAGATGTAAACAAACTATTGAAATCTAAATCAAGTCACAGAGGACCAAATTTGAGCAGCAAATATAAAAAAAAAAATAATAAATAAATAAAAAGCACACAGAGAAAGCTGATACCTAACCTGTTAAAGATTTACACAATGGCTTGTTGAAAACTTAAATTAAAGCGTTCACCATTTAAATTTAATCAAAGATCAACACTGGCTTGCATTTTCTTTGCCCCAGGAATGAAGATTGTGTCTTACATGTTAATCAACTTTTAAATTTCATTCATTGAGAAGGAAGATTGTGTCAGACATATTAATTACCTTTTAAATTTCATTGATTGAGACCAAAATCTTTATGTCTCTGTTATATGATCCTATCATTCTAAACTAAACTTATGTATAAGTAGTCTTTATTTCATAATTGCACTTCCTCCGCATTTTTTCTCTCTAACCTGCACAAGATTCTGTTAATTTATGAAGCTAAAATCATTTTTGAACAGATGCAGGAGGTTGCTAAAAATGGACAACGTTATGCAAGGGAAAATTTGGACCCAGCAAGTATAATGTGCTATCATGTCCGCCTACTGCAGGAGTATACACAACTATTGCACAGCAAACCTAAGTTTAACAAGGGCTTTGAGTTGGTGGAGCAACCCAGTGAATCCAATAATTGCAAATGTCAAAAATATAAGGTCAGTAGGAATGTTTCCAAGTTTTCCAAACTATTGTATTCATTGTTTAATTATTTTTCTCAACATTATCAATATTTCATTTTTATTTGTTATATTGAAATTAAGTCTTATTTTCCATCTCATTTAAGTCAAACATTTTCCAAGTATTAACAAGACATTGATTGTAGTCTTTTTTGCATGGACAGGAAGAATTCTTTGTCTCAATCTTGACTTACATTTCCTCCTTACTCAGGTTGTACACGTGCTTTTTCATTGATTTTCATGAACGATGCTTCCTTAAGCCGGCATGCATCAACATCGATTTTGCTTTAATCTGCGTTAGATCTAGCTTAGAGCACTTTCCATTACCAATAGAACTTTTTTAATGCCTAGAAAGATGTTTTTAAAATTTTTTGTTAAAAAGGTCTAAAAGTTCAAATAACTTTTGGATACAAAAATATCATCGGAAATTTTGTGCAAATTCTGCTTTTATAACATTATGTTTAACACTTTTCTTTTTTGACTTTCAGAAACAAGTACATGAGGAATTATGACCACTTGAAATGTTTTAAACAAGGCAGAGCCATATACAAAAACTTAAAGGCTTGCTAGTCTCTTCCTCCGTCTGTCTCTGTGATGAAATTTTGTTGGTTTCCAAACAAAAATAATGCAATTTGTCTCTGATATGTTGTTTTAATTTTTCATATGCCCTTATTCTCAGCTTTTTTTCTTTATCTCTCTTTTTTTTAAATGTCAAAGGGGCATTCCTGATTTCATTATGATGGTCACCTGCAGGTTTTTGCAAGAACCATAAAATTTCAGCTTCGTGGGCATTAAAATTGCTCAGACCTTTTTCTTAGCTCCCAAAACAGTGGACAATCTCAAAATTTAGAGATAAAATTTTAAACCATGGGTCAGTGACCATAAGGTGCTATGTTTGAATCCCAGTGAAAGCTGGCCACAATACTATGCCTTTTAGAAAGGCCCTTTATTCAGTTTTTTTCGAATCACCATGTTATAAATCAATAGCTTAGGGGCACGACGGGCATGTCCTGTATTTGCTGCCGCTCAAATTTGGAAAAGTTATAGTTTCAATGAGACTCTAAGCCTCTGAAGAATCTTTTACTTACTTATTTACATGTAATTATATCTTCAACACTTTTTTTCTTTTTTAGAATTAAGCTGTTTAAAAGAAACATACTATCTTTTGTAATTTGGTGAAGTGGCTTTATTTATTTGAAATCAAGAACATAGTCATGATTTGAAAAGCAAGCCCATAGATCAATAATTTTTCTGACACCACATATTTAAAGCTTACATACATATTCTGAAAAAATATTTTATTTTTTAACAAGCCTATTATTTTATACTTTGGATTGAATTGTCCCATTTTTTTAATATCTCAAGAAAGTTCTGTATTTTTTTTTATCTTGTGGGCTAAATTACTTTTTCTAAAATCATTTTCAATCACTGGATTTCTTTTGCTTCCCCTCTAAATCTCTTTGGCAATCCTTTTTCTGGAGACTATTTATGAATTATTTTGTTTTGTTTACGAGCCAAGTGATTTTTCATGATGAAGAGTAAAATTTTCTTACTTATTTGCTGTACTACCTATGAAGACTAAAGCATCCGGACTCTTAAAAACGCAAGCTACAGAGATTCATTTGATTATATCATAAACATTTGAACTCTGATTTTGCAATATGAGATATATCCTTTTCATCAGAGATTGAAAGATGGTAGAGGACTAAGGGTCTTGCTTTAACATTTACATTTATTGCTTATGTGAGCTCTTTAGAATTTAGGTGGAATGAACATTAGTGGTAACTAATATAAATAGACTTTCCTTAAGTAGTACAAAATTACATGTACTCTGTAACTAAGATTTTAAGCTTTGCAAAAGCCAGTCTTTTAATTAATATAGATCATCAATGGCACTTCATCACACAATTAAGGTTTAGGTTATTTCAGTTTTATCCCCAAATCTAATGTTTAAGAAAAAAGTAGTTTTATTGAACCAGTATAGTTTATTTGTGTTTTATTTTATGCTAGTTCTTTGTATATTCTGTGAGTATATATCATATACATTGAAAAGTTGATAGAATTTTGAAAGTTTTAACATATATGGTGGGCCAGTATCATCTGTTTTAGGAGATGTATTTTATTCTTTAATTTTCTTTGATGCATGTTACATTCATATATATGAAGTTATACTCAAACATCAGGGACTTAGCAGTAAGCAGTAGATGCACTAATCATTAAGCATTGTTCCATGATCTGACTCAATTTTTTTGTAGGTGCTTTGCAGTGCACAATTACAGAAACAAACATATCTTTCTGTAAGCTTCAATTCTGCTGCCACTGTCCTAGAGAACTTTTTTTTTGTATAAGTTTTATTTTATTTCATTTTCCAGTCAATCATAATACTCAATTTTACTTTTTAGATGAATATGATTGTACTTTTGAAAAGCAATGTATATTTATTTAAATTTACTTACATCTTCATACCTGTTGCATTGCTTGTCAAAGCATTAGAGTATATCTATTTATGAATTAAAAATTAATACACAGATCCCTCTGTGTGAATAAGCTTTACAAATACTTTGTGCCAGTTAAAAATAAATTACTGATTTCATTCATTAAATTGCTTAATTAAAAAAATAAATAAATACTGAGTTTCAAAATTGATTTTTATATACCGTCCTCTGCCCCCCCCAAACACAATCATGGCACCTTCTTCAAAGTTAAAAATGGAAAACCTTTATGGTCACTAATATTTAGAGGACGAGCTTCTCTTTACCCTTTTAAACACTAAATCTAGTCAGCTTCTCAAATAAGGGGCAATTCTTATTAAACATGCCCCTTGAACATTTTTTACTTCTTTATTCATAATTATTTAAGCTACACCTGGTAATAAAGTACATGTATAATACCAATTTTGTCTTTTTTTTTTGCCCATCAAATGTTACTCATTCTTTTTTGTTCTTTATACGCAATGATTTTAGCATTAATTATTATGTAAAATGATTGTTTGCATAATGCTTTGAACTTAAGTGGTACATGTTTCTAGTGAATCAAAATAATAATATATAATTAAGAGATCAAATTTTCTGTTTCAAGGCTTTGAATAATCTTGCAATTTCTTCAATGACAAGCATGTCTGCCATCTGTTCTAATTGTAGCTGATCCAAGTTTAAAAATACAAAAGAAACGGCTCTCATACATCAAAACAATAGCATTCTATATAAACCATTGCTGTAATAAACGTCTCGATATAATTATAAAGCAATTAAAACTTTTTCAAGAACCGATTGCTTCTATGAAAAACCATCAATAATATTCTTGGAGAATTATGGCGCTTATAATACGAGATCTAGATAAACCCATGTGAAAAGATATTATAGAGCTGCAGTTAAAATTATTTGAATCTGTATGGTAGTTGAAATTACTCTGTGATATAAAGGCAAGCATCCATACTTCCAGCCATTAGTGGATGATATAGTCTGACTGTGTTGAGCGCAATAAACACATTGTATCTCAATAACTGTGACTTGCATGTTTGATTAAAAAAAAAAAACCTTTACACCCACTGCAGTTCTCACACAAGCCAGACTGGTTTTGTAGAACATTCTACATTCAATCATTGTGTAAAATAGCTAATGTTTCAAAATTAAAATTCAATAACATGAAAATAAATAATTTAAGAAAAAATTCATTTCATCAATAATATATTGATAAAGCTGTAGATCCATTCTTGATTAAAAGTTGGAAAATCTTTAAACACTATTTATTGAGTAAAAGAAAATTTGTGAAAAATTTTCAAATATTTTTTTAAAAAAAGAATTATCTCCTTTGTTTCATTAAAATTTCATGGAAGTCTGTAATCAATGAGGATGGATTGCTGCAAATATAATTATTTTATAAACATTTGTGCTCTTCAAATTTTCTTAACAAAGACAAAAAGTCAATTTAAATTAGTGTTACATTTTTGTTAGTAATTTTACATTTGTTTAGCCAGACTTTATATTTCATTTGCAACATGTATGTTAGAATTTATAGTAGAGTAAACTGAAAATTATGGTGCATGCCTGTAGATAGCAAAGGCCATCTCCTTGCTGTTCCATACTATCAATCCAACTAAATCCACAATATTGGTTGTCTTTAGAAGGTCCTCACCAGTATAACCGAAGCTTTTATTTTATATACTGAAACCTCTAACATATGACACCTGAAGTCTGTTATGGCATTCAACTTCAAATAGTAATTTTGAGATGAAAATGAATTTAATTATTATCATTCTAATAATTTTAGCTTCTTGATCAATGTTTTTGGTTTTTTTTTTTTTTTTTAAGAAAACCTGGGAGCAGAAATCTAAGTTTTTATCTTGATTTCAACTGGAAAACCCAATTTCTTATCTTAGAACTTAGTCTCACAAAATTTCATAACAAAAAGAAGTATTTATCAATCAGAACACACACAATAGTACGAGGGGGATTCAAGAAGTCTTTGGTCTTAGTAAGAAGGAATTATGGTGGAGTATTTCAATTTTTGTTTGCCTTTAAATCATTTCTTTGAAATGCAAGAAGCAAATTTTAGGCACTTGTTTGCACATTTAATGAAACCAAAGTAAAAAAAAAATTGTTTTTCTTTGCTCAAGTTCAGGCATGGAGTCAGATGAATATTGCTTGAATATCAAATTTTTACACTTGTAAAGGAAAGGACAATTCCCTTCTGATATTTTTCTAGAAAATGATCCAAGTTTATTATGACAAATTAATGTCCTCGATATAATACTACGACATACTGGATAACAAATTTCAAATCTGCATTCATGACGGTGAAGGTTGAAAATAGTGGTAACTGAAGATCAGAGTATTAGTAATGAAACTGGTTTGACAGGATTGAAGGATCACTGTCAAACAGCTCCCAAGTGACACTGGAAACGGAATCAGTATAGGGTCAATTGAACTGATTCTCCAAAACACTCTCAACAAGAATGTTTCTGCTTGTTGTGTACCTCGCTTTTTGACCTGTCAAGAAGCAAAGAGTTGAATCCTGCAAAATTCTCCTTCACATGGAGCCCAATGATTTCATTAAAAACGATGACTATTAATGAAACATTGATTTATCCTTGTGATCCAGAGCAAAAAACGTGTTTCAGTCACATGCAATAGAAAACGTCTTCTTCTCCTTTGCCAAAGAAGGCAAAGGCGATATCATCAAGTCAGATGGTCATATCATTTTTCTGTGATTATGCAGGTATGATTATGACTGACAAGCTTGAAAATGAACAAACTGTCACAGGAAACTGCTACCCAAGTTTACTGATAAAATTGCAGTCCAAGGCGAGGAAAACTCAAAAATGGGGTCCACCCACTGCACTCCCAAGTCATTTTTGACAGTACTGTTTTCATATAATCCTTGTTTACTAAATCTCTACCAAAAATGCAATATTACAGCAATGGTGGATCCAAGAAAAAAGATATTCAAAGTTTGTAGATCTATTCAGTGATGACTAATAAATCCTAGAAACTTTTTTCTTATCAAATCTAACTTACTCCCAGTCCCAGTCTAAATGAAATAAATTTTATAACATTTTACAGGGCATATTTGAATTATTCATTTTTCTGAATTTTTTTATTACATTGAAAATGGCATTACTCTGATGGTTCAAGGGATTTAAATTTTTTTTTATACGTTTTGAAATGGCATGAAAAAAAAAAGGGCAAGTGTTTCCCTTTATATTTTATTTTTTTCCAATTCAGACTTTTGCAGTATAATTCATTAAATCCACTAGCAAGATAAAATATGGTATATTGATTTACATGCACCTTGCCACGAAACTCATATTCCTCAGTGAAATCAAATTGCTTTGATCTCATTATGACAGTCTAGATTATCAACCAACTCGTGCGACAAAATTATCGCATACTTCAAGTACAGTACTCTATTTTTAAGGTACAGAAAAAAAGCTCTTTATGACCCTAAAACCCTACTGCAAACAATTGTTGATATCTCACAAAACACCCAATTTTTACATTAGGTCAGGTACCAATTTTGAAAGCAAATACTTTAGAAATAACAAAAATCAGCCTTCTTCCTATATTTCTAGCTTTTTCAAATCACATACACACTTGATAGCAAGAAGTTGATACATGTATACCTTGAAATTCACATGACAAAAAAATGTATATATTAAAAGATAACCAAGGACAAATAAAATGTCAGACCAAAATAAAGGGAACGCAAAAGTAATAATAATAATAATAATAAATTATAAAAATTACAATACATGCAATACTACTACAAAACTAACAAATATAATAATAATAATACAGTACAACTCAGACTCGGTGAACTAGTTCAGTCATATTCAACAGTTCGTTGAATGCAAGGTTCTTTGGAACCATGCATAAGGTACAAGGGAAGTAACCAACCAAAGAGAAATTACCACATGAATATCTCTCTTGTTTTTATCAACTAACCAGGTGTTTATAAAGCAATTCTTTACCCTTCCCACCATTGCCCAAGTTACTGCCACTTTGACAGTCTTTGATCCTGTATTTTGATCTTCCCATGCTGCCGTTCCCTGCCCACTTCCACCTCTCTTTTTATTATCTTCTCCCTGTATTTCAATACTTTTGGTCTCCCCTATGGCCTACCCATAGTATATTTTATGGCATAATGGGTGCCCAACACCTATACACTTCAAGCATCTTTTAACAGCCTTTTGATTGAATTTCAACTACATAGTTTGTTAACGGAAAAGCATGCTATAGTGGATTTGCCAATACTTGTACTTGTAGTTCATTGAACCCGAGGACGGGTGTGAGATTAGTTTGTTTGATGCAAGGTATTTTAAGAGAGTCAAAGAATGGGAAAAAAACAGGGATTTTACAGGTCCTTGAATGCAAGGTGTTCTTTGAACCTGTAACTCAGTTTGCTTTATCCTCTGCTACTCAACCAAGTGCTTCACATATTCAACAGTGCAGTCAGTAAGAAATGTTGCACTCACATTTTGAAGAAAAAGAACATGAAACAGGTAAAAAATTTGGTACAACCTTATTTTATTACATACACTTTTTAACTTTATTCGACACAATGGTATAAATAATAAAAGAGCACAGTGCATGAGTGAAAATTTACCTTGATTATCACAAATGCCCTTTCTAGTCTATAACTTCTTAGCACAGAGTTGACCTGCACACATTTTACACATATCAAGAGTAGGAGAAGGACAGATCAAAGAGAAGCCATTTTCTGTACATTGATAAATGTGTTTGGCATTGAATTTCTTTTCTTAAGACTCCCATGTCCTTTTTTAATCATTCTGCCATTTAGTACATTACATAAGCAACAGTTCTTAAGTAAGTGAGATAATTAATAATTTAAAACCAAATCTTTAAAAACTATACATTGGAAATCTTTAAAAACTATACATTGGGGAAAAAAAAAAATAAAAAGTGAGAGGAAGAGAGTGAAGATGCTCATACATTTTATTTCAGGGCCATTTAAAATAAATGTACATGACATTTTGATTCCTCCTATCAACCTATAGACTATTGTAATTCATTTTTAAGCCATCCCAACCCAATGTGGCCCACCACTTTAACTGTCTCTGATTCCAGCTCTATTTTCTGATCACTTGTAGCTTGGTGGCTTGAATGCCAATTTGCGAGTCTTCACTGTTGTCCACTTCAGTCTTTTCATGTAATATGCGACACCCAACAAGAAACTCAGAATGATAAGGGCCTGTAGATAAAAAAAAGAGCAAAAACAAAAAATTACAAAAAGATGCTCATCATTACTGATTTACAACTTTAATATTACTAGAAATTTAATTTGAGGTCTCAGTCATCAATAAGATAATAGGATGCCATCATACATTCACAAATCTATAATTCAGAATTTTTCGTGTCTAGTCTGACATTTGGGTATGCCAGTGCAAAATACAACAAAGGTATGATACTGACATGAAAAAGACCGGCTAAGGTGTCACAAAGAGTGACAACAGAAAGAAATTCGAGGCACAAGAAAGTAATAGTAGTATTAATGCTGCCCTGCTCAGTTGCATGAAGAAAAGGGGAAGGGAGTTGAACTATGATTGATTTACTGAGACTAGTTGGCCGGAGGGAGGGAGGGAGGGAGGGACGGAGGGAGAGAGAGAGAGAGAGAGAGAGAGAGAGAGAGAGAGAGAGAGAGAGAGAGAGAGAGAGAGAGAGAGAGAGAGAGAGTGTGTGTGAAGTTGTGGAGGAGGAAATATGATAGCAAAATATTGTTCACAGACTCTTAGCAGAACTCAGCATGTGAGAGAGGAGGGGAGAGGATTGAAGGAGGGTAGTGGCATCAAACAGCCCACACACGCAGTTGATCTTGAACAACTTTGTTTCTATTGCTCTAGTTTTAGATGCAAAATAGCCAGCAGATATGTACTTCATATGCATAGTACTAGTGAATGGGGCCTTTGTGGTGGACAAAGACCAAGTAAACCTTGATCTAGATCTAGACCAGATCCTTGTCCAGCTCTGCAATGACATTGACAAGTCGTTTACAAAAGCTTGAGCCTCAAAAAAATCAAATATGCTGCGGAGATAGACCAGAAAAAAATGTCCACAAAATATTACCGAGAAGTATGGCATTCTGTCCATTAAACTCTCCACAATTCTCAAAAAACAGGCATCAGTTGGAGAAAATGTATACTTCATTTTTTGAACCTGGAAGAAAACACTGTAGGTAAAGCAAAGCAGCAAATGTTGAGAAAGGTCTCCTCATTTAGTTGAAGCAAGCAAGAGCCATCAATTCACCTGTACCAGGACCCATACTGAGAGAGAAGGCTAGCACAAGAACTATGTGTTGAGTTTACAACTAACCCTGCATGGCTGAACATTGTTTATAAAAAAGTGAGTGGAGAGACTGCTGCTGTGGATGCAACTGTGGTTGACAAGTGGGCGAAATGAACTCTTCAAGAGCTGTTAAAATTTTTTCAACCCAGATGAGAAAGGCTTGTTCATCAGATGCTTGCCTGTCAAGACTTCAGCTACTTATATAGTTATAATAGGAAAGAATGGTAAGGCGAGATGTTTTGCTGGCATTAAAAAGCTATCAGTGGAATATTTGTGGAACAAAAAGGCATGAGTGTCTTTGACAATTTTTGAGTCATAGCTGTGAAAACAGGCACTGCAGGAAAGAGCAGCAGTTATGGTTGGAGACAAATGTCTTGCCCATCCTGATGTCTCCAAAGTTTGTGCTATTATGCTGATGTTCTTACATTAATCATTACTCGTCTATAGATAAACATATGACCAGGGCATTTAAACTGCACTAGAGGAAGGCTGTGGTGCAGCGCTTCCTTCTTCACATAAGCCATGAATAAGATGCTTAATATAAAACAAAACCCTCATGGAATTTGGTGACAGAAACTTGCTAAGCAAATTGTTTCCATTATGCAGGTTTCAGAAAGGCAAAGGGGACACTAGATGTAAACCAGGACAAGCCAGCACCAGTAAAACAAATGGTCTGGACAGTCTATTTTATCACCTGAGTATATGATTCCAACTCAGGTTAGCTTGAATGCTTTCCACAATATGGACCCTGATGTGCCTGTTCTTGAAGTAAGGACTGCACAAGACATATAGCTGCCTTGAGTGGCCAACTCTTCAAACAATGATTGCCAGAGTGATGAGAATGATGAGGAAACAGAGGCGGAGGCTAGAGCAATAATGTCAAAGACAGCAACTCAAGCATTGCTAGTTCTTAAAAAGTTTGCTCAAGTGCAAACTGGAGAGCTTTTTAACGATATCTTTGTTTAACAGACAAACTAGAGAGCTGCATTCTCAAAAAAAAAAAAAACAAGTCAAAAACCATCAATGATTACAGTCCCTGTCTGAGTGTCTAACTCTTTGTAGTATTGCAAACAGTCGGGAATCAAATTATCCTTCTCAGGATATCACATAGGCCTGACAGAGGCCAGCATTATTATAATATTTTTAATATTTTACATTTCCCATATCAAAAGTCATTTTAAAGTCTGTCTATGGAATATTTCTTTGAAGGGATACAAATATTGCCAAATACAGTGCAATAACCCTTTCAAATACATGTACATGTATATCACATTAGTTTTCTTTTATAACAAAGTATCTATTATAAGGAGGCCTAATAATTCAAATTTTGGATAATTTGAACTGATTTTAGCTTCTCGACCACTTTGAATCAACCAACTAGACTGTGTAGTTTATATTCATATAGTTTATACTCATATTAAAAAAAAGTATAGTTACAATATAAAAAGAGCACTTTTGCCTCCTTTGTTCAAAATGTGGACATTTGAGTAGATTACATTTGGCTAATTATCTTTTTTAATCCTTGTTTAACCCTGAAGAAAAAGCCTTCCCACTTTAATACAGTCTTTTGCTTCATTTTTAGTCATGGGGTATACAAGTTAGTTTTTCAGTCAAACACACACAAAAAAACAACATTGGGATAAAAGAATGATGAAAAACAAATCCTATACTCCAGCTGACTTTAAAATGCAGGTACCCTGTTATTCAAAACAATCAATTATTCAATGTATTTTTCAATAATCCTGTGACCCACAAGTAAAAGTTTGAGTCTTGACTACCATTAACATGGTTCCAAAACCTGATAGATGTCCATGTTAAAAATGTTAAGAGAGTTCAGGTGCTGATATTAAACAAAGCCTTGTATACTTCTTTTCATTGGTACAAAGTTCTGTAGTAAACTTACCCTCATTCCATACAACTTTCTTGAATCATGCTCAGGTTCTCCTGCCCACTTCAGGAATACACACACATCCTTAGCCAATTGGCTTTGAGTCGCAGGGGTACCTGCAAAACAAAAATTGAACAATAGGAAAAGTATAATCAAATAATTTATACCATTTAATAATGCATGATAATGATTAAATCACATCTCTATAAAAATCGGGTCCCCTTAGACAACTTTCTGACGAACATTTTGGCTTATTTCTACTACACAACCTGTTAACTTCACATTTTGCTCCATATCATTTAAATATTTAGTCTTTAATCATTTCAGAATATTACTGAATCTTTTGGAAAAGTTCTTTATGCATTTTTCCTCATCTCACTTTGGTGTTACACAAGTACAGAGCTATACGAAATGAAAGATTCTGTTAGTTTACCAAAATAATGCTCCTTTGTAAGAAGTTAGGAACAGTAATGGTCTGTTGGGTAACCCTTGTAAAGTGCTTTAAGCAACTTGGTGGACAAGTGCTGTATAAAATGCTAATTTTATGAAAGAGGACTTTCTTGAGGTAACTTCTTTCAAATACCTCCCCCCCCCCCTTGTTTCTGATAGAAATAGCAGAATAACATAAGATCTTGTCCTATTTTCCATGATTGTCAAGGATAAAATCAAAGTCTACACATTTTCCTGATCACTAAAAAATCAAGCCAGCGCTATGTTCTATCTTAACTACCAAGCCTGAACATTCAGTTTTAGTATTGAATGGCACATTGTTTCAGCATTTTACCAACCATCCCAGAATTATTTGAAATTGTCAAAGCATCAAGATCAATGTGTCCAACAAAATTCAGACCCAAATTATCTAACCCCAAAAGCAATCCAGTACCTAGAAATGAAACAAATTGGTGCACAAAATGATATCAAAGCATATTTACCATATCTCAAAGACTGTTTTCTAAAATGTCTCATTCAAAATGCTGAAACGTTTATCTCAAATCTAGAGGTACTAGTACTAAATCTGGTAATAAAGCTGTTTTACTTCCAATATATAACTGATATTGGTTTCATTGCTAGTTCTTTTTTTCTGTCATTTTTATTTTCAAAAAATTTACTTACTCACATTTTATAATTGACAATGCAAACTCAAATATATTAACGACCTCACAAGTATGCTGGCCACTCTGTAGTATAGTGTGGTTTATAACTGGGAGCTAAGAAATCATTTAATTTTACAAACTTTTACAAAATGACTTAATCCTTGTACTGGTTGTTTGTCTTCAATATTTCAAACAACTTTTCAATACTGAAAGAATGAAATCAGTATTGGTTAGCAGAGCAAACTGACCATTCTACACATTTGTCTTCTCTAAAATTTTTGTCTCATCTCAGGTTTTCTAACTTCTCTGAAAGATAAAGCAGGAATATTCCAAGCATTTTCCACCACCCAGTTTTTGTAATAAAGTATAAGACCAAAAGCTAGCCCTTTCCAAAAATAACCCAAGGTATATTTCCATGTATTTAAAGGTTATATACACATACAAAAAAATTGACAGATCTAATAATGGATTTGGGGTTGCAAGGTCTTTCATTTTTTTAAAGTCTTGACAAGAACTTATCTGTATGCTGTTTGACATACAGGCATAGGATACTGGTCTTTGCAAATTTTCAAATTAATTTAAAATGTCATTAACTAGCTCATCTGAAATATTAAGTAGATAAATTTCTTTTCCTTCATAATCTTACATGTAGAAATTGACCTGTCTAGAATGTATACATTAACAATTTCATTATGACTGCATTTGGCAAACAATTTGAAGGTGAAACTGTTCATTTTCAACAACATTCTCAAGCCATAAATAAGGAAAACAGTAAAAATAGCACATTACAGGTTATTGATATTATGAACAATTTATAGAAGATACACAAATTAATACGGCTGACAATAACTTTACTTCAAACTACTTATTACTGATATTTTCATTTCTGCTCATAATACATTCAGATTTCTCATTGATCTTTCCCAACATCTCAGTGCTCTCTGTTTTTTAGCCTCCATTCTTCTTTTTCCAGAAAAAAAAAGCCAAGACAAGCAGTGCTGAAAAGGCTAAGAACTATATTATTAAAATTACTTTTAAGTGCTAATTTTCTTTTTATAAAACCCATTAGGTGAAATACAGACTAAGTTTAGTAAATTACACTGGCATTCGGCCACTTACCATCTGAATATTCAATAATTTCATTGTAGAGCGCCTGAGCCATTCCAATGGCACCCCCTGGAAAGTAGGCATTGAAATGCTGACCGTCCATCAGTTTCACTCCAGCTGGAGGATCTGAGTAGCCCGTCAGCAGCGAAAATATATAGTCCTGAAAATGACACGCAACGCTCTGCTTATGTAGTTCTTGGGTTCATGTTTTTTTTGTAAACGATTCAATAGAGTGAACAGAAGACAATGCAAGGTATTGATGCTTTCATTATTGAAGCTTACAAGTCGGTAGCCAACCAACAAGTGACAGTGATACTACCACACTGATACAGCTACATTATGTGTGTGAGACGAAGAGAGAGGGAGAGACTGAAGGGTAGATAGGCTGGCGTTGGGAAAAGCTGTAGGTGATGCTTAAAAAAACATATATATGTAACAGAAAGGTTTACATATTTTTCACCTAAAAGCAACTACAGATTGTCATGTGTTGAAGGTAAAGCTGATTACCATCAAGCATCTGCGCCCAAAATGAAATAAAAAATGATACAAAAGGGAACATTGAACAAAAAAAAAAAGAAAACTAATATTCTAGGCATAAATGAATTCAGATGACAAAGCGCAGGAAAGATATTGTCAGAAATTTTAGAAATACTCTATTCAGGTGGTGCAGAACGTGAGAGAGGAGCGTACAAGAGATGGGAAAAACTAGCAAATGATATTGGCAGCTGGTTGTGATTTACTTTTAAGCATTGCAGGAAAACCATTGGGTCTTAGCATCGTTCCAATGTACACAACAATATTATTAACTAGTAGTGATGATAACATAGAAACGTTTTATGAAGATCTGGAGCAAGCAAAGGTGCAAAGCAGGCAACCAGAACTTCTGATGCAAAAATAGGAGAAGGGAGAGAAGAAAACATGGTCACACCCCATCAGAAAAATGTGAAGAAAGAAACTAGTTGAATGGTGTCATAGCAACAACTTTATTAATGGAATCTAATGGTTTCAGTAACTAAGGAAGGAACGGACACGGAAAAGCCCAGGAGATGGAAACAGAAACCATAGCTATCATGTTCCAGTGCTGGCTAAATTCAAACTGAAATAAACCTAAAAAAACTCAAAATTGACTTGGTTCTATTAAAATCCAACCAGGCCCTTGGAGAAAAATATTGTATGGCTGTAAACTAAGTCTCAGGGAAAGCTATGGAAGTAGACAGATAACCTGTACAAGGAGCAGTCACAGAAGCAGCAGTAGAACAAATACCAAGAGTCAAAAGGAAAACAGAATTGGATGGCTCAGGATATTCTGGTGAAGGAGGCAAGTAAAAAAGAATATGGAAAAATACAAAACAATTAGGGAAATAAGAAAAAAATGTGATACAAACAATGAGAAATAGATCTAGGACAAGTGCAGAAATATTAAAGAAATGTCTGGAAAGAAAACCTCTCATTGACAGAATGCCTTAAGTGAAAAACTGAAATCATTATGGAAAAAAAGAAAAATCTTATAGACAGATAGGCATACTATATATATATATATATATATAAGTAGATGAAAGGATTTCAGTGTAACGAAGTGCAATTTTTCTGGGCCACAAAGCATGAAAGATGAAAGCTTGCAGCAATAAGAAAGATGAAATTAGGCAAAGCAACAGGTCCAGATGTGGAACTTTTAGAAATGCTTCAAGAATATGGAATTGATAAGATCACATTGCTCAACAAAATCTAAGACACAGGTCAGATCCCACCAGACACCTCCAAATCTATATTTATAGCATTGCCAAAGAAACCTTGGACAACAGAGTGAATTACACAGAACAACAAGTCTTATCAATCACATCACCAACATACTTTTGAGAATTATCCTAATGCTGGGAGTCATAACAAAACCAAAACAAATGTAGCATAGGAACAGTATGGCTTTGTGTTGGGAAAAAGGTGCAGCAAATGCTAAGATAACTATCTACATCCTTCGAACTGTAACTTAACAAGCTCTAAAAGTACAAAAAGCACCTGTGCTTCATTGACTACACCAAGGCATTTGACAGAGAAGGACATGATGAGATAATCACACAACTAACAGAATTGAAGACAGATGGAAAAGAGTTACATGTGAGCAAAAAGGTTTACTAAAAACAGACAGCAGTATTACCAGTTTATAGGAAAATCAGTTCATTAAAAAAATTAGACCTCTCTCTACAGTAAAAAAATTATGCAAAATCAGAAGGATACTCAGGAATTGAAGTAGGAGGGCACAACTTGAGATAAGCTGATTACAATGTATTAAATGCAGAAAATGAAAGAAGACTTGCAATGATTACTAGCCATTGTTGAAGAACAAAACAGAAAGAAAGGATTAGACAGCAAAAAGACGGAATTTATGGTTGTCAGTAGAAAAAATAAGTGTCCACAGATCAACATCTTTATCAACTGGATTAAACTCAGACAAAGAGATCAATTCAAATATTTTAATATCAAGCAAAGAATGCAGTACCACTGAAATTAATGAGGGATTCAGGTGCATGGAAGTTCATAATAGCCTAAGCTAAAAAACTGGGCACCTGATTTATTGAGTAATGAGGGGGCAATATGAGTGAAAATAATGATAAATGTAAAAATTGTTTCCAGTGGCAATTCAACATGAAATATACCTCTCCACCATGCCTGGCCTGCACAATGTAACTGAGATCAGGTGGATAAGCTCCATTGTTGGCTGCACGTGCCTGTTCTTCATTTTTGTAGGGACTTGGAAAATGATCCGATAACTTGCCTGGACGCTCAAACATTTCGCCCACATCATTAGGACCATCTTCCACCATTGCCTAAATAAATATACATGTAGGTATTAAGAAAGAAATAAATTATCTGTGAAAGAGCAGGAGCTATTTGCTTTTCAATGTCTCAGAGATGGAATATAATAAAAGATCTACATGTGATCAAGACTAAGGGAATAATTTACAGTATAACCATTATACTATTTTTTTCAATAACAAGTCTGTGTTGCAGCAACCTGTCACTCTTCATGTATAGAATGTACCAATATGTCTATTAGTTTTTTATGATAATTATATATATGTCTAAAATGTACATAGTGATTCAACAGAAAGTTTAAAAAATATAAAAACATTAGTACAGGGTTTTACCTTATGAGAGCAAAGGTGAAAAATGTCTCTGTGATGGAACAGTCATTCCAAGTTTTTTTTTCTTAAACCAATGCCCTTATTGACTCTACTTAACTAATATGCTCTAGATTTTTTTTTTTTACTTTCTAAGACAGCTTTGAGGCTAACTAAAGCCTGTTTATATCTTTAGTATTCACCAACCAAACAGTTAAAGTTATCAAATGATACCAGCAAAAAAATAAAAAAAAAACCCTTAAGAGTGAACATGAATAAAAATTCATTTATACAAAGAAACCAACTAACTTATACCTTCATTTTGTGGGAAAGTTATAAGTGAAAATTGAACTCAATTTGTTTGTATGTATGAAAATAATTTTAAAAAAAAGAGATAAAATGTAAAGGATCTATTTGATTGAAATATAAACTCAATTTCTGAAAGGGTTGCTCCTAGTGAGAAACAGAATTGCTTTACAAGGATTATTTGAAATGCCCTTTATTTTGTAAAGAAAACTATTATGTTGCTATAAATTTTTTTTTTTTGACATGGCTACCTGCAAAGACTCCACATTTCTTTTTCACAACATGGACACTTTTCTGGAAGATCTATTTGATAATCATCTAAGCTGGTTTTCTAGCAAACATTAACAGATATTGTTAATATTAATTTTTTTTTTTTAAGAAAGCCAATATTGCAGTGTCTTTCGACCTTATTCCAGACCTAGGATAGGTCTCTAATGGTAATAAATGAAAAAAAGTCTTTTGAAAAACTTAATTATTTTTCAATAGGGAGATCATGTCTTCATTATTTGAATGAATAAATTTGGTTGAAGTTTAACAAGCTGCATTACATGGCTGGTCTAAATGGCATGAAAAGGTTTATAATGATCTAAAATTTAGTGTAAAAATTTCCTAATTTAACAGATTTTGGAAAATGAGGTAGAAGGTTTTATTCAACACCATTTGGAATGCCTATGCAAACTCTTAGGCAAAAAAAAAGAAAAGAAAAAGTGACCAACCTCCTCAGCCTCAGCTTTGGCCTCATCTTCAGTCATGATGACATTGACAAGATTTCTATAGCACACATACTGCATACTGTGGCAAGCTGCACACACCTGTTTGTATACCTCATAACCCCGTCGGATACTGCAAGCAGAGAAACAAAGACCAAATGCAAAAATACATTAATTAATACATTAAACATCCTTCAAATAAAAATCATTTTTTTTAAAGAATAAAAAATCAATGCATAAATTACCTGACACTAAAAATGACCTTTAATATTCAGGGAACTGATTAAACACTAATTTTCGATTTTTGAAAAAAAATGTTTTTATACAAACTAAAAAAGTGAAGAAAAAAAGTGTTTGTAAATAATGAATAAAGTGATCAGTTGATTCAATAGTTAAAGCCAGGTCTGCTTTAGTAAAATAATTTTAATCCACTTTTGTGAGGTTGCAAAGGATTTAAACATATTAAATAGTGACTGTAGTTAAAATATACGCATATTAACCAAGTCATCATGATGCCATATATTGAGGTTTTGCAGACAACTTATGTATCGCTCATCATGAGTCATAATGTAACCTGCACGTGGTTTCCCTTATAGAATGTGCAAATAACACTGCGTTATTTATATGGCAAGGATAAGTTAGTTGGGAAAATATGTAAGCTACCTAGACCTAACTAAAACTCTCTTGGTCGTTTAAGTGTGAGAATACGATTGATACAAACACTATAGAGTGCACTAGATTAGTACTCAGTACCATTAGAGCATCACTAGCAATCAGCAAGTAACCCTTACATAACAGTTAGTCTCGACAGGAGTGCTATTATGTTATATGCTACATACTGCTAGTTAGGAGGAGTTCATGCAAAAGTGAGGTGATCGGGATTTTTTGGCTCATATAAGAAAACAATGTTTAAGCTATAGGGCTTCAAACATAAAAAATCAAATTTTCAAGGTTGTTTTTAATATCTCGTGAATAATCATCCATTTCTCTAACATGTCAGAACATTTTCAAAGCCCAAAAGCAGATCTGAATAACGTTTTTGGTGTTTTCATGCAGATACCTGCAACTCTGTATGCAAACTTTCTTTAACTTTAAACACCTTTTCTCATTCGCCAATCTTGTTAGATCTTGAATCATATATTATTTAAATATTAAGATATTTAAAAATAACTTACCCCTTTTATGCAGAGCTTTGTCTGGACTTTCAGAAGATATGGAAATTGCAATTTTTCCAAACTATTTACTTAGCCTAAAAATTGCAGGCCACCTCGCAAATGATGTCAGTCAGTCTAAAAAAATACTGACCTAGTCTAGCTAAGGGCCTGTAAGCGTCGGTCTGCTTAACTTCTAAAATTTATTTTTTACAGTATTCACAGAACAAAAGCATCAAATATGATAAAACAAAAAGTATACTTCTTGATTTACATAGCTGTCCAGTAAATTTCTCAACTGAAAGACCTTAAAAATTACATATATTATTTCAGATAAAATTCAATGGGTCTCTAGAAATAAAAAGCTGAGTGACTTTGATTTTGCAGCCCCTCAGCCCCTAAGGCTGGAAATAAATAGTTGCATGCTTCTGCTACACAAACCGTTAGACATTAGAACGCTAGCCATGAAGGATATTGAAGGTTCAAAACAGTGATTTCAGACAAGATTGAACTTGATTCAAAAGTTTTATATAACACATTTTTTTATTTGATCATGCACCTCGAATGAAAGGTTTAGGGTGAATCAGAATCAGCTATGTGATGAACGCTTTTATTTTTCAATTATAATTCCGGAAAAAAAGTACAATTCAGTATTATTTGATACTATTGATTCTTGTTATTATAGCCACAAAATAAACCAGAGAATAAAATATGAATTAATTAAATAATTCGTTTCTTTCAGGGGCTAAAAGTAATTATTTTTTTTTATACAAGCCTGCACTAAAAAAGAACACAGTGAATGTTATTTGAAATAACTAAATTGCAGGCTAATTTTGGGTGACACTAAACACAAGCCTACAGTCAGGCAAGTGGATGAGAACAATAAAACACAATGTACCTATAAAGCATTTTAATCAAACACTCCTATTTTTTTAATGCATAACAGTGATAATAATGAGTTTACTTGTTACCACCAGTTTGTGGTAATTAAAAAACAAAGAGATAGACTTTGTTCCCTCTGAAATTTAACAAAATCAACTTTCTTAGATTTCAACATGGTTATTGAAAAAAAATGAAAGCTAAAAATCAGGAACTTTATTACATCGAACAAAATTTTTTTTATCGTATTTAAAAAGTTCAAGCAAAATCTTAATCAGACAATAAAGAAACAAGCTTGTTTCAGGCTTTCATGTAATCAGACTGTTGCCATAGATCCCACAATAGTGAAATACCTGATTTCAACAAATCAGATAGGTGCCGATTGTACCCCTTTATGCTCAGGGCCATTTAATTCAACATCTCATGAACCTAACCAATAAATCCACATACCTGAAGTTATGAATTGTGCAACAAGTGAACTAGGTACAAGCCAAGTCTGAGAACTTTGTAAGCCATGATAGTCAGCACTTCATAATAATCAAAAGTTATGACTGTGATGTTTCCCTCCACCCATGAAAGTAATGGGAATCAGTCAAGATGGTGGCAAATTTTAGAGAGGCTGTAACAGATTTGGAAATGTGTAGCTCCGTTTGTCCAGGGGTACGAAATATACAGAGCCAATCACACAGCTTGTCTTCAGAAAATAACTCAAAATGCAAACTGTTTAATCTGAATAATAAAATTCAATGCTGTTTGCTTGACTTGAGATTGACTTTCTTAAAAGAGGAGATTGACTCATAAACAATAGCTTGACTGTCTATAACACGACTCTTATTAATACCAAATATCATTGATTTATCTAGAAAAAGAATTGTAAAATAATTCATATGGGAATGTTCTTGGTACAACGAAATGTTTAATGGGCTATAAAATAGCAACCAAGGTAGATTCATAGACCAAATTACAGCACAATGCATTACAAAAACAAACAGAACAATAAAAAAAATTTGGAAAACCTGAAAATTAAATTTATCTTTATCACCCAGCACACGCATACAAGAGCCTGTATATTTTAAAGGAATAGAATAAATAAAAATCACCTTCTATCTATTGATCTCAATCTCAGGGTGAACACAGCATGGAAATACCACCATTTAACTGCTCAACTTCTTTGCATTAGAATATAAGTATCCATACCAGCACAAATCTTATTTTCTTCTCTGAATGACTACCACATTCAGCAACACTACAACATTATTTAGAAGGTCAAATTACCCTGTAAAGATATCAATGTCAGACTTGGACATCACAATAGCTGCACACTGTTTCCAAACAGCCTGGTCTTGTTGCCACATGTGATGCGCAGTGCTGAAATCAACGTTGAGTATGCAAATTCCCTTTTTGTTTCCCTTTTGTAAGCCCTGATTTGACAAATCTTATGAATTAACTGTGTTCAAATCTCTAACTAAGAATCTTCAGGAAACTTAAGGGGTATAAAGAATCATTGAGGATGCTAGTTGCCATTTCTCTAATCAATGGACCCATCCAAAATTTTATTGCACTACCTACTAAATCACCTACAGAAAATTTACCCCCCACCACCATACTTACCAATTTCTACAATGCAGTTGTAAAGGCCACCTCAAGTAAATGAATGAAAAATTTCATTTCATAGATAAGTTTGAAATTACCTGGCATGATCAAGAGTCTGAAGAGGTCCATTATGGCTCCATGGGAATTTGGGAGGATGCAGTACAAGATCACTAGCAAATGTTGGCTGAGCTAAGGCACCAGCTACAACAGTACCTCCTCCAACTGCAAGTGAACCAAGAAACCAGGCCTGAAATGAAATAGCATAACACACCACTTACATATCATTCAAGATATATGATTGAAGAACTAAATGCTGCTACTGCACACTAACAATAAGAGAGCAACAATATCACTTCCAACTCTTTGAAGAGAAAATAATGAGTTGGTTCAATCAATGGAAAGTTTCGCCTTGGACAAAATCTTTTGGATTACGTGAATATGCCATTACTAAATAACTGCTAATTTTTTGGTTTATTATTAGGCTGACATATCAACTGATATGAGTGTGCTGAGGTTATGACATTGGCTAAAGTGACAGATTTGTTTTAATCTCTAAAATTACAATAAACTCCAACAGTTTTTATGGTTGGTTGGTCAGGCCTCTGCTTTATAAAAATTTCAAAGCAACACACACAAGACTCTCTGTTGATCAGAGTTAATGTTATATAGTTTGCATCCCACCATTTCACTTTTAAGTACAAATTTCTACCAACTGGGCTGCCTTGAAAGATTACAATATAGTTTTATGTCATTATTATATTGTCATCAGGATTGATGGACAAATGTTGTACTGGTGCAAATCATTGCTGTACAAAATTCCAATACATTATTGAAACAGTTGTAATGATAGATACTATGGACTTTGTGGAGCTTACTCAAGTGTCTAATATGCAGTATAACTCTTAACTCTTTTTATGATTAACAGGGTTAACGACCACTGTTTTAAAGCTCAAAATGTTTATTAGCTTTAAAATGTACTAATTATTATATAGTTAAAGCAATAGTAATTAGTATTCATGTAATTCTGAACTGACCAAAAAGGTGTCTCTCTAATTGTAAAGAGAAAAATCTATGGCATGATTTACTATCAATTTCTAGATCTAAAAGCTAGTGCATTAATGTTGTCTCAGTTACGTAAGGCTGACCTACACTTAAGCAATCTCTCTACTTACCTGTTTTTATATAATATCCTAACTTTATCATGACTTACTTCTTATAGACTTCAAGGTAGTTTCTTTTTCAGACTAAAGAACTAGAAATTTAAGAAAAGGCCTACGGTCATTAATTAAGAGGAAAAGATCGTTTCTCAACTTATAAAAATGTTAATGAATTATTAGCCCAACTAAGCAGATCTGTTCCAAATTTTAGGTACACAACACAATTAATGAATAGTTGACACATATTTTACAAATTCCATGCTGAGTGGCATGAACTACTAACTTTAACGAAAAAAAAAAGACAAAACTTACCACACGCTTACTTGTTTTACTCTTCAATGTCACAAATGTTGCCTGCAATCAAATGAACAGTCTTTACCAGTCACAAAGATGATCAAATAATAAAACTGATAAGTCTATATATACTTACCTTAAACCTAGGTTGAAGGCTTGAACAGAACTTTAAAATTAAAGATGATAAGTTAACAGTAAATTACAACATAAATAGTAAGTAAATGTAAATTATCAATTTGTATATCACAATAGCTTAATGATAAACTGTATGAAATTAATGAATCTATAATTTAGATCTAATTATATGCATAGAAATTAAAAAAAAAATCACATTTTTGAATGCTGCAAATTATGTGTATAATAAATGATTCCTGTAAAGATACAGGATGAGAAAAAAAATTGCATCATTCTATGGAACTTCTACAAATGCTTTTCCAAAGCCAGTTTAATTTCATTTTAAGTGTCAGCTTGCACGTAACTGCTATATGTTGGTCAAATCGAAACTACTTCAAAGTGACCATCTTTGAAAAAAAATTTTTAGGTCATACACCAAAGATCTAGTGAATATGAAAAAGGACACAGCAAATGATCCAGAACACTTGTCAAAAGCCTCCAAGATATCAACAACTAGATATAATATGGATTCCAACTGACAATAAAAAAAAGAAGCAGTTATTGTTAACTCAATTTCTACACCTAATTTCGAACAAATAATTAAATGAAGGAAGGTAAAAAAAAGAAAGAGCCTTGGTGAGCTAGAATTTTTCTGCAAAAAACCTCAAAATATTCAGATAGGAGCAATTGTTGTGCTAAAAATTGTCTAGGCATGACTCAAATGACTTAAAAGATGTTGCAGGTTTCATAAGATGGTCACCTGAAACATAATCAATTTTTTACACCAATTAAAGATGATGCAAATCTCCATTGATCGAAAATATGTCCGAGTTGTCAATTTGTTCATTTATATTTATTGTATTTATTGGATGTTTGTAGTGATAGTTGAATTAATACTATTATAAAACTTTTAACACAAGGTGCACAGATTACTTCATCCTATGCAGTTTTAGACCAAAGAAAATTAACCATTTTTTAACTCTCATGTTTCCCAGGTTCTATGGCCATCTATGTTTGAAAAAGGACAAAAGAAGTGAATCTCTTTAATGAACGTTTTAGCAAATATGTTAAAAGAGCTTTAAATGAAGGTGACCATATATCACTTCTTTTCTTCTATTCTACATATATATATATCTATTAATCTGATCATGTTTGGAATCTAGATCTATTAGAGCAATTGAGCATAAAAATCAATATTTGACATCATAGAAAGTCTTAAATAAAAGGCATTTTGGACTGACTTTTAACTGTTGTTTACACTATTATTATACTTTTTTATTGAGATTGTGTGTGACACAAAGAATCACTATATACCTGAAAATGATATCAAAATATTCTGTTTACAACCATCAAGGCGCAGTATTTCCCCCAAAATTCCTGCATCTTAGTTCTCAACAACGAGCGCAAATGGCTTATTAAAGGAGATTTTAATCTAGTTACTGCTGGTCCCACCACAGCCACAAATCTGTACCTTCACAGGCACTTGTAATGCGACACCAGCGCACTGTGCATGCTGGTTCAAGCTAGGGAAAAAACTGGTAACAAAACTAAGTCAATTTGCTCTATACCACTATATTTTCAAACCTTTTGAAGAACTATCTAAGTTATTGTTCTCATTTTTATCTTCAGAATAAGAGAAAATTTTTATCATAATTTTTGTGAGCTTTATTTAAAAGTGAAGACCCCTAACTTTAATTAAGAGTTTTCAACCATAATGTAGAAATGTCCCTGATTAATGAAGATTTGCAATGACAATAAACTTCGTGAGTAACTGTGAACTTTCCAACTTCACACCTTGCCATACCTATAACAAGAGAACTCCTTTGAATGGGCTCTAAGTACAGTGGAATCTGAATAAAGTCAACACCTCAGGACCAAAACAAATTAGGAGGGCCAAACAAAGCAGACTTTAAGCAAGAGTTTCCTTGAAGGTGATGACTATAAGTGGATTTCACTTTACATTGCTAAGTTACAATACTCAATCCTACTGATGATGGAGATCCCTTTCGTCAAATTTCCATTCTATATCAATATCAACAGTGGCTATAAAGCACTCTTATCAGTATCAATGGTATAACTAATATTTTATTATCATGATAAAATCTATTGATTAGAATTTAGACTGCTGACTTGAACAGAGTCCAATAAAATTGAACAATCGACCTAGACTCTAGATCTAGAGATCTAGAATCTAGATTTATGAGATTTAGGCAGCTTTAAGACTAAGTAAGAGAACCTGAAAGAGCAATCAAATGAAGTTATCCAAGATGGAATCCACCCATTTTCAAACATTTAGTATTATTGTTGTAAGTATGCAACTGCACAAAATAAAATAAATGTTTAAATGCAAATTTCAAGTGCTTTAAACACATTTATATTAGGCCTATATGGAATCTGACAACGACACCCAGACTTGAATGGATCTAGATCTAGGTGTACAAGCCAGTTGTATTGCCTACCAAGGACTAAACTGACCAAAAGCAAAACTTCTCTGCAGCTGGATAGACCTATAACTTTTTATTTATAAAAAGTCCTTGGGACTAAAGAGGGAAGAGAAGTATCAACAATGACACTTGCTTATAGAGAGCTCTAAATCTTAAGAGAACATGAAATGCAACAATTTCAAGGATTTTTATTTACCCCAATTACAACAACAGCTTTCAGAAAGGGAAGGCATTCTATCTCAAAAGAGTAATATATAAGCCTAGAAACTTCACGAATCTAGATCCCATCAGTAGCTAACATTCAAGGGCATTTCTCTGGGATATGAACTAGGGCTAGAGTCTAGATCTAAACATGTTAAAGACTATAGTTCTTAACCAGAGAAGACTCGAAAAGAGATACGGGTGACGAATTTTGGTTAAAATGCAAGAAACCAGCTTAAAGAAATCCAACCTGCTGATTAGAAAGAGCCGGTTTCGCTCGCAATAGAGCCTGTTTGGTAGATCGACCAACGAGCGCTGCCATCTTCCTAGCTCACAGTATTGAAGGTAATGATCTTCAATGGAAAAGCTAATTCGACTTTTACGAAACAAAAAGCTCTTCCGGATGTGTGTGTTACAAAAAAAGCTACGGCAATGTGCGCATGTCACTGATTCATTTTCCGAGTACCTTTTTACTTTTCTTGACATAAAAGAGATACTCCAAGTTGCTAATGACGCTAAAAAGGTTTAATGAACGTATGAAAAATGTTTAGCCATCGGACTAACTATGAAAAACTCTAAATCCTATTTTGTTAAATTTATTTATTAAAACTCTTCTCGAAATGATATAATCAGCATGCACATGGAAAATATTTTCTTCACATCACGAACTGAGAAGTAAATAATAAAAGATGTCAACTGCTCGAGGAAAGGTAGGCTAATAAGTTTGGAAAAGTTCTAATTTAAGCTTTCGTAGATCTAAATTCTAGTTCTAGTGATAATATAGTAAGTCTATTAGAAATTAAATATACCTGTGCAACCAGCGGCGATTTCATAGAGTTAATAAGGTCATACCATATGGTTAACTCTGGGTCGGAAGGAGAATAGGTTCCAAGTGTGCTTACAAAGTAGAAAAAAAATACAAAATGTAGCCTATAAATTATGCAAAATTAAAAAAAAAAGGAAATCTCTTCAACTATGGCATTCAAAATCTATTTTTAACATAGAAATGTCAAAAGCAGTGTGGGCAATTGGTTTTGCTTTTAACATCAATAATTAGCTCATGGTACCAGTTTTCCTATTTACCATTAGTACTAAGATTTCTTCCTCATTTACTTTCAGTCCCAAGGGAAACTCCGTACATTGGATATCTGTAATAGCCATTTCCAATGTGACATTGAAAATCTCCAATAGCCATTTCCTATATGACATTGACCATCTCCTCTCTCTTGTAACTACAGTGACATTCGGGAATCCCCTTGCTCTGCTTCATGTGAAGGAAAATAGATTCTAATCACAACTCTGAATCTTTCTACTCTAGATTTAAATTCAAGTTCTAGCTCTTAGTCTAATTTTCTCAACATTCTAATGAGTGAGTTTACAACATGGGAGTATTAACAGCAGCATCGGCAGCGTCAGTAGTAGTCGCAGCAGCAGCAGCAGCAGCAGCAGCAGTAGTAGTAGTAGTAGTAGTAGTAGTAGTAGTAGTAGTAGTAGTAGTAGTAGTAGTAGTAGTAGTAGTAGTAGTAGTAGTAGTAGTAGTAGTAGTAGTAGTAGTAGTAGTAGTAGTAGTAGTAGTAGTAGAAATAGTAGAAGTAGTAGCAGTAGCAGCAGCAGCAGCAGCAGCAGTAGTCGTAGTAGCAGCAGTAGTAGTAGTAGTAGTGGTAGTAGTAGTAGTAGTAGTAGTAGTAGTAGTAGTAGTAGCAGTAGCAATAGCAGTAGTATAGTAGTAGTAGTAGTAGTAGTAGTAGTAGTAGTAGTAGTAGTAGTAGTAGTAGTAGTAGTAGTAGTAATAGTAGTAGTAGTAGTAGTAGTAGTAGTAGTAGTAGTAGTAGTAGTAGTAGTAGTAGTAGTAGTAGTAGTAGTAGTAGTAGTACGGTCAAGTAAATTGAATGTCGCAGTGGAGCTTTGTGAATAGTTGTGTCTGACAAAAGCGTAAAGCCAAAAGCTCACGTGTTTTGTTTTATTTTGTACCTTTTGGAGCTGCACTCTACCTATTTTTTTTAATAGTAGTATAGTAGTAGTAGTAGTAGTAGTAGTAGTAGTAGTAATAATAGGTAGTAGTAGCAGTAGCAGTAGTAGCAGTAGTAGTAGTAGTAGTAGCAGCAGCAGCAGCAGTAGTAGTAGTAGTAGTAGTTTAAAGGGCATCCACATGTATCTTTTTGTAATGTGATTTGTTTTATCATTTTATTTTTTTATTTTTCAGGCTGCTCACCTTATGTATGGAAGGCAAAGAGGTGCAAGAGGTGTGATAAGGTGAGAAATTTAATACCTCTAAGAAAATGTGTTTAAGTTCACAGTTGTTAAGAGGCGATCATTTAGTTTGCCAGGCCCCCACCGGCCGCTCCCTGTAATCTGATCAGGTCATGAAGTCAACTGGGGGAAACAGGGATTTCCGTTTTGGAGTACGGGTGCTTTAGATGCATCTGTTTTTTTTTTCTTTTAAAGACATATTTAATCTCCACTGGCATGCACATACTATATGGCAAAAGGGGTGAGTTCTTATTTCTTTAGCTATCTTGATTTACGTTACTGATGACAAACTTTTCACATAGCGAGCCAGTTGTGAGTCTGTATTATTTATCATATATGTTTGTCTTTTTTCATTAAACTGAAATTTAAAATAAAAATTGTGTCAGGGGTCTTTGTTTATTGATTCTAGAGCCAAACAAAATTAAATTTATTTAATTTTGATCTTTGAAAGAATATCATAAATATACTAGCACTAGTGTCCCTGCTTACTTAAGAAAAAAAGTCTTTGACACATAATTTAAATGTAAATTTTATTGTAAGTTTTGACCGCAATTTAAAAAAAATGTCTCATTCTAGATCTAGAGCAATTTATCATGAGTGATAAACCAAGGACATGAAATATTTGTTGTGTATATTGTCGCTAAATTTAATTTTGTTAATTAGAGAAAGCCTACAGTTTTTACGAAATTAGATCTAGTGGACCGTGTGAGTTGTAAAGATTGTGGGCTATATTTCTAACCAAAAATAAAAAAAAAAATGTATCTAAGTTCTCAGAAAATTTGAGGATTTATTTTTCAATGAATAGAGTATTTGAAAAAATCACAAAAATACTCACTGCAGTGAAGGTTTATCTGGGCATTAACATACATCATCTTAATAATAAAAGTAAAATGGACTTGAAATAAAAATATTGTTCTGCCTTTGGAATAATTATTCAGAAATTAAGATTACTAGCATTTTTCAAGCATGTTGTGGGCATTCTGGAATACGGAAGAAGAATATTTTCAATATTTTCTGAAAGTTCGTGTTTTTTATTTTGTGAAAACCTGGGCTTTAAAATAAGTCCAAGCTCAGAACATTTTGAAAAACTAGTACCACAGATATTACCATGCAAAATGAGATGAAAATATTAATTCTTGAGAATCGCAGGAGATGCATAACCTTGCCTGTTCTGCAACTTTAGAGTTTTTTTGTCACTTAAATTTGCCGTGCCCTGCCTGACAAATGATTTATAATTGATTTACCCAAAGCTGGAAGACATTTGTGGTATGCCTCTTAAAAAAACTAAAGGGCCAGTTTCCATGGCTTTTCAACAGCTGTGAGTTGCTTTGGATTAGTACATTGCATATATAAATGGAAGGTAAAAAAAAGTGACTCGAAAAGTGAATATCAGACTATCCTCAGACTCAACAAAGAAAAGAAATCAATTCATTGTTAGTATTATCTCTTTAAAAATCATTCAGCTTATTGTATGGATATCTTCAACCTTGATATCTCTCGCACAAACTACTGGCATATATGATTGGTTCAATTTTTCTATATCAGTTTGACCAAATTCATACTATAACAAAGAATCAATGTAAGAATGAAAACAATTTTGTATTACTTCATAGGGCAGCTACCAATGTATGCTGCTGAACTTAATATGCATTTTTCCCCTCATATAATCCCTAGTGACAGAGAAATAAGATTTAAGTGCTTTCTTCAAAACACAATCCTTGATGTTTTGCGATCAAGACCTGGCTGGCAAGAAGTTCAAGGGTATATCTTTTAAGATAAGTTACTTCTTTTACTGTTTTCGTTTTTTTTGTCATTTAATTAGTTAAATTGTTAAAAAAATCCACTTACATTTCATTTGAACAAAATACAAAATAAAAAAAAGCATTTTTTAACAGAATGGTAAAAAGGTGCCATTTTTTTACAAAAAAGATACAAAAATATAACAAGGCTTAAGCCATATTTTGAAATATCTCCAAAAAGGTAATGAAAAAAAAAGGAGATTTTTTTTAAAAAGCTGTATCATGTATATTACTGTTTAATGACGATTCTGTTTTTGATGGATCTGAGTAAAAAGGGATCAATCACCTCTGTTGTCACTGACTGAATATCCACGTGTGTGTTTATCTTTTGATCCTCAGAGATGGAGAATGGGATTTTTATTGGTGTGAACGAGAATGGCTTCATGCAAACTATGACACAATGTTTCTCCAAGAGCATCAGAAAATCCTACATTTTAGGAATCATTATGAGGTAAGTTTATTTTTAGTACGGACATTGTGACATATTATTTAATTTTTAATTTGCTCCATATCTCAGTCAGATAAGACAGTGAATTTTCTATTTTATTTTGTTCAGTAATCTGTTGTCTGATTGCAGGTCAAACTATAAATAATAACTCTGAACTTAGAACTTCTATTTTACTGTGAAAAGAATCTTTACTTACTATATATTTCATTATACATGGTGAATTCTATTCTCTCAGCTGACTCGCAAAAATCTTATGGTAAAAAATCTGAAACGGATGCGCAAACAAACTGACAGAGAAGTTGGCAAACTAGAGGCACAAGGGTAAGAGATACTTTGTTTTGGTACTTAATTTTTCATCACTTTTTATCATGTTTTTATTTTCTACGATGAGAAAAAAAATTCTCTCTCTCTCTCTCTCTCTCTCTCTCTCTCTCTCTCTCTCTCTCTCTCTCTCTCTCTCTCTCTCTCTCTCTCTTTTTCTCTTTCTGTATATATACATATAAATAAATGATATGCAGTACCGAATTTCATTTATCTTATGAAATTCATTGCGTTCAAAACTTTCTTTTAATGCCCTGTTTTGTTCTAAAACATTAAGATATACTTCATAGTACAATCAGTTTGGTTAAATTTAGCAATTCAAAATTAAGCCATGTGAGTTTTTATTTATTTCATTAACAGATTTGATTTCTTCCCCTCTACATTTGAATTACCAGTAAGTACTGTATATAAAGACAACAGGAATATCATGATCACATAGTTATTTTAATATTTATTCGTAGAACTAACATGATGTAGTAATCATTCAAAGTGAAAGCTATGTTAATTTGTTATACAAAAATAGCACCTTCATTTCTGCTGTTTAATTTATTAGCCTGGAATCAACTTAATCACACCTTAATGGTGTGCATGTATGGTTCTGTGAGTTATAATTTATTAATGTTGCAAAGGTATAGGCACTTCAGAAGTACCTTTAAGTTACAAACTTAATCACTAATGTGCTTATTTTTATTTGCTTATTGCTCATTTTCAAAGATAGTCAGCCTGACAGTTCAAAAGAATAACCATCAGACACACATCAGTGCAATAATAAATTGCATTCTAGGTTTTTTATTTTCACTTTTGTACGTGCAATTTTTTGTTGAGTTTCATCACCAAATAAACTAAAATTAGAATGTGAATTTTAAGCAGTTTACTCCCATACCCAGCGCATGACATATCACATACCAAACGTTTGTTACTTGCTGAATGTGACTGAATTTGAAAGTTATTTAACTGAGACTACTGCAACTTCAAATTTTTGGTAGCTCAACTTAGCTACTGAGCATTTTATTCCTGATTAATAACTTTCTCTTTACAATGTAAAAATGATCAATCTCTGTGTTTCACGTATATTTTTAAAAAAACTACATCTTTAATATATGTATATCTCTTTTCATTTTCAGTCAGAATATCATATTTTTGTAGAAGAATTCAAACGGAATCCAGGAATGATCTGGATCATGAAGCCTGCAGCAAAGTCTCAAGGTCGGGGCATCTTTCTCTTCCGCAAACTGAAAGACATAATAGACTGGAAGAAGGTGCCTGCCAATGATCTCTTTCCTAAATTCTTAATCCAATCCTTCCTTTGTAAATGTATTTCTTGCACATAATTGTCTACAATATGTCTAATTGCAGAAAGATCCGTTGAAAAAAATGTTTTAACACAATCCCTACCAGGGTTTTTTTTACCGTGTGCCCAAGCCATATTTTGTGACCCACATAAATCCTAGACCTGATTTTTTTAATTTAAGTTTATGACCCCCTATATTTCTAGAACCTATAAGTATTATATATCAAAATGCAGGGAATTGAATACAGATTTGAAATATCAGTGTTAGATAGCAATTAAAAATTTTTGTAAGGAGGTAGATGTATAAAAAGATGATATAACAGAAAAGTAAAAATAAAATAAAAATAAAATATCCAACTTACTGGTCTCTTTGATCTGGAAATTTTAATCCAATCCAATCAAACAGCACACCACCTTGTGTATAATCCAATTATGAAGTCATGTGTCAAATTTGAAGAGTGCAATCCTAGAAATAAAAATTTTACAACATTTTTACTAACAACACCTATATAAAAAAAATAACGGTAATCCTATAGATCTAACAATTATTTTGGTCAAAACCTGATGAAAATCAACCGCCACTTAGCTCAAACGACGCTAAAAATAGGCCGAAAGGGAAGTAGAATTCGATTTAGTAAACATTGGATTGGATAGATCGAAAATATGGACTGGATTAGGACTAAAAAGTCCGAGCCGATTGTACCGGCTCGTGGTAGGTAAGTTTGGCGACCGTGAGCCGCTACAATCGGCTCATGGTAGGGATTGTGTTAACAATACCTCATTAAAAAAAGTTCATTTTTTTAAGATATGACTTATAAATTTAATTACTGCAATTTCAAAGGCAAAATCTTTAGTTTTATGCAATAGAGCACTTTTATGCAATCTTTTTGCCGATGTTTTTGTAAAGAATAAGAGATATTACTTTAGTAGCAATTTTTTAATAATTTCTTTTTAAATCAGGGAGAGTATCAACCTCTAAGTGATCCTAATGCCAGCAAAGATATGCCTGAAACGTATGTCGTTCAACGATATATTGACAATCCTTATCTGATTGGTGGCCGCAAATTTGACATAAGAATATATGTCCTTGTTGTTTCAGTGAGTTGCATGGTTTTTTCACTCCATTTCAGGTAGATTTCATGTGAATTCATGTGGATTTCTGCTGTCTATTTTTTTAATACCTCAAATTTGATCTGCATAACAAAAGAAAATGATAATTGTAAATTTAGAAACTATTTTTCATTCTCCTTTTTTCTAGTTCACCCATAATACTGATATGTCTCTATCCCTTTACTGGAGTAATTTTGGTTTTCTTACATACTGTTTTGAAACCAACCACATTTATGTGAAATGTCTGTAATTACTTATTGAAATAGTAAAGAATTCAAAGTTAATTTTGTATAGTTCTCTCCTATAAAAAGTGTGGAGTCTAGATTCTTCAAAAAAAAACAAACAACAACAGTGAAATAAAACATATGCAGTAAAAAATATTGAAGGTAAAAAAAAGTGCATGTAGTTTTAATGAAATGTTGACTCTCACTTTTCCAATTATGTTAAATTAATGGACATCTGTCTGTATAAACTGGTTTTAGATCATAAGTTTTATTACACAATCAAAACATTGGTTGCAGTCTGTCTCAAGTGCTTCTTATCTTTTACTTATTTCTTTTTATATCTTGCTCCATAATTTAATATTAGCTTTCAAATCTAGAATAACACCACAAAAAGTTAGAGGTAAAGAAAGGCAAACAATTTGATAATCTTTTCTTCCAATTTCAAATGCATTGCGGGCCGTCACCATATTTTTAATCATGGAATTTTCTTGAAAAAGATTGCAGAAATTTCCTTTCAACAAAACCAAAGCCTTTAAATACACTGCTGATTGCTTTGCTTTGCTAATTAAACTAATATATGTTTAATCAGAACTTATTTTTGACATCAATGCATTAGATATTGACATTCTGTGTTCATTTGCAGTTTAATCCTCTAAAAGTATGGCTTTACAGAGGTGGCTTTGCCCGGTTCTCTAATACCAGATTTTCAATGGACTCTATTGAGGATACATGTATCCTTGAAATGCTTTGATAATTCTTCCATGGTCCATATATAGCTCTTCCTCTTCTTTATTCGAATAGTTCATTTTTAATAACAAACATTTTCATATATATATACATTTTTTTTATCTCATAAGAAAACGTTTTTTTCATAGACATATTTATGATGCTTTCTTTTTTGTTGTTGTCAAAACAGCTTCTCTTTCTTTTCTATGTATCACTAATAAATGTGTGTTTTTATCTAAAAGATCAGTCCTTTTAAGGCAAAAAAACAAAAGAAAACAAAAAATAAAACTGATTTTTTTTTGCACTTTCCTTGTAATAAATAACTTATTTTCTTAGTCTAGCTATATCAAAAGTATTTTATATATCTGAATTCCAAAGTCTTGCTATTTCTCACAACAATTTGATGTCCTGTCAATTTTAAATTGTTTATTTTTTATCCTCAAGCCGTATTTTATAACTTGACTATTATTCTGTCAATGTCATACCAAGAAAACAAAAAAACTTTTTGGCATATTGACAACAATTTTTATGTTAAAAAGTTTATTAAAAAGGCTCTTGAAATTGATCCTCCTCTGGAAAATAAAAACAGAGAAGAGTTTTAGAAATTGATTTGTTTAAAGCGCAACCGAATCTCCTTAAATTATTCAAGATATACATCTGACTAATGTTGCTGTGCAAAAAACTTCACCTGACTTTGATCCTGAGAAAGGTTGCAAATGGTCAGCTCAGCAGCTGAGGAAATATTTGAGTGCTAAGCATGGGACTGACATGGTAAGTAAAATATATACTTTTAAGTATTTTTTTCAGAATTTAAGTTTAAGTTTTCCTCAATATTTTGGATGCTCTTCTGAAACTACAAAAAGGTCTCTTTAGCTCATTATATCAGTTGTCAGCTGCGTTTTTTTTTTTTTTTTTTTTTTTTTGTGTTTTTTTGTTGAAATTATTGAAAATGCAATTCATAAAAGTTACTGCATCTAAAATCGATTGAAATTCATGAAAAGCTAGAATTAAATAGAACCTGTTATTAAACACTTTTGAAAACATTTTAAAGGTGTGAAAATTTTGTGAGACAGTCTGTACCAATTAAGAAACGAAGATGATCAGGCTGTCTAAGAAAGTCTTCGACTTAATTTCACAAAAATATATTTTTGGTCCTATAATATAAGTATGAGGCTAATCATTTAGGTGCCAATTTTTTATTTTTTTATCCTCAGAGATTTAGACCCTAAGGAATGCATTTCTTTAACTTTAATATCAAAGGCTGAGCTAAGATGGAGAAATATTAGCATAACAAGCCTTTGTGTGGTTTGACACCACTCTGTACTCTTATAGATGTCGTTTTAGTATCTTGGTTATGCATATACACTCATTTGAATTAAAAAAAATATATTATTTGGACCGAAATAGGTTGCAGCCTTGAGCTACAACTTGTTTTACTGTATAAAAGTTAACTCACTTTTCAAATTACTTACAGGCCTCTTGTCTTGAGACATTCTTGGTGTAGGTCAGCCTCCTTCAGAAATGGTTTAACGGTTGCTTTTTAATAGTATCTGAAATTTCTTGTGAAATTTAACTTCAATCAGTTTAGTAATTAAACATAAGATGTGCAAAATTGGTAATGAATGTTAACCAAAAAACAACTTATCTAAGATTTTCATGAAAGCATTCAGTTTTGTAGTTATATCACTGAACTTCTGGACACTGATCATGTGAAGTTTAAAGTAAACTATAATTACTGAAATTGACGAAATTCACTCATTGAGAGAATGTTGAATTAGATTAGAGATTACAAATTATAAATGATTTTATTATTTGGGAATAGAGTAGGCTAAGGCAGATTGGCATAATAACAAAGAGACATACAGAGTGAAATTCGTATGTAATTAAAGAAAACAAAAGAAAGAAAAAAAAAAAAGTAAAATAAAACCGAAAGAGCTTTGCAAATTCAAACATAAAAATAATATTGCCAGCAAACAGAACACTGTAACTTATAGGCCTCTCCTTGAAATTTATTTGAAACCCACAATTCTCACTCAAATAAAAATTTACATAATTACATTTCATTTCAGATGTGTCAAAACAAAAGGCTAATAACATTATAAATCTTGAAAATGAGAGTTTGTTCTTTTCACCCTTTTCTCATATATGGAAAGATGAATGACTAGAATTAGATCAGTCAAAATGAAGTTCAGAGAAGGTGTGCTTATAAAAACAAATATTTTACACAAATATACACTAGAATTATTTTATTTCATTGTATAGAAATTTAATCTTATCTAAAATTTTATGTTTATGTTCTTAATTGGATGTTATGAACTTAAATTTTTTTTTTATTTTTAAACAAGGTCAAACAACTTAATCTTGCCATTGACAACATTATAATCAAAAGTCTGCAAAGTGTTCAAAAAATTATCATCAATGACAAACATTGCTTTGAAGTATATGGATATGATGTTCTCCTGGATGATATGCTGAAACCGTAAGTATTTAATCAATACAAGAATATCTGCTTGTGTGGAAGTTGTGATCTTGACAGTCTGTACATAAATAAAATTACACTGAGAAATTGGAACTGATTTTAAGCAGAATTCATCATGGGATTTCAAATCTAATTGTCTATTTTCAATTAAAAATGCTTTAGAAAATCTGAAAATGCAAATGAATTGATGATAAAAAACATTTTCAGCCTGTGTCCTTAAATGAAGATAATTACAGTTTAAATGGGGAATTTTGGGGAGAAGACTTCTTTTCACGATAAACTAGGTTTTCCCTATTTCCCAGATGTATGAAAAAAGCACCTCCAACGTCATTTTGCTCCTGATCCCGTTTTCTTTTCTCGCCCAAAATGCTTGGCAAGTGCTGTAACTGTCTCAGTGATTCTTTGCTTTGTTTTATTGTCCCGACTTAGACTTGGAGAAGTTAAATTGATCAGTAACTTTCATTATTGTTGCTCAAGTGTTGATTAATGAATGAAATTCATAAATTTAAGTAACCCTTATGCACTTGATAATAAATTTTATCAGACAAACAAAAGCAACACCTCTTCTGTTGAAGTGACCATAATGTTTGCACAATGTCTGACTACTGTCTCACAACCACAAGATTACCTGTTACAACAAACACTAGCTCTATCAATATACACCTGGAATGAAGTGGATCGTGAAGTCCACAACCTGGCAGGTAGACATCACGATACCCTTTCCCTAGCATGCCTCCATACCTGAGTTACACAAAAAGGCCTGATTAATGTCACTTAAGCCCAAAAAAGCTTGTTATTGACCACCTGTGTTAATTCATTCATACCATGTGAGAGGTGTGCGTTTTACAGGTAAATATAGCAAACAATCTGCTCTCAACGCTTCAGTTCGACCTAGCCATCTGGAATTTTTACCCGTTTAAAAGGGTAACATTTCCCAATTTAGTGATGATTTCTATAGTAATAATTCTGTTCCCCAAATTCTTTCCCGATTTCATGTTTCTCGATTTTTATTAACTTTATTTGTGGGGAAACTAAGCAATCATTTACCAGATATGGAGCATCCTAAAAAGGTTGAGAATCTATGAATCATTTGGGGTAAAGAGTTACTTAAGAAAAAAATCTATCTCAGTTTAACCTAATAGCTTGTTTCAATTGAAAAAAATTGCAACAATTTAGGACTTTAGTTGAAATTGAATCGTTAACGTATTCGCAGCATATCTCCATTTATTTTGCAGCTGCATCTTAGAACAACTTATGTCCTGCTGAAACAATGTTCCATTACATGAAAAATGTTGATTTTTAATTATTGATAGAGGCACTTACCCAACCTTATTAATTTTTCATTTACATTCCATAAAGAGGATGGTATGAGATGCTTAAAATATTTATTCATAGTTCTACATGTAAGTACTTCCAGTACTTTCTAGTTCATATATATATATTTATATATATATATATATATATATATATATATATATATATATATATTTTTTTTTTTTTTTTTTAATACTCATTTCAATATGTGAGTCAAAACACACCAGATTCGGTGTTGCTTTTGTTCTTGAATTCTGATGAAGAGATGTTCTTTTTTATTTGATTCTTTACTTTCACCCTGTATTCCAATTTTTATACTTTTTGAAATTTTCAGCAACCAATTTATTCTTTGAACAAGCTGATGAAGATGTCCCCTCATGACATCCATTTATAAGTAGTTGACTATAGTGAAGTATGCCTATTGTCGAGGATTGAATCAAATTAAAGAAAAAACATTAAGTTTTAAAGTATGTAGAAACGGTACAAAATCATATTTCATTAATTCCAGGCTTGGAGTTCCTCATTCTTCTTAACACGACAGAATCAGGAACTGGCGCTGCAATAGGGCAATTGTTATACATCTATGTGTTGTCATGAGAATGCTTGAAATATACAAAAACAGCATTCAATCTGTATTTGAAACATCCAAATTTTTTATTACTTTTATAATTGTAAAAAAAAGTCCAAAAAACCCAGAAGCTACTGAAATGATACATGTACCATGTTGTTAAAATAATTCTTCTTTCTGCACTCATTGCAGTTGGTTAATTGAGATTAACGCATCCCCATCCTTGACTGCCAGTGGAAAAGAGGACTATGAGCTAAAAAGTGGAATGCTGAATGATGTCCTTAATGTCTTGGACTTAGAAAATAGGTACTTTTGAAATAATTTTTCAAGAATGTTTACATTATATGAAAATCAAATTGATATCAATCATGACCTGCTTCTTGAAGAATAAAGTAAGATAGTCCTATAAAAACTGCTCTTCATTATATTCTGTATTTATATCAGAAAAACAATGATTAATAAATTGGTTTTTATTCTCAAAATTAATTTTCCCCTAGCAATTAAATATTTTAAATCAAATTAGGTGTAAACATTGTGTTTTGCAGTCTATAAAATGTTAGTTGAATAGTTTTCCCCTTAATATGCAAATAAGAATATTGCAACATCATAACTCAGGCAGGATGCCATAATATTATTAAACAAGAATGTTGCAGTTTGCATTTTAGAAAAAAAAAATTGTAACAAGCTGTGTCAAGAGCTTATCGTGGCTAGATGAATTCTTAATATTTTCAACTACTTTGTTACACTTGTGTCGTCATTTTTTTTACGTCAGGCTCAGTGGAAAAGAGAAACGAGTGGGAGGCTGGGATTTACTATGGGATGATGGACCCGTATTCACAGAGGAAATGACAGGACTCCCTCCATTCATCCACACTAACTCATTCCTGGGTAAGCCTCCAAATTGTATCTTAAAAGAACACAAAGTTTATTTAATTACATTTAATTTGATTAATTGAGGTTTGAGGAAATTTTCTTTTCTCATGTCATGAATTGCCATAAAATCAGCTCCAATTAATATCATGAATTTTAATTTTATACTAGTTTCAACTTCGAAGAAAAAGCCTCATAAGTATTAATGAATCTACATTTTTTCTTGTCTTCAGGTTTTTAAGGTATTAAACATGATTTTGTTGCTTTTACAATACATCCAACTATCCATTTCCACACCATCTCAAAAATTGGTTTTGGCTTCAGCACTGATATCGAGTGTCAACATTTTTTTGCTTCAGATCGATGTCTTTCTGTTCTGAGCAATACTGTAATGTTTCTCTGGAGTTTTCGTTTATTTTATCAAATACAGATATACATGTAATATAAAAATTTAAATATAATGTCTAAGTAATATTGACCTATGTATTTTTATAATTTATTTTACAACTACATTTATTTATATATTGGTTTCAAACATACTTTTATCCAAAAGTAACAAATTGAAATAAATTTTACCCAGGTTGTGAGAATCAACGTAAAGAACAGCTAAGAGAAATGTATACACTCGCACAGACGGCCAAGAAAGGATAGATCTGAACTACCATGATACCAAGATTGTTGATGTTAAAATATGTTGTTGAATTGATACACAAAATGTTTAAATATACTTTCTGTGTTCTTTGAATCTGTATTAGAAATAATACTATCATAAATTGCTCAAAATATAGACTAAACTGTCACAATTAAAAAAGTTATTGTTTCTCAGATGGATGCATAAAATTTCCATCATACCTTGATTCATGCACTTTTATATTTGTTTATTCAGTCTTTAAAGATATATTTCAAGGTTGAAATTGTATTGGCACATAAGAGGCATAAACTGTCCATTTGTATCATCATGGTAAATCACTGACACTTATTGCACTACATGTAAATTATGTTTTTGATTTCATACTTGCATTTAATCTAACACTTTACAAAGCCAAAATCCACAAAATTTTTTTTGTCATTTATGTACAGTCATGCAGTTTAAATATTCAAATTAATATTTGTTGAAATTATTTTTAGATTGAAGAAAGATATGACTATTGTCTCAAAAACTTCTGCAGTTTACAAAGTGAAGATTTCTGCTGTGCAGAGGGAATTTACATTTCCCATTTATAATTAAGGGGTTTTGATAATTCAAACTTAACCAGATAACTTTGTAAAAGATGCAAAATTCAGCTGACAATTTAGAAAATATAATAAGGAAAAAAAAAAAAGAGAAATTTGATCAACGAATTTTAAGTGTTATACTGCATAAGGGGCTAGGAATGAATTTCATAGCTAACATTGCTGATTGTATAATGCCAAGTACATTATTTTGCCTTAACTTTTTTTTTTAAATAAATTTTTCAAATCAAATAGCTTCCCCTTTTTCTGTAATATCTTTATATCCATGATGATTTATTTGTAAGAGGGTCATGTCCTTTACTTTGTGATTGCCAAGTCAGGAGAAAGAATAGTTCTCAGGACTGTCATTAAAACAAACCCGTTTAAATGGTAATGTAATCTTTTCTGTTTCAGAAAATGCTATGCTTTTTTGTTGAATTTGATATCATACATGCATTTAAGATTGAAAGTGCTGTGCACATACCATTTTATACAGTATTATGCTGAGTCTCAAACACATACAATTAGTCTTAATCTTACATTGTTGTAATAGATAACATCTTGCCAATCTTTTTTTTTTGACAATTTTCTCTTTGTTGCAATAAAGTGAAATCATTTCGCCATTAAAAACATGTCTTTTTTAAATTTTATTTAAAAGGCAATTACAGCTGTAAATGAAATTCCATAATAAGTTGAATGTGTATCATGATTTTATTCACTGCAAACATACAGATAAAGTAAAAAGAAATCGATCACATTAGTCAGATATCACATATCTGAATATTTAGCTGGTGATATGTTCATCAACAATTTGACCAAAACTTGCCCCCCACCCAACAGTGTTCTTTTTTGATATTTTTACAATAAAATTATTAAGAATATTGCATGGTTTACAATGACACATAAACTGTTGTCAATGAAGCATAAACACAAAAGCTCTCGTGATCGCATAAAAACAACAAAAACTAAATGAAAAGTAAGTTTATCATGCCTGCCTTAACAGCCACTTATTTGTGAAATCCCTGTGCTTTTAATTACGACATTACTATAAATATCCTTTTGGCTATTTGGGTCAGATCTAAAATATGAAATGTCTTGAACCCAGTGAAAATGAGGTGTATGTCGCCCAGATCTCTTTTAAAGGTATTTAGAACAACTTTTCTAAACTCCTCAGCTATGATAATTGCATTAAATTATTGTTCTGCCAGAATGTCTTCACATTTTTACCTCTAGTGAAAGAAAAATTCACATTGTTTTGAATACTTTTTTTCTTTTTTTTTTTTTTAATTTTGACATCCAAATCATTTGGACTGGTTTAAAAAAAATGGTCATGTAAGGAAAAATCGGAAATGATGTCTGTGTGTAACTACCCATCATATGTTGTCCCCAATTAACAAATTTGTTGGCCAAAGTAAGCAAATGATAGGCTAGATCTAAACTTTAAGTAAAAAAGCATGGAAGGATTATCTTTGACTATGGGTGTGAATAAACAAATCAAAATGTCCCTTATCCTTACAATAAGTTAAAGCCATGTTAACAGGTCATTCTCTATCTTTCAAAGGACTCTTCAAGGGAAATTATTTTGTTTTCATTACTTTACTGCCTTCATTAACAAAAGTGATAGAGTCAATTTCCTAGAAATCTATTAAAAGTGTAGTCTTTTTCATCCAAATGCATGGAGAGAAAACAATTCAGTCATCAAAAGATTTAGTGCCAAAGTTGGTCCTTGGTTCAGTGCATTGGAAGAGAATGTTTCGTTAAACAAATGTCAATCTCCCTATGGTAGTATTAATTTGTCTATGTTTATGATATATTTAGATGTTTGAAACAAGATCGATCACAATGATTTATTCAAACTTTTGAAATGATTTAAATCAAAGACTCATATTTTCAGATATCCAAGATAAGATTTGCCATACAAGAACAAATCCCAAAAAAACATGTTCATTATCAGAGCCTTAAATACATTCAGCAATTGATATGCTTAAAATAAAACAAATTTATCAAAAAAATATTCTGTGAAGAGAAAGATTCCACGAAAACTTACTTATAAATTATTTCTTGAAACCTTAAGAAGAACAAATTTATGTTTTAAAATAGAATCCTACCCTGCACTCTGTGTGTGTGTGTATATATATATACATATATATATATATATATATATATGTATATGTGTGTGTGTGTGTATATTTTTTTTTAATAGGGAGGCTGATCTATATTACCAATTTTTTTGGACTAAGTGTATGGGTTAAACTTTGCAGTCTGATAAAAAATGTTGATTTCATTACATTGTATTAATACATTAAAAACCCTCAAAAACTTCAGCCTTAAAAAAATCACATATATAACACATTCTCACATATTTACTTCAATGAGCTTGAAATAATGATGGTAGAAAATAAAAAGGCATTCTTTGATCCAAGTTGTGAGATGACCATCCAAAAAAAATGATTTTCTCCTATAAAGCCTCTATAACTATAGGTTCAATTATTATGAAAACTTAGCAATGTTAGTGTCGATGCTTGGCATTTTAGCAACAATTGATTCAAACCTTCTAATAATTTTTTCTCTATAAAACAACTTTAGTGAAAATTTAGACACAAAATAAAAAAAAAAATATAAATATATGCTTTCTCTTATCAAGATATGAAAGTGTTGTGGGAAAAATAAAAAGGAATGATCATAGAGATAGCGTTTTTTAAATTCTATTCATACTTCTCTGTCAAGATTTAGACGTCTCTGCTTTAGTCTTTTTACGTTCTTGGAATACCTGCATTCCCCTTTCAAAAGACTCATTATTGACCCCATCAGGAACCAGGATACAAGTAACACCTGAAATGAGGAAAGGAAAGGACAGGCACCGCAAAAGTCATTTTAACTGTATATATAAGAAATATATAATCTCACATGTTGTATAGAAAACTTAAACATATTCACAGAAAAGATTTATTCTTGATTTGCATTATATAAAAACATAGCCGGTAACAAAACATCTACTCCCTCAAACTATAAAATCAATGAGCAAATAGTATCACTCTTTCTGTTCTCATGCTCAATTGACCACATCAAAGGCAATTTTTGTTGCTTGCCTTTAGTGTACAGAGAAAAAGTCTAAAAACAAATGGGTTACAGTTAACTTGATAAATCTATCGGTTTGCACATATGATTTTTACCTTTTTTTCACCACCAGTTGTGTTCCAAAACTTCTTATGAATTTCACTATAGCTCTTTAAGATAATCAATGAGGTTAAAGAGGACAGGAGTCACCTGGCTTACATTAAAGGGGTTGAATTTATAGACATTCTGACCAATTTATTAAATATGTCATACAATTTGTAAGCTCTGTCAGTGTTGTTGTTCATCATATCATAAATCAATATTAAATGCTCATTGCAATTATTAGGCAGTCTGAACACATTTTGACTTTTGACTGTAGCAAATGAGAAATAAAAGTTTGATGATTGATCCTTCAGACCTAACACACTGATGAATGACTGCCCATAACTTGCAAATAAAAAGGTTCATACTTAAAGTAGATCTATATTGTCAAAGGTTCAGGAGATCTGAAGCTGCTAAGAAGACAAAAGTCATGCATTGGGGAAAGAAATAACTGTAAAGAACAGCACATTATTATATGCCTTATATGCCAATTCTATATCTCATGATGTGGGAATTGAAGGATTAACTCTCACTTCAAATGATAGTGTGAGTGTTGTGTTTCTTGATTAACTCAATCTTATTTTTTTTTTTACACTTTCATCAAAATTCAATAAAAATAATAAGTATGGAAAAAAATTAATATCTAAGAAAACCAAAGATTTCACCTAAGGAGGACACATCGTGTATATTCCTATGCTCATCATCAAAAAAGATCATATCCTCATATGGTATGCCACTCTGTTGATGTAACCTGTGGATGAAATATTTGACCAAAAACATAATGACAAAAATTAAGAAAACATGAAAATTTCAAATAATAACAATAAAACTGTAAGGCTTTAGGAGTAGTTCTAGCTATAATGGGCATGAATTTTAGTGATAGTGAAAGTGATATCAGCAGTTGTGGTGGTGTTGGTAGTCATCAGTTAACTATTACAGTGGAGCCAAAAATAAAAGAACTTAAGCGTGCGAATTATACAGATGATGTTAATTGGCTTTTGCCTTGCTTTGTTTTCTGTCTTCAGTTTTTCTTTTTTGTATTTTTCAAAAACAAAGTTGACTGCATATACTAAAGGTAAGTTTACACAGAGATTCCATGAATTTTTTGTTGTCATAACTGTGCTAACTCTGTAATAATTTTATGAAATTCTACATTGTTATGAGAATGAGAGGCTTTGGAAAATGATATCATTATAAGGTTTAAGTTTTGCTAACTTCAGAAAAAGATGAATGGATTTGAAATTTTCTTCAAAGGCAGAGCATACTTTCCATTATTTACGGAGCTAGTCTTTCTAAAAATTAATTCGCTGATTATATAAAAATTAAAACCAAGTTAAAATGAAACTGGGAAAAGTAAATTAAAAGAATATGTGTTTATTAGGATAATTGCAGAGAGTTGGAAAATTAGGATTCAAAAAAGAAAACCCAACAAAAATTGGACATTTGCACTCTCTATGTTCTGAGTATTACTGTAAAATGATACTATCCATAAAATGAAATAAAACTCTTTCAAAATTCGGATTTTGCAACTGCAAGTATCTCACATCATGCTGACCTTTGGACAGGTGTTCCCTATAGACATTCTTTATGATTCAGGGAGCTTGCTGCTGCTGCCTAAACAATATGTAACAAATCCAATGATTTGGAACACTGTGTACAAGCCTTAAACAACAGACATTACCATTCAGAGAAAAAAGTATAAACAAAAGGTCACCAACAAGTGGAAATACATACTAATGAGAAAGCAAAGAGAGATGTCAGGGAATATTAAATATATATAAATACTGAAGAAAAGCAAACTGGGGACAGCCTTTCAAGAATCTAGTCAATAGTTAACGTTGATTGAACCTACTTTTTAAAATGTGTAATCTTGCAACCAGGATAAATCTGCCTGTAATGAAAAAACTGGTCCCAGTTGAACAGACGAGTCAGGTCAGAGGCTGCCTCTGGCAATGAAGTCCTTGTGGGGAAAAAAAAGTACAAGAGGCAAACCATCAGAAATTAACTAAAGAAAAAAGTACATTTATAACAGAAAGATTTTGTCAAAGGGTGTGTAATTACAATCTTCAGTTTATGCTAACCAAAAAGTTAACAAATTAATCTTTGCAAGCGTTATTATCTTAAAATTTTTCAAATTACCACAGAAGATCATAAGTTTTGAGTAACCAAAAAAGTTATTTCTCAAGATTGATACTGCGATGCTCCATTTAATTGGACTCATTGTTGTTAATTCACTCTTTCTTGGCCCACACAAAGAGATACATACATATAAAAACTTTCAGAGTCACAAGAATTATATGCATCTGGATTAAATGAGCATGACAGCAAACAAACACAAAATAATTCAATTAGGAAAATTAAGTTCCTTTAATAATGTTAATATTGAAACAAAACTTAACATTCCTTCAAAAACAGATTGCATTATAAGGTACTTTAAAATAGAAAAAGATCAAACTAAATTCCTGGATCTATCAAACAAAAAGAATTAATACAAAAAAGAAAATTGTAAAATCATAAAAAACATTAACTGTGCCAATCTTGAATGTGTTCTCTGCTTTTGAAAAATTGATTAATTATGAACACAGCATAAATAACAACAACAAAAAATAATAAGTAATTCACATCCAGTTAGAACAATTTACTATCTCATAGTTACCTAGAGGCAATACCAAGATAAAACCCCTCCTTATGAAGATGACTCAAAATAGCTGGCACATCATTGTAGTACTTTACATGCTGCTGATGAGCATCATATACTTTCCCATTGCTGAAAAGCAAAAGATGCAATGTTTTTAAAATAAAACACTATGCTTCATTAAGAAATAAGGCACATTTCAACTACCATTTTAATTTTTATTCAATGCATTGCAAACATGCCCCTCCAAAAAAAAAAAAGGTTTGAAGGAGGCAAAATAAATACAAATTTAAAAATCTGTTTGATAAACCACCTAATAAAACAAAATACTTACCTTCCCATAGCAAAGGGAGGATCTACATGAGTGTCCACCCAAAATGGCCACAAGGTGTAATCTAAAAAAAAAGAAAAAGAAATGCAACAAAAATCATGAGGTAGTTTGACCAGTAAAAAATGAAGAAATTCTCACACATTGATTTTCACAAAAACTTCATACCCGTAATGTGATTAATTTTTGTGACAACAAATTATTTTCTCTGTAACTGCATAAAACAGCTAAGAGAACAAAAACCTTGGTTTTTTTTTATACTTATTAAGGGTACATTTTAATGGTGATAGATGATGATAAATTGTTGCTAAATATAAATTTTATTTTTTTTTTCTTTCATTTTAAAAGACGACTCAATAAAAAATGAGCCAATCACATAGCTGAAAGTGTGAATAAGAGAGGGAATGTATATACACAAATCACATGTGATGTGTCTCCTCTGAACAAATAGCCATGAACTACTCCTCTCCTCTTAATTAAAATTACATAACAATTCAAAAGTGACCGACGCACTGCCCTGACTGTAAACTACTCTTGGGTCTTTTAAGAGTGACATCAAATTAAGCTCATTTACCATATGCACAGGTTGATCTTCCCCAATGGGTAGAATAGCTTGGGTAAAATATGCCTATTTGTCACACGCAGCACATGTTGTATCTTATAGGGAATTAACAAACAGTTCCATTATATTTTCACCATGACATTTCATTTTTTTAATTATATACACCGCAAACTTCTTTGATAATCTTTGATTAAATGATTGCCCTTATGACCATCTGAAACATGTACTTCAATTTTTTTTCTATTCATACAAAACTGTTTCCTTTGATCGACCTTTTTTAGTGAAGATACATGTATTTTTAGTTTCAGCTTTCTTTTACATGCATAGTGTTCAAAATTTTTAAACATCAGATAAAGATCAGTAAGATAAAATTTTTATTTCATCAACATGACATATTGAGTCTTTGGTACCACTTGACTTTCTGCTGTTTACGAGTGTGAACTAATTTTAATACTTTATCTTAAAACATTTTTTTAATTGATCCTGAAAATGACATGGCCAGTTTCTGTCTTTCACAGGATCTGGCTACTATAGTGCTAAGAGTTATGAACAGCTTTTAGTTTAATTGCCACAGGCCTGACAAAACCCAAGCATATATATACATATATATATATATATATAAAGAATTCACAAATACTAGAATTAAGAATTTCAAGTCTTCTTTTTCACCCACCCCACATCCACCTGTCCTTCTGTCTGTCTCTCTCTGACCCCCTTATAATAAGAAATGATAGCATCTGAAATCCCTTTCATCGAAATCTATAGAGGTGCATTTGTACTTGACATAGCAGACCTGAGCTGCATTTAAGGCATTTAAGCCTTTGAAAGCTTGACCCATACAAAAAAAAACAATTAGTTAGACCCTACCTTTGTAGAAATTTAACTTTAAAGGTACTTGCTAATGGTCTAGTCAAGCCATAGTCAAACTAATAAATAATGCCCTTAATGTTGAGAATTCAAAATAACAAACCCACTGAAAATTCAATGCTCTTATTCTGCTACAATCCATATAAACATAAAAAAAAAATTTAGTCAAGCAAAGAAGGTGGGCTACTGTGTTTGATCTAACAGTTAATGCTTAAAATTTAGAGTAAATATTTTATCAGTCTGATGAATTTTAAAACTTAATTGATAAAGATGTTTACCTAAATCAAAGACCACAAGCTTTGGTTGTGCCATCAGGGTTTTAGATCCAGATCTGTGCAAGTGAAGACAATCAGATGAATTTGATTTATGTCTAAAATGTGGCAACTGAAGTATAAAATTTGGCAAAATAAGTTCCAAACCAATTTTTCTATCATGTGTAGATCTAACCACAGCTTTTGACATATGGTATAATGTTTGAAACAGCATTTTGTCTATTTTTGAACAATCAGCTTTTAGTTTTTACTGCACTGAAGCAAAATTTATAATGTCATCTCATTCCTGATCTAAAACTAGCTGAACTATGAAATCTATCTATCAGATAACTAGATTTATTACTGGATTAGCAATCTACATCCTAAATTTCGATTCCAGAAAAGAATAGATGTAGCTAGATCTAGATCTAGATCTAGAACATAGAAATGGGCCTATAGATGCTCTAATATAAGCTGCTGTGCTCCATTTTTTTTTTCATTCAGAATATCTCTCTATCTGGATAAAATTCTTTAAACAAGATTTTCAGTTAAAATCTAGATCTATGTTATATTCTCTTTGTTTGCAGTTAGGCTGCCGTATACATATATTTATAAGTTATTAATAACGTGCTATGTTTAAATTTATTTTATAGCATCAAGCATTTTTGATTATTTTCATTCCTGAGAAAAAAAAAAAAAAACTAGATCTAGATCTAGATCTACATCTTTCTACTCCTCTATAAGGTTTCTATCTGTTTGATTGTTTTTTCTTTTCTAAACCAGATCAGATCCCTGAAATAATTGTAAAATACTTCTGTTAAATTCAAATCTATGTTCCCCATCGACTTCTAGAATCTAGATAGACATTCAAGAATACGTAGTGATTCCCTTGATTTAAAAAGATTTAGATTTCTAATTTGATTTCATTGGCATTTACATCTGTTTAAGTCCACTACAATGCACAAATATAATTTTGTGAGATCTAAATAATAATAATGATAATGGATTTATGAGGATAATTAATTTGTGACTTTGCATCCTAGATCTACATTTAGATAAACAGTATTATCAATCCTATAAACCTTATGAATAGAATTTAACGTTTTAAGGTTGCTACTTTCACTTTCACAATCTCGTTCTCAAGGTCGCAACGGTTAAATGGGGAGATACGACTCCATTTGCGTAAGCTTTTGAAAAGAGTAAACATAATAATGCATTTTCCCCCTCCATTCACATGCACAGTTGCCTGGTCGAAGAAATGCAGAATTTTCTCATGATTAGTTTTCTAATGCGACATTCCAAACGCCACACGACTTGGTTTTTTAAACTGTAATAATTAAATTTAAAAAAATCTTTTTATTCCAGCTTTCATTTTTTGCTCGCCATGTCGTTTCGACTAAATTTATTATATTCTGCTTTATAAATACTAAAGAACTTTTTTTTTTTTTTTAAACGGCTATCATCACTATTTCACTACATCAAAGGGTTGAAAAGAGCTACGAGCTTAACTTGTAACTGGTTAAAAATAAATCACTGTGAAATTATAATTATTCATTTCGGATGCAAACTCGTTGACAATTTACAGTTTACTAAGAATGAATTTCTATAAATGTAACTCGTCCCTATTCTTAATTACGCCATCTTCAACACACTGTTTCGTCGTAGTTTCCGCCTGCTTAGCAAACCAATGACACCTCTAGCAAAAATAATCATCTTGTAAAGTGAGATACGGACATTAGAGAAATTTTGATCATGAATTATTTGATGTCTCACAACTACTTCAATGTTACAGGGATAGTCGCTATGAAAAATGAAACAATAAATTAATGTTAAAATGTTGATTAACAAGTAACTGTAGGTCTGATCTTTCACCTTGTGATAAAAAGACACCCTGATTTTAAAAGAACCATATACTTAGGCCCTATTTTTTTCGAGGTTTAAATAGTTTAAAGGAAAAAGAAGGCAAAATTAATATTCTGTTGAATTGCTTAACTCTCTGGAAGGGTCTCAAATCATTTAGAAGTTTATCAATAAAGGTTTCATAACGGCGAAATGCAATTGAACCAATCGCACTTTATCAGTTTTTAACACAAGCAACGCGTTCGTCAATAATATGGTGTAAAGTTTAATAACTTCATAAGATGGACCCATTTAAGGATTAATTGTTGCAATGCAGACATCAGCAAACGATAAAAATTAAAAAAAATGATAATACAAAAACACCCCCACCCCAAAAAAAAACCCCAAAAAAAAAACAAAAAAAAAAAAAATAAAAAAAAAAAAACTCCCCACACAAACAAAAAAACAAACAAACAACAAAACAAAACCAATACAAACAAACAAAAAAAAAACAAACCCCGACGCACATCCACACACACAAAAAAAAAACCAAACACTCCCCCCCCCCCCCCTAAAAACAAACTAACAAACAATAACAAGAACAACAACAATAACAACAACAAAAACCTAATAAACCAACAACAAAAACAAACAATAAAAAACAAAAACAAATTAAAAAGAAAAAAAAAGTCGAAGATGAAGAAAACCATTCTTTTTTAGACCGTAGTTTTCGACTTATTTCAGTTCTCTCAGATTCCAGCTTGTAGAGACAAAGAAGTGCTGGACGAGTGAAGCATCAATGTCCTCTCACGTTACTGCGTTATCGAAGTGAGGTGAGGTTAGCCAAACGCCCGACTTAAACAGGGCCGTGTCAGCGACTGCGAGGGCTGTCTCTCTACAACCTTATCGCATTCAATTTACATTATTTTGTTTAAATGTTGAAAAAGTTCAATAGCCTACAGACTGTGCAAACTAATATTTGTTCACGATGTCGGTTGCTCAGCCTACAAGGAAACTTTTACAACATATTATCCACAGGCATATAGTTTCTCGTGCGACACTGACATGTTTAAATACGCATGTACGAGAATGCCCCCTTCCTCAATAAAAAAAAAATCTCAGGATTCAAATGAGCTTACTTTTGTGAGCTTTATTGGATAAAGTGAGATTAAATAATTTTACAGGCCTACGCAAATTAGATGTAACTATTGCTGCATCATAAATGCCACAATTTATCTTCATTTTCAAAGCAGAAATAATGAAGAATACGTAAATTTATTGTTAACTATGTTACCCATTTTCTTTCATTAATATCTCGGCAAAAAAAACAAAAAAAAAACAACAAACAAACAAAAAACCCAACGAAAAATATAAACAAAAACAACAAACAAACAAACAAACAACAACAACAACAACCATAACCTGGAAGCAATAAATTACCTCTTTATGTTAGTATTGGAAAAAGGACAGGGCTGGGTGGGGACGCGAAATCAGAAGAAAAAATGATAATAATAACAACTTGTTTTTAAATGACTTAGGCGTTTATTTGATTGGTATGAACAAGACCACAATCTTTTATTCCGATTTTAAACTTTTCTATCTTCATGCCGTTTGATTGTATGAAATGATTGAAGCAATTATAATGTCCGATCCCCCTCCCCCCACCCCCCCCACCCCCAAAATAAAAAAAAGGGGGAAAAAAGATAGAAAGAAAAAAACGTTCCTTAAAGAATCTTAATCTTTATTATTGTAAACGCAAGAAGGACATGCACCTTTCAATGTAAGGCATAGTTCACTTTTTATACTCTATACATGTACTAGTAATAACTAAAAGGATACCTAAATGCAACGGTAGAACAATCTTGGAAGTTCCAAACATTAAAACAAAAACGCATTTATATAATACACAGTCACAGAGCACATTCATTCACTTAAATTGGAGAAATGCTTTTTCTGTACAAACTTCTTTTTTATTTGCTGTTTTTTCTTCCCTTTTTAAAAAAAAAAATTGTTTTCATGCACAGATGCAACTATACTGCACGAGCTGAAGAATGAAATAGTTTGAAATATTTAAATACCACAAATTCTAAGCCTAATAATGTCGTCGGATTTTTTCCTTGTGTGGTAGTCCTATTTGTCGCCTAGATAAAGGGGGCAACATGTTGACTGAGGCTCTCGACCTATTCTGGTTACGTCTAGATCCTCTTTCTTCACGCGTACAACCCGTTTGAGTTGAATCTTGACTATTTCTCGCGTCATCAGAAGCAAGGTCTTGAGGTTGGAACTGCTTTCGCCCCGATTTCACTCTAAGCTCATTAATACCGGTACTTGGATCGACACCGACACGATGGGAGTCAGATTCGCACCAGTGGTTATTACTAAATTCTTGTGCGAATTTTGAATTTTTCTTTTGGGTCAAACTAGCATCGAAGTAGTCCCGACTATCGTCAGTTTGAAAATCACAACAGTTCTCCTCCTCCTCCTCCTCCTCCTCTTCTTCTTCTCTTGCCTCATAGACCTGATCCTCATCAAAGTTCCAACAGCAATTTTCATTCTGTGCAAATGTCCCAACACAACGATCCTCCAATAGAGGTGTGGAAGAGCTCGATTTTGATTCCATCGAGGATAATGTTGAGCGCAATCTTAAATTTCTTTTGGGGGTCGCTGGCATAGAATCAAGGTTTTCGAACCAATTGTCGCTCCAGTCATCACTATACGAGTGACAAGGAGATTCCTCCCGTTGTAAATTAAACCCACAACTCTCGCCAGCGTCAGTGGCTGCACTGTCAAAACCTGCAAGTGTTATTGTTCCTTTCCGAGGCGTTTGTGACATTTCTGTTGTGACGCGACAGTATGGCGTTCCAGATAGAGGCTTTTGACAGTATTTAGACGAATAACGCCTGAAAAACTTTCCTGTGGCGGCTACCGGTGCAGTTGGCTTATGACCCTTAAGAATGCTCTTATTTCCAATCGTGCACAACGCTTTGTTTTGAGAGGTGTTCCCGACATTATTAAAGCAAGCGTTGTCTTGAAATGACACGTCACACTGTGTGTGCAACGATGGATAAATACTTGGGTTGCTGTCGTTACTAACTATCTCATTGACTAGCGTTGGAATATTATTCATTGTCGCATCAACCGAAGTTCCCGTGGTTTGCTGCTGTGGCGTTACATAACTATGCTCAGGTGGCATTTTGTGGTGCTTTTTCTGACTCCGCGATAGGAGCTGTTCAGACGTGACGTGATGTTGCTGGTTTGACAGAATCTCTATCTGTAACGCGTTATTATGATTAACTGGAGAAACTGTAAGAATCGGTTTGATTAGGCCATCCTGGGATAATCTTACCTTCTCAGCAGATTTCTCTCGGAATCTGATATTGACAAAAAAAGCTTTAGAGGGTTTATGGCTAGACGAATCAAGGCAGATACCATCAGGATGCTTCTGTTCTGATACAGCCGCCGACTCACCAGATGTCAATGAAAACTTGTCAAAGGGCACCCCTTTTGGTTTGACTGATTTCTCTCTATAATACTGAGGCGGAGACTGTGTGAGTGGAGGTTTTTCTGGGCGACTTATATCTCTCTGATGTGAGCAACATTTCGGTTGTGCCTCCACTTGCGTGGTGTTAGGCCTAAATGATTTTATATCAGGACTAGACAAATCTTTACTAGATTCCAGAGAGGTGTCTACAATAGTACAGGTGTTAAATTCAATTTTGTTTGATGGTCTGTATATGTTGTTCTCAACCAACTCCTCCGGGCTATGTCTCTTCAGTGATGACCTCAGCACTGACGCCTGTTGCGGGATGGTCACAAGCTCCTCAGTCAAACCTAGGGTGCAAATATTAATCTAACAGTGAATTTATATTTCTCCGAACAAACACTAGTTGATTTAAAGTCTAATAATACACCATATTAATAAAGATTAAGAAGATGTTGCAAAGTTACTTAGTTCTATGAATAAGTGCAATCAATTCTACTCCTGATACACAGCGCGTGGCTGAGATTACTTATGACAGTAGAGAGCGAGCTTCGTCCAAATGGGTCTTGCAGGATTCGCACTGTCTAATTATTGACGTTTATTGTGAGTTTTCTGGCTGCAAGAACGCATGTCTTTTTAATATCATCTAGGGTTCTAATTAGTTAGTTGTATTTTTTTTAAACATGCTAAAGAAATATTGTACATTTTTGATCATCCGTTTTTTTTTTTTGTTTTTTTTTTGTTTTTAGAATTTGAAAATTTTCTTCGTTTGTTTAACCAACGTTAATTCTCAAATCATAGTTTTATAGAAATCTAGATTTGTACGTAAAAAATTAATTTACTTTCTACAGTCTAGACCGCTGATTAGATCAACCCGAACAGATAAGTTATTTTTTTCAAAGCTTCAGAACTAAATTAAATCAGGGTGCATAGCCTGGCACTTAGATAAAAAGACATGCACATACACATATAAAACTAAAATTACGTACAAAGGCTACAAAACATAAAACACAAAAACGTTAAAGAGCTATAAGTTAAAGGCATATATTATGTGGGAGTGTGGAGGCTACTACGGGTGTGGGACTGGAAGAAGAATAGATGTAATAAAAATAATTTTTATGTCAGAAAAGACCGTCGTATTACGAAGCAGGAAAAGAAAGAGGCAAATGCATAGTAAAAACCCACTCGATATTTCATGTATCATTAAGATTACAATGAGGCAGATGCACAGATATAGACTTGAGTAATAAAAAAAGAAAAGAAAGAACCAGGCATAGAGATAGATAGATGAATAGATTGCAAAAGAAAAAAGAGATAGACAGAGACAAGGAAAGGGCTTAGGGAGATATAGATAGATAGATAGATAGATAGATAGATAGATAGATAGATAGATAGATAGAGAGAGAGAGAGAGAGAGAGAGAGGGAGAGAGAGAAAGAGAGAGAGAGACGGACAGAGATAGTCGGAGAGAGAGACACATACAGACAGAGACACAGAGAGAGACAGAGAGATAGATAGATAGATAGAGAGAGAGAAAGAGAGAGAGAAAGAGAGAGAGAGAGAGAGAGAGAGAGAGAGAGAGAGAGAGAGAGAGAGAGAGAGAGAGAGAGACGGACAGAGACAGAGAGAGAGACATACAGACAGAGACACAGAGAGAGAGACAGAGATAGATAGATAGATAGATAGAGAGAGAGAAAGAGAGAGAGAAAGAGAGAGAGAGAGAGAGAGAGAGAGAGAGAGAGACGGACAGAGACAGAGTCGGAGAGAGAGAGAGACATACAGACAGAGACACAGAGAGAGACAGAGATAGATAGATAGATAGATAGATAGATAGATAGATAGATAGAGAGAGAGAGAGAGAGAGAGAGAGAGAGAGAGAGAGAGAGAGAGAGAGAGAGAGAGAGAGAGAGAGAGAGCACGAGGAAGAGAGCGAAAAAGTGTCGTAGCTATCATTTTGCACGTACGTGAAGGTACTTCTGGGTCTGCAGACTCAGATCTTGCTGAATCGGAACTGAAAAACTGACAGCGAGATAGAAGATGTGTTGGAACCTTTGACATATGGTCACCTGACTGGGCAAGTTGATCATGCTTGGACGCAGTATCTGTGTTGGATCTTGTGTACCTTGCCTTTATCCCTTGCTTGTTCTTCGAGCTTGACGAGGTGCTCGAGTAAACCCTACCCTGTTTGTTAGGCTTAACCTTTGGGCTCCCATTCGTTTCCCTCTTGACACACCTTTGGCTTCTAGGAGAGACTCTCAATGCGGCCATTCCTTTCGTTGCCCCATGTTTTACTTGCTGCTTGCCTTGTAGTTTTTGCTTTTTTTCCTGCTTGCAGCTACAAAGCTGCTTCTTCTGTGTTTTTTTACTGTGTTGCTCACGACAGTGTAACGAGTTCGACAGTTGTTGACGTTTGACCTGTTGTATCTGACTTGTACGATGCGCCAATATACCTTTGTGGGAACTTTGAGACGATATTTTTTTCTTCCTCCTTAATATATCAGAGTAGCTCGAGAGGTTTGACAATGACGGAGATCGACACTTCTTTGCGGTTGTTCCATTCATTCTCTTTTGGGAACATTTATTCTTAGGAGATTTTCTTTTGGACTCATATTTCTGTCCGTGATTTGGAGAATAAACCTTGGAATTCTTATCATCACATATTTCACAGTTCTTCTCATTGCTTCCGTAGGATAATCTAGATCCAGGCCGCTTTTTGTTGCTATTTATGCGCTTGCGTAAAATTGGAGATGTTTGACCATTTTGCTCTTTGAAATCTTTGTCTCTTTTATTCAACATTTTATTATCAGCTTCGGCTCGAATCTTGTCAGACTTTGAATGGGGTGCAATTTTTAGATCGTCGATGCAAACTTCCAGAACCATACTGTTACTCTCGGGTGTTGAAGCAGGCAAAGTGAAAGTTTTATCCTCGTCTAACACCTTTCCGTAGTTGAGGCGAGCCATCGTCTCAGTAACGATCATTCCAGTTTTATCTTTTACGACAGTAAAGACGTTTTTAGGGAGTCGCTTGCCTTTGACCCTGCTCGTGTTATAATTAGCAGTCGTAGCTGACAAGTTTTCAGGCTTACAAGCTGCAGTTGATCGAACTGGAATTTTACTGACACGATGACGACATCTTCTTTTACAGTTTTCGACTACGTCACATTCATCGCCACGGGTTTTATCTGGCGGCGTCTGTATATAGAGGCATTTGGTTGCACCTAGATTCTTATCAGTCACCTTTTCCTCATCTTCGCATGCTGAATTCGCCATCGAGTTATTTGTGTCTGATATGAAACAGGATTTATCGCTATTATGACAATTTTCAGTGCGTCGATTTCGATTTTTAAATACAATGGAATTTGGCGTTGGCCGTTTCAGAGCCGCTGGAGATAAAACTGTATTTACAGATTCTTCTTTTAATACGGACAAATCTGCATATTGTCCGCTGAGAAAGCCACCCATGTAATAAAACAGTTCACTCTTGGCTAATTCAGCCATATCATACATGAGCGCTTTGCTCTGTTCCGACGACGGCTCATTTCGAACCTCTATTTGTGCTCTCACTGACTGCACTTTTTCAAGAGCTCTTGCCTTTAGGAAAGCATAAGAAGGACCTGACAAAGGCGAAAACTCGCTAGATGTATAAACACTTTGCTGGTTTTGATTTATGTCTGCACGTTTGTCACTTAAATTGCATTTTGCTGTAATCGCAGTTGATCTATGGATCTCATTTGCTTTTTCTGTAACAGCGAATTTTTTAACATTTAAACCATTTTCTAATTCGTCACCTTCTTTATTTTGTCCACACATGACTTCTTCGAAATCGGACGAGCCCTCTACAGGTTGTTTGCGAATCGATAAAGTATCGCAACCAAAATTCTCAAAAGTTGCCGATGACTTCCAGCACTTCATGTGAGGCGTCTTTACGGCATTGTTACTAAGACTTGAATTTTTCTCATTTTGAGGCAAAATGAGTTTGTCAGAAGGAGAATATCTACCACAGACCTGACGGTTGTAACGCGATGAGATGTTAACCGAATCCGTTTGATTACTTACAAAGCTGACGAGCTCTGGAACATCTGTGACGGGAGCAGGGTTCTTAGGAGGATCAAACACAGACAACGAGTTACGGCTCTCCTCTGGAGTAGAAAGAGACAGTGCGAAATCCTTCACAGAAAACAGAGACGGAGTTTTGGAGCTGACACTTGTAACAAAGGCTTTATTTGCTCTCTCCACAAGACCATGTTCCTTGCTTTCAATATTTCCGCTTGTAGAGGTCTCATTTTGCACACTTTTTTCATTTTCATTTACCAAAGCATTGTTAGAAAAGTCCAGATCAACGTTATCTTGCAGTAAGTGAGTCTGATCCAAACCTGAGTTGCTGTGAGATGCGACATCTTTATTGTTGCATTGGGAGTTGAGCGTTGTAAAGTCTCTTTCGACCGAATCCTCATCTAATATACTATTGCAATTGTTATTTCTCTTACTATTCATGCAGTGCATTCGTATTGTTCCTTGGTGTCTAGGGCGCATCACTGAGGAGGAAGGACAAAGAGCGCAATTATTCTTATCGTGATCCTTTCTTGAATAACAAGAGGAATACTGATGAGATTTACTTCGTATCTTTTGCAAGAAGTTTGTATCTTTTAGGTCTATAACAGTGTCACCTATCGAATTATCGCTCGCAAACAATTCAACGCAAGGCTGGTTGAAAACACTCTTTGCAGCATTGGTATGGCATAAATTTTCGCCAAAAGCGCTCTGATAATCCAAACAGCTGGGTCTTGTTTTCGTCGGCTCATTTCGTAACATTTTATTTGAGCTTTTATCAATGACTTTAGGGATTGTGGGAGCTTTGGTGTTTGAACCTTTGTATGCTGTTTTGCTCGAGTTAAATCCATTTGCAGCATCTTTATTCGTGTTTCCAAATATTCTTTTCTTATTCACAAGATTGGTTTCTAGTTTTGATTGATTTTGTTTTTGTTTTATCTCTGGCTTATAATTACTGACTTTCTTGTTAGATGTTTCTTTGTTTTCTTCGTAGCTTGCTCCTTTACGGCCTGAACGACTCCTTGGACTTTTTTGTTGCCTAGAGAGTAACCTCTTCTCTGAAAGCACTGATCCACAGTCTTCTTTATTTGGATGAGGCAAAGATTTCTGCAATGGCCTGTTTACGTTTTGTTTATTTTTCAGACCTCTATTGATTCTACGTGACGGTTGATTATTAAGGCCAGCTGATCGCTGATTTATTACCATAGGAAATCCAGGCCTAAAAGCATAAATCTTCTTGGAATTTGCTTTTTGTGGTTTAGCTATTAAGTTGACCTTTGACCCTGAAATATGGGCGTCAAAATCTTTTGAATATTTATCTTTTTTGGGTCCCAGCAGAGAATCATGTTTACCTTCACTGCTTTCATTTATAAGTCGTTTAGTTTTAGGTGGCTTACGTGATGGTTTTGCAGCAATAAAGGAAGGCACAAGAAGTGGCCCACTGCTGTAGTATCGAGGTCGGAGGTAATCAGAAATCGGAGTCCGTAACTGTGCTAAACCTCCGATTATGGCTGAAGGATTTATATCGATGTCTTCTGGAGCAAGGGCTGCCGAAGCACCTGGAGCGATTAGGTGAGAGGTAGTAGTCACGCTAGGCTGACAAGGGTGGAAAGAATCCTCGCATGGAGTGTTGTTAGGCGCATTTAGGCTACTAGGAACGGTATTGGTGCTAACAGTAGATGGAGTATCTTTAAGAGCCTGGGAGCTGACCAGATTATTATCCGAGCACACTTGACCAATATTATTACTTTGAGGCTTGCCCGTGGGCTCATTTTGGATTTCATTGCAAGTGTTTAGAGTTACGACTCCCAACGAGCCAAACTCATCTTGCAAACTAGATTTCCCGTCTTGGTTGAGTGGTGCCGTATGGGTTGAGTCAGAATTCCTGCAGGGCACGTTGTCATCCACATAAGCTTGATCATCACAAACATTTGAAGTAAGAGAAGAGCATGATTTGCTGACTTTTCTTTGACCATTAGAACCCACTGCAGCTTTGATAATAGAAGATACTGACCCATCACTATCTACATGGGCACAACTACTATATGTGTTATTACAACCGTCTCTTTCTCCATGGCCATAATGTTTATCAACAGCATCCCTGTCGTTAACGCTTATGTCACTTGGATCATCGTTCTCTTTATCAAATTCATTAGCTCTAACTGATTTCGCAGTTGAACTCTCTAAACACTGTTCAGCAGTCACATTTGTTTGTTTTAAACTGCCATTTTTCAAATCACCAGAAGCTTTCGAATCTTGAAAAACTTGTTGCACTGACCTTTTGACTTGACTAGACAAGTGATCAATTACTTCTTCCGATGCACTGTTATGAGTGTTTTGAAAAGTTTCGCAAGACCCATTTTTCTGGATATTGAACATGAAGTTTTGGTCACGAGAAGCAAAACCTATATTTTTCTGTGTTGATTTTTCTGCCACTTTTGTTTGTACAGTTCCTTTCGGTAGGTCTCCGAGTATAGAAACAGCTGCATTTTTGACAAAAAGCCGGTACTCTTCCTCGAGGACACGGTTTTGCACAACGGCAGTTGGTATCTCTGAAAAATCTTTCGAGTTATTTCGACAAACAGCTTCTTCTCGTAGCACTGCTCCTCGTGTTCTACCCATTTCTTCATTGTTTTCAGGAGAAAAAGGGGCTTTTTGCTCCTCCAAATCTATATCAGTGGTGTGCGGTATTATAACCTCCTTAGAACATTTAAACAACTGAGTCTGCCCTATTTCTTTTTCCTCGCAGAAGGATACATTTGGTTCACAATCATTCACGAACTCGGTCTTATTGTTTGTCTCAGACAAAGGGCTCTCCTCCTTACTTTGCGTCGTATTATGGAGCTCTTTGCATGTTGCAATTGATCTTTGAATGACATCTCCACAAATTTCACTTTGAGAATCAGCCTTTGTCGAGTGAGAAAACACATTGCCTTCAACACTTATTGTAACGTCACTGTACGAATTGAGGTCGTTAAATGCACCTGGGCTGCCCCTTCCATTTTCGTCTTTTAGACTTGAAATTTCTTCTCCAGAGTCTGAGCGGACATTATTTGTGCCTATACTGAACATTGTGACCCTGCTCTCCGCACAACAATTCACGGTAGCGAGTGACGTATCAATCTGACTCTCACAAGAATTACAAGTATGATCTCCATCTGCATCAACGCAACAATGTCTCTCTTCACAAAGAGCACTTTTCGACAACCTCTTAGATTCGGCACAAGAGGAATTCGAGCGCTCATTGATTGTTTTCGTATTTACAGACCGAACTCCATTAAAGTTCCTTTGGACATTGCCAACGCAAGTATCATTTTGACGATTGTTATCCTCTGTGTGACAAGTTTTCGATTTCATATTTTCTTCACTTGACATTTGTTTTTTTTCATATTTAGAGGCATGGTTGTTTTTGTCATTCTGAAAGCGAACAGTTTTTCCAGTTTTAGAATACGTGTCTCTTTTCTCTTTTTCAGAGACAACAGACATTGTGCTTTTTTGTAAAACGGAGGGTACAATGTCATTCTTTGAGACAATTGTCGTTTCAAAACATGACTTAGTAATATTTTTAGTGCCGTTTTCTTGCTTATTTAAGGTCTTGTCATATGCACATTCTTCGCCCTTTGTAGTGACCTTTTTGGATCGCTCTAAAAGTACTGGTTTTCTTTTCCCAACAGCACAAATCTTTTCATAATTGTTAAAGTTTTTCTTATCCTCTTCGAGACACGTTTGTACTTGTGGGTCAGACCTCTCGGTGACGAGATTATCAGCTGGCTTGTTTCCGATTTTCTCACTGAAATACACTTCTCCAGCCTCATCAAGATATGGGTCGAATTTCACATAGCTCCTATCAACTGTTTTGAAATCCGCTGGACTGTCACCGTCATAACCGTCGATAAGTGAAACTGGACCAGTGGATAGATTTTTAGTACTCTGAAATGCAACTGGATTTGATATTTTCAGATTGCAGTGAGCTGACTCTGGGGTAACTCTGCTCACAGAGACGACTTGAGAATTTTGCGATCGGAGTGAGGCTTGATCAGAAAGACCCTGATTCGTGCTCTCCAAGTTTCTTCTGTCTAGGGTATCGCCAGTTTTAATTGTGAGACCTGCTTTACCCTGCATATGACGTATATTACTTGACCCCCAGCTCAAACCTTTACCACCTGGTATAACTTCATAGTCGTCGATGGGAATTCCCGCGACGACCATTTTAGTTGCAAGGCGATTGTATCGAGCGCGAATGTCCTTACTTGGGTCACAGCATTCATCATTACCTGCTGAACAAGTCTTTACAGTTGCTTTCTCCAATCGCGGAATTATTTTTCCCAGTGCATTTTTCTTCTCAAAGGTTTCGACATAATTTTGTTTCAGCGAGTGAGCCGTTGAGTTATTCAAGTGTTGCTTTGTAACATCTTTTGCATTGTTAGCAGTCATTTCGATTATTCCATCAGCAGCATAGGATTTTCTTGAGGTAACACGCAACGTAGGATCGCTCGCTGAACTTTCTTCGCCTTCACTCTCGTCATCGTCACCACTATAATCCATCTCACTTTTATAATCCTCTGTATTGTCACTAAGTTCACTGCTAAAGCTAGATCGAACCATTTGTGGTGAGTTTGCACAATGATTAGTACTGCTACCACAAAGACGTCCGTTATGTACAAAACAATCAGAAAGCCTGCCATCAAATTCGTTTGATCCATCTGTTTCCTTCTTGTTCCACTCATTACAGATGTTAAACTGGTATCTTCTTCGATTCTGTTTCTCCAGCAACTTGTTATACTCAGCGCGATCTAGATCTCCACTCCTATCAAGTGGAGGCACAGTCGTTTCCTGCTGTTTGAGAGGACTATAACTGGCGTGCAAAGACTGAACGCCTACTGGCATGCTGAGATCCGGGAATGAAATCTCGCTAAATGCAGGACCCTTACCGAGTCCTTGCGTGGTACCCAAGACATCCAAGTTAAGGGCGACCTTGTCTTCTCGTCTAGCAAGTATGATGCTTTCCTCATGACTTCCCAAAAGATTTGGCAGCTTAAACGATTGAGCATGGTGTGTTTGATCAGGTAATAATTTATCTTGTGTCACTAACTGTGGCAAAAAACATGCTTTCTTTCCTTTTAACTTATCCCGAGAAAAAATGGAATCATCTGCTGCAGCCTTACACTGCGTGGAGAGACTTGGTTCACGGTTACTCTCAAGAGATCTTCCATTCGATTTAAAGCTCTTTGTGTTGTTATAAACGCTTTGGCTTCGTCTCTTTTTGTTTTTCTGAAAGGTGAAACTCGCATTTTTAAGCCTGCAAAAATTACTCTGAAAGTCTTCGTCAAAGTAAGGATTAGACACCGGTAATTGGTTCTTTTCTTGTGAAATTCTTCTATCCCCAGAGACGCTTTGGATCTTCTCAGATTTTTTCGCACCCTTTGCTTCCGCCAGATTGATTTCGATTTGATTTATCTTTTGAAATGCACAAAAGACTGGCCGATTTTCCTGAATAAAAACATAATAGATTATTACAATTTGACAACATAACGGAATTCCGTTATTTCGCCATGCCTTGGTTTCGCCAAACTCTATTAGCAAAATATCTATTTCATGCCTTTAACAGTATTGCCTTCGCGAGTCTAATATGGTAGTTGCGGATTGGCATTCAATTGAACTTTCTGAGTAGATCCTTCTGAAAGTCAAAATTAAAAACATGAGGCCCGATTTAGTAAGCAAATTTCGTGTTTATTCTCACATTTCTTGACTGAAATACATAAAGTTGTCTAGAAAGTAATACATTAAGGTGAGGTTCTGCAAATGTTTTTTACTATGATATCTGCGAGTGACTCTAAAAGCAATGCGGGGGAATATTCTACCACTACCTCTAATTTTATTTTATCTTAATTTAAAATTGAATGTAGTTAGGAATAGTTACTATCACAAAGTGCTAATGATTAAATATCTCCAACGAACATGGAAAGCAGATACCGGACATATTGAGTTAGAACTTGTATTTAAGTATTTGTGAAATTTGAAGTTTTCAAACTGTGGAATCCGAAGCTCTGGATATATAAATAAATTTGCTCTTAAGATAATGATTCCATCCAGGTTTTTCAGGCCTAGTTTAAAAGAAGGCCTATAGTAATATTGTTTGAGACGTAAACAATTTGGACACGCATGCTTTATAATAATATTTATTGTCTAGATCTAGGCCCTATTTTGTACGCTTTTATCCAAGAAATAATATGGCCGGCGAATCTAAGTTTACATAAAACTTTTAATATGTAGGCCTCAACACCACTTAAAACTTAAAAGTTTTTAAGGTAGATTAGATACATAGTATGAAAAAAAATCGTTTTAATTATTTAGGATAAAGTTCAAAATTCCAACGCAGCACAAAAAAAAAAAAAAAAAAATCGACCCATGGATGACATCTAGATCTATGGCCTACAGCGAGATTAAGACTCTTTTGGCATTAGTCTAGACCTACATTTTGGTTAAATATTTAGCTCAAAGAGATCTCGAGATCTAGATCTAAAATGAAAAAATTCCAAATTAAGGTCTACATGCATTTTATTTCTTTGACAGGGCCCAATGAAGGCCTATCTAATTTACCAATCCTCCACAATAAAATTGATTTCAGTAAAAATGGATTCACTTTTGAATCTCACTTCCGAGCAAATAGATCACATAAAGAAACAATTTACCGCTTTCTTTATTGTCTTATTACCGCTGCGCAAACTATACTGACGTTTTTGTTTTGTTTTTTTTAAAGAAAAATGATGTTGATCTGTGTTTAAATCAATTTCATTATAATTCACACAATGGTAAATTATTACAATCCAAAATAAGCCCTTTCAATATATATATATATTGACATAATGCTTTACGTAAGAACCCAAAAAAACAAACAAAAGAACAAAACAATATCTTGGTCTTATGCTTTTTTGATTATGCTAAACAAATTTAGAAACGTTTGATGCCTTTGACATTATGTCCTAAGAATGTATAGCCAATCCTGTCAAAATAATATCCACCCGTGCCACGCGATGTAAGACGCGATAACTAGGCATGAAAGCATCGGATAACATAGGAAAAGGATTTCTGCAAAGGCATTTCTTCATCAATCTCGACAAAATGCCTCGAAATCTAATTCTTTTCAGCGAAGTAAACATTATGCAAGC
>JAWDGP010005937.1:172500-235000 GCA_033675545.1 Elysia crispata
AATCGCCAAGCATGTAAAATGTGCTGTCACGGAGACACTGAAAAGAAAAGACTTAAGAAATTGAAAAGAGTAGCTACACAATCTCAAACAATTAGTATACAACAACAATCCCGTCGCTTGCGGTAGTCTCTCTAAAACATGTGAGTATTTGTTAGATGGTATAAACCATACATGCTACTTGCGGACGTATACCTTTTAATTCATAACATAAATGACTCCTACATTTTCCTAAAAAAAGACCCATCTCATTTAGAAGAAAAAATAAACTAAATTTTCGTAGCTCAGACAATAGAGCATATTTTTGGATCGATTCGCTCTTTGCCTGAATTCAATACAGAGATCAGGAGAAAACCATATTCAGTGAACTAGGGGAAAAAGAAATGCAGAGGTAAGTGCATCTTGGCTTATTAACACGAATATCTCTACACCGTTTTCTCAGTTTACAATTACATGTTGCATGAGTTGTTACGAGGGATTAAGGAATAAAAATCTCGTCGCTGTGAGCTTGAAAAAACATAGGCAACTGACTGCTATCAGCACCATCACGCTCAACATCGACATTTATAAAGGCCAAAAAGTGCTCATAACGGTAACATCCTATGGAATATAATTACTTGACAACGCTTACTGCAACGTAAAGATAGTATGATTCTTTCCTTTATAAATTTTCCAAATGAGCTAATCAACAATAGCCTTATATTAACAAATGGATCTCATATGAACATCTTACCAATTTTATATTTCGGTATGTTAAACTTACATTATTTATGGAGCTGATATCCACATGCGGCAGGGTACATCCTGTTGGAATCCATTGGCCATGAAGCGAAAAACCTGATGGCGAAGAATCTGTCCATGTTTCTCTTAGAGGTCGAACATTGCACATCACAGGAGAAGTGACCACTTGTGTTGAATCTGGACGATTGAAGTGAGACTAATAGAGAAGTCTCCTAGGAAGGACATTGTTTTTTTTCTTTTGGTTTTACTGCCGTAAGGATAAGAGCTAAAAAAAAAAGATAAACAAAATTAAAAAAAAAAAAAAAATAAACCCCAAAACAAAAAAACAACAACAACAACAACAAAAAAATAACAAAAAACAAAAAACAAAAAAGAAACAACGACCCAAAACAGACAATTCATTTACAACAAAAAATGTATTTTGCAAAGCATCAAGTGCATTTATCTCTGATTATAAAATGCACCAACCTGTGGAGATGGCAAAGCTTTATTTAAATTATTTGCCATTACAATGGATTATAATGTCATTGAAAGGAAAATGAGCCTACCTGCAATCACTTTTAGTTCAATATCAGGGTTGCTTACAAGGCGCAGGTGATGTCTGCGGCCACTGAAACACACGTTAAACGTTGACGTGACACAAATGTTTGAAAAAAATAAATTTGATGGTTCATTACACAATGCATTAAAATAAACATGTAATTGGTTTATATTAATATAATAGCCTGTTTCTTAGATGACTTAAATGACTTAGAAGGCATATAAAAACATTTTTATACTATTGAAAGCAATCCAAGTTTATATAGTTTATCTGATAAATGGACTTTCAATTGTCATAAATACGAATGAGGGAACAACGAAAAATTTTAGTGTGACTGTCCCTCGAAAAGAAAGGAAAAAGGGGGAGGGGGTAGGCCATAGTAGACACGGGTATAATAGATCCCGACCAGCTGCCTGAAAATCTACTTTCACAATAGAAGATAAAACCTTGATTTCATTCCCTAAATAATAGAATGCTTTATTGGTTATATACGGACAAGGAAAGCGGAAAAATATACAATTTGAGAAGACTAAAAAAAAAAAAAAGAGAGATTCGCTTGCTAAACACACCACAAATTCATTAGCTCACAAAAAACACGAATTTGCTCACAAGACGAGAGTCTCAAACCACTCTTTCTCTGCCTCTGTCAGTGGAAGTGGGTTGGGAAACTCGAGGTCCCTTATGAGTTGCCAGTGGTTACACTGTGAGTTTTAAGAAGAATAAGGACATGGTACACCAAAATACAATCTTGAGTGATCAGAGTTGGACAGAAATATGGTATTATAAACGTTCAAACTTTCACAAAAAAAAATTATTATTTTGCCTTGAATCATAACAATAATAATAATAATAATAATAATAATAATAATAATAATAATAATAATAATAATAATAATAATAATAATAATAATTTACAATATATTATTTTGTAATATGCGTAAGGTATGATGGCTCTGCGATTCAGAACTTTCAAAGAAAGAATGGCTGTTACAGCAGTTACCCTGTTGAAGTATACATCAGATTCATCAAGAAAAGGGAAAACATATCACCTTTAAAACTGGGTTGCTCGGCCAACCACAGTACCAAGAAAGGTTATAGTTCAGAGATGTTAAGTTGCAAAGCTCTGGATAGCCGCCAGAAATTGGGAACGGCGAGCATATTGTTGCCTCACTATGAAAAAAAAGAGAAATTTTTAATCAAGGTAAGTGCTGTCTGTGCAATCTGAATTTTTTTTTGAAAAAAATTTTTTTAAACAAAAGGGCTGCGATAATAATACAATTTGAACTGAATGTTCAAAAATACAATAAATTTGACTTATTTTTCATAAAGGTGTATACAAAACAACAATATTGCAAAACGCGTTGAAATTAGGTAGCGTGGATTACTTTTTTCATAAAACTAACTACCATATTGTGCATAACAATAGTTAATTAATTGGTAAATGAAAAAGCATAGTAAAAAAATGAGACGTCCCCGTCCCACCCCGACTAACCATAATTTTATGCCCCTGTTAAAAATAAAGAAATAAAAGTATATCTATACAGGGATTTGACAAAAACACCTCTATACATGTAAACTTTGAATACGTAATAATGTTAATATTCACTTTAAACCATTCGATACATGTACTAAAAGCATATTAATCGCATACTTTAAATAAGTGTAGTTCACACGAATACGCGGTGGATAACAATATTTTTTTTTGTAAGTATCGAGTTATTGAAAAAGATTGAAAAGCAGCGTACCTGGCAAACTCTGACACAAAGCCGCCCACGTTGAGGCGCATTCCCTTCATCACATTCCTGAGGTAGAACACAACTCTGAGGATTTCACGCGGGTAGGTCACACTGACCTTCACCTTGGGCGTGCCCTTGAAGAGCAAGGGTATCCTGGCTAAGTAGCTTCCGTTGCGGAGATCCATGACTTTCGCAGAGAGTGCGCCTTCAACGGCCTCATCTTTAAGCCACACTCGGACGTGGCAGCATAGTTATAGGGAGATTCCTGATATACTTATGAGAAGAAAAGATGTGCTTCATGAGGCTTCATATCAACATTTTCTCGAGGTACAGTAGCAACGTCTGCCAAAAGCAATAAAATCGTTTTCAGTCGATTTCGATTTATTGAATAAACGTTATATGTAAATATATGCATCTGTATTGAATGTGTTTTCTTTACTGAGTATTACAGAATGATACTAATCTAAATATAGAATAAAATTTGAGGCTATAAAGATGACCTCAATGAAATCACAAAAGATAAAATTAAAATAAAAAAAAATCTAAATTAGTGCTCACATTTGTATTTAAAATCTCTTATACACCCCTACATCAAACATTTCTCCGAAACGCTTATATAAACTATTGCGATGCTAAATGTAAGTCCAGATAATGTAGAGACAGGGAAGGAATATTCACAAAGCGTACATCATCTCCTCCCTTAGTGCGTGCTCGGCCATATCCATCGTAGAGATCAACCCTGACAACGACAGCATCGCCTACCCGGAATGGTCCTGAAGTGTTGAGCAGCTCCACCTTGGAGAAAAGTTCGTCCACAGTTTCCCTGAAAAGTTTAGAAAGATTAAACAGCGAGAAATAAGTCATAGCTTTGCTAATTGTCATGTGACGTTTAGTTCCAGCGACGTAATGGATCACAAATTGAAAAATGATTGTCTTCATACAATAAGCAAAGGGTCGTTTACCTCAATATCTTAAGTCTTATGATGTCCCGATACTTATTATCCTGATTTCCTTCGACAGAAAATGTCCAAATTCTTCATTATTGTAAGGGTCAGTTATGAAATAAATGTGTCTTCCTAATTTCATGTGCGATCATCACTGAATTTTGCAGGGAATATTCAAAACAGACCACTTTCTCTCTCTCCTTTCTCTCTCTCTCTCTCTCTCTCTCTCTCTCTCTCTCTCTCTCTCTCTCTCTCTCTCTCTCCAAAAAAAAATTTTTATACGGACTGGTCACGGTGTCACTAGATAGACAAGATCTCACTTATAATCATCAGCGTAATTTGAAATCATGCTCAAATGACCACTCAGATTTCAAGAGTTTATTACATATTTCTATCTGAAAATAAAGCAACAGAAGAAAAATTAGGACAGCGAGTATTAGTTTTCTTGATTTGGACGAATTTTATACCTAGCTTATCGCTGGAAAGGTAATATCAAGCCCTCTACACACAACCTTTGTCTAGCAAGAGGATCGGAACAGATAAGAATTTCAACCTATCCAAAGATGAGTAGATATTCCAACCCATGCGACAGGTCTCTTCAAATACCATAAACAAAAATAGCAATCTTATTAATGATATTGACGATATGTAATGTGATAATGATTTAAATAATAAGTAATGCGATGGTTAAAGCCAAAGATGAATAAAAAACAGAACATTATACTTATACAAATAATGCTAATGTATTCAAGACAAAATTAAAATCATAATACTTACTTTATGTTACTCAGTGGCGGCTCTTTGTAGATGTCCCATTCCCAAGGTTTCATCACTCGATCTAAAGAATATTCAGCCAACTGCGTGATATTCCATCCTGCTCGGTGTAAAAATTAAACTAAGGATATAATCTGTTTTTCTAACATTATCAAAAATCTACAAATAATTATAAATTTAAAACTTGTATCTTGGATCGTAAGACACTCTTCTACCAATTTGAATACCAAAGCATGTGAAAAATCAAAGCTTAAACACAGATTCCCTTTACTTATGATGACATTATAATGTGCAATGAAACATAATTTTGAATCCCTTTGAAGCATACCTCCTGACCACACGGCCTGCTGTAGGAACGTATACTGCTCCTCCTTCAGATCTTGTTTTCCGGGAGTAGTGAACACCAACGGTCGTCCAGACCAGTAGCTACCGTTCTGCCGAAAAGGGAAACCTACGCCCTTTAGATGAAAGTCCGGGCGCGGAGCAATGACCAATGGATCTTTTTCAATGCCTCTGTTTTTAAAATTCTCAGTTTGTTTGGCATCCATTGTGACAGCTGCTTGTCGAGAACGTGAAATACTGGCATTGATCTTCGCAAAGGATTCATTAGAATGTTTAATTATGTCTTTAATTGCATCACCATTTATACTAGTTTCGTTGATCGTATCAGTTTTGTCACGAGAAAATGAATAATGAATGTTATGCCTTTTTGTGAGCACAGCCCTTTTGCTGCCGTTGAAGATATCACTGTTGTTATGGCTTTCAAGCTTCAAACTCAGTACTGTTTTTGCTAAACCAGGATTCTGAGAGCTGTCCAAATGTCGACCTAGGAAACCTACAATCTCTGTAGCTGATACGTGCCTGATACGATACGAGTGAGGTTCTAAGTAAGAATTCAAGGCTTTCAGAATATACGGAATCCCATTGCTTGGATTTGAAGCTACCTGGATCTGAGTTAGAGGGGACCTGGACTTAGAGCTAGAACTCGACAAATATGCAGTTCTGTCTGGAGCGGAAAGGCGATAATGGCTGTGGAGGAAAGATAACTGCTATTGACTAATAATGATTGAAAACAAACCATTCTCTATTTTTCCCTAATTTGAACTTGGTATGAAAACTGAAATGAATGAACTGGTTAAACTGCATTACGCGCTGCTTAATTATTCCCGCCCAAGGATAGTTTACAAGAAGCAGGAATCTCTAGAAAACAGTTGGGCACAAAGCGAGGATGTTATCAATAGATTTTAACCTCCATTGTGCAAACATTACCTTTGAACTGAACTTTTCACCATAGTTCTTAAACTTTTAAGATGATTATGCAACAATGACAAAACAAAACGGAATAAATCTCATTATGATAACGTCAACATTTTCATCAATTATGTTTTTCATAATTTGGCAGGCTAAAAGTTTAGATGAAGTGAGAAATCTATATGAGTAAACCTTAAAATGAATATTGGATCAAACTTACAGGAGCTCTGGTATGATCGCAGCCATCAGGACAATGAACAAAACAGCCAAAACAGTATTACACAGGTACAGCCGTCTCCTCGCTTTCTGTTGGTGGGATGAAGTTGGAAATCTTATTCGAGCTCAGAAAAGTATGCTTTAAATCATTCAATATTCATATATAATTTTAAAACATATCTGACATTTCTTTTTACATTTTAACCTCACATTAATCATGATCTATGGAACGTAAAAATTTCTAAACTATACCTTTAACACTTTACTAGATTTTTGGGATATAAATTGTCTGTACAAAATATGTTATAATCAATTTCGAAAATATTTTAACTGTTATATTTAGGGCTGTGTAAGTTTTGTTTACATTTAAGCAGTGAAAATGTCACAGTTTTTTCAAAATCTGTTAACTCATTTAATGCGCGATAAAATCTTGGCATTTTGAAGATGCAAAGTCCTTTAATTATTGAAGAAAACTATGACATAGACACATTTTTCCTCAAGCAAAAAGGCGTTAATCTCTTTGCATTGTCTTTTTCTTCAATTCCTAGTAGAATGCCTTAACAATCGAACACCTTCCATCCTTCATCATGGTATTGTTGAAAAACCCACCATTCATTTACTACCAAGCTTTCACCGATGTCTTGTAACAGTTGTGATTTTAAATTGCTACTTTTATTTTCTCAAATAAAAGACGATGCTAAATTACCGTAATGATCATGATGGCTTCTGTGACTAGCTACTCCGGTCTTTGCTCGATCCTTGCGTGGATTTCAACTGCAATCCAGGTTTTTTTAATGAAACACGAAATGGATATTAGACGGGTTGATAAACAGAACCCAAAACATACACACACACACACACACACCAATAAAGAAGTATTCGCAAATTATATTTCGGATGTAACTAGATACAGCTAGAAATTGCAACATCTCTTTGAAGCAAACTGGCAAAAATACCCAAACAGAGGCAATGTAACTTACCTGAAAATGCCTGTAACGTAAATAACATGTAAGTGTTGTCATTGGTTGTGCTAGAATCGCAAATCCTGGAGTGTTTTTGTTTAAGTTTTTTTCATTTTCTATCCTGTCGGAAATTATTATGTCATTTAATTTTTATATATATTTTTTTAAAGTGGATACTATCCTATCTGATAGAAGATTTTACATATGACTGCTGCCTTGTCAAAGGAAAGATTGATCACATTTAAAGAATTAAAACCAGTACCCTCCCCCAACCTAAAACCAACCAAACAACTAAACAAAAAAGCAAAGAAACAATCAACTTATTTTAGAGTACCTTAATTGACCATAAACAGAATAATAAACTAAGTTTAGATTTATGAAAAAGATAGAGTTGACAACGTGTTAAATTAATCACTATGATCACTACTATAACAAAGCCTGAATGAATATGTAAAAAAGTGCTTTTACTTGGAAAATGCTTATACAATCCAGTATATCTCCATATGTTACTTTTTAAAACGATTTAACACCCCATAAACTGTTGTTATTATCCTTTTAGGTAATATTACTATCTGAAAACCGTGAAAATATTTGATTCAATGTCCGCCAAGCAGGAAATCTGGATGTATTGTAGTCATATCTGATTGTCAACCGACTTTTTAAACATGAGGAAAAATCAACGGTTCTTAGCTGCAGCCCATTTTGCTTCTTTTTTGAAACAAAACAGCTTTGATTTTGAATTTCGTTTCAAGGATTTTTTTCTCTCGTTAATTACTTGAAGTCCATAGTTTGAAACAGGACTCGTTCCAGTTTTTTTTTTAAATGTATATGTTATTACCAAAATGTGTACTCAAATAAGATTGACAGCACTGAAAACTTTTTAAAGAACTAGAATTCGAAGTTTTTTTTAATTGCTCGCCTCTTTTAGGAGTCAGAAATACTGAATTTGCCCAAGCCTATCGAGTAAAGGTAATTCTTAACTCTAAGTGAGACTCTTGGTATTTCACTGAATTTGACAGAGTTTGACTCAGAATATTAAAAACCACAGAAAAACGACTGTTCCATTTTCTCAAACAATTTTTTTTAGGATTGTTAGCCAAAACTGGCAAGGAATAGCATTGCTATCTTTTATTAATATATTTATATGAACCGCAATCGGATTTAAATCGCCACTGTTCCAACTAGTACTCACAGAGCATGCTAAAGCCATCTTGGTTCTTTGTTGGAATAAAACTCTTACGGAAACTTAAGATCAATAACACCAAAAAAAAAACAACAAAAAAACAAAAAAAAAAACAAAAACAAAAAAACAAAACAAACAAAAACAAAGCAAAAAACAGCTAACTGCACTATGCGATTGTGTTATATAATTATATGATTGTATTGATTATAAATAATTAAATCATATTTAGAATTAATTTGAAGACATCCAAATATCATAATTGGTATTGCAACCTTTAAAAAAAAAGCCAAGAAATTTTGCCAAATAAAAAAAGAAGGAAACAAGAGAAAAAAAACTTACCTACAAAAAACAATGTATATATTATATCAGCACAGCCCATATCTTCAACAAGGACTATAAGCAGCCTTGATCTACCAAATCTGTTAAAAAAGAAAAGTCAGGTCATGTTTCAATCAGTCCGGTGTTTGCTACCTTGAAATTCTGATAGATCGCCAGCTGTTGACCAGGTAACCTGCTGATCCCACCAGCAAAAGGGCCATTCATTGCTCAGCTGGAAGATATTTTCACTTTCGTAATAAAAGACAAAGACGGTTTATGCATGTGGATTGCTTAGGAAAAAGGAAGTTTGGAGTAAACAAAAACGCAGAGAGAATTAATAATTATTTCGGGAATGCATACTGTTATGTGTTATGTGTTATTGTATCACTTTTTTAGTTGCATCTCTCACTCTCCTTACCTCTCTCTAGCTCTATAAATAAAGTGATAACTGTGATATGCTGTGTTGTTGGGTGTTTTCTTTGGTTTTGTTTCGTGTGCATCTCTTAGAAGTAATCTGTAATAGAACTTTAAATCTATAGAACATGTGACGAACCATTAATCCTTGCTGCCACTATTATACTCTGCGAATAATTACAAAACTAGCAGTTGTCATCAATGATGCAAAATCAACAATCGTGTATACAGCACTATCAATCTGATAAAACTTACATGTGAGCCGCCTATGTGACGCTACATCTCTATAGTTGAAACATAAAACTGTTATTTTCTGCAAGACTTATTTCCTTACTCGTTAATACAATTCTTGATCTGTAGCATAGAAGACTAAAATAGTAAAATTGAAAATCTCCTGTATAAAGTAGGCCGATTCGTAGTATAAGATAAAAACTTCAAACCAACATTATTCTCCTTAGGTGTCTTCATCGATTAAGTTTACATTCATTTATTAAAGCCTAATAATAAAGCTTATCAGTTATGTACACAAGCTTGGATTTAATCTCTGTGATCAACATTCAATATAACTATGGAACAACGATATAGATGTAATACTCACTTTCAATATCAAGACAGTGGTTGTTAAAATGTCAACGTCAAAGGTTCAGGCAAACGTTTAACTCAGACCTCCTCTTGTTTACGCACAATTCGGCCTCTCGAATCCAGATGAGGAGCTTCGAAAACTGCTCTATAATTATCTATAGGTCTATCGAACAAAGAACAAAGGTCAGAGAGATAGGAATCTCCCTACCTGTCTACTTTAATGGGTGAGGGGATACAAAATTAATTGGAAAGTACCGAACTTACCTCATAAGATTTCTCACACAGTGACAAACACGCTACATAAAAATCTTCTCAACATGCAAACACGATATCGTAGTAACCACACGTAGACTGAAGAAACTTTCGTTCGTGCACATCTCAAGCAACGTATGTATTATATGTTCTAAGGCAGACATAAAATCAAAGTAAACCTTATCAGTGTCAAACATCGAAACTGACACCATTGGAGAGTCTCCTTAGGTGCAAAACTATCGTTTACAGGAAGTTCGAAGACATTTATCTTCTGTCTCTATTAGCGCCTGTGATGTGATAGCATCAGTACCGAGACCACCACAGAGACTAGCCCTGCAATTAACAAACTGTGTCAAACGACCATCAGTATAGAGGCGAACCTTCTCTAAGCCCACACCTACAACTTGCCTCAAAAGATGCAGTGCGTAACAGCTCAGTGCCTAACTAGAATGCTGCTTGTCTTCGTCCGGTCAGATCTCAGTTACTTTATCTGACAGCAAGCATAACTTGAAGGTTTTCTCGCTCTCAAGAAGCATGAACGGATTACCGCCTGAGCATATCAGTTTCTCCTGACAAAGTTGAGGATCCTGTTCTCTCAAAGGAATATGGATAGCAAGCAATCCTGAAAAAGAGAATACAGAGTAAAAAGTACTAAAATCCATCCGTTTACATCCCTCTCAGGTTCTTTTGGATATGCCCTCATTACAAACATTACATTTTCAAAGGCATAATCTACACTTAACATAAAATTATAATACAGCAATGTCAATTCTTCCTTTGTGCAAGACGCGATGATTTGCTAAGTTCCATCCGCGACGCTTGCGTCAGTGACGTCCTGTCTCTGGAGGCGTCCACCTGGCTGGGCTGAACCGGCTCCAAAGGACTGTGTCGCACAGGAAGACGACTCTACCTGGTCAGGTAGCTGAGGACTTGCTAGGACTGGAGACAACGAACGAACAGGTATCCGGCTCCGTCGATGGCTGTCTCCAATGGACCTCGCATGAAAGCATCTCAGGCTGAGACACGGGAAAGCTTCTTACAGATGATGCTGGCATCTGGACGATATAGGTCATCTCGCTCAAACGGTCGCCATCTACAGGTCCACCCGGTGCTGGCTTTCTCGTCGTAGGCTCAACATCACCCTCGGCGGTGACATCTGATCTGACAGCCTCGTCCATCAGCTCCCACGAGAACAGCTAGGTCAACACCCACGTCAGTTGCTCTATCTGCTTCCAGGATAACAGCTAGGTCAACACCCACGTCAGTTGCTCTATCTGCTTCCAGGATAACAGATAGGTCAACACCCACGTCGGTTGCTCTATCTGCTTCCAGGCTAACAGCTAAGTCAACACCCACGTCAGTTGCTCTATCTGCCTCCAGGCTAACAGCTAGGTCAACACCCACATCAGTTGCTCTATCTGCTTCCAGGCTAACAGCTAGGTCAACACCCACGTCAGTTGCTCTATCTGCTTCCAGGCTAACAGCTAGGTCAACACCCACGTCAGTTGCTCTATCTGCTTCCAGGCTAACAGCTAGGTCAACACCCACGTCAGTTGCTCTATCTGCTTCCAGGATAACAGATAGGTCAACACCCACGTCAGTTGCTTCATCTGCTTCCAGGCTAACAGCTAGGTCAACACCCACGTCAGTTGCTCTATCTGCTTCCAGGCTAACAGCTAGGTCAACACCCACGTCAGTTGCTTCATCTGCTTCCAGGATAACAGATAGGTCAACACCCACGCCAGTTGCTTCATCTGCTTCCAGGCTACTAGCTATGCCAACACCCACGTCAGTTGCTCTATCTGCTTCCAGGCTAACAGCTAGGTCAACACCCACGTCAGTTGCTCTATCTGCTTCCAGGATAACAGATAGGTCAACACCCACGTCAGTTGATCTATCTGCTTCCAGGCTAACAGTTGGATCAACATCCACGTCAACTGCTCTATTTCAGGCCAACAGCTGGGTAAACATCCCACGTCAGCTGCTCTATCTGCTTCCAACCCAACAACTGGGTCACCATCCTCGTCAGCTGTAAAATCATCTCTCTAATCAGCAGCCGGTTCAACCACTACATCATCTTCTTTCCTAGGTAGGTACAGACGCGTTTCTGTTCCACTGACCACACGTGTTTGCTGTGTAACGTCATTTTTTTACAACATTATGTGCTTCCGATCTCTAGAGTAGAAACCACTGTAAACATCGTGTCTTGATATCTAGGTTATATTTTATTCTCTCCTGGGGGAGGCTGTTGGAGGAGAACCTTTTCTCCAACGCATTGCCTTTGCGTACGTCGATAAATTTGACTGTGGTCTCCCCTCCTATTTCTCTCAGTATTGCTAACTCAATCTGGTTGCAGTTTTCAATGAAGACTTTTCTTTGATGTCTGATCACATTTTACTTTCCTTTTCCTCGTCTTCTTCTTGGATGTGACTTTCACACAATCAGCAAATATTGGTAGATGATTTTTTTTTCAATTGGGGGGAGGGTTTAATGTCCAGAGTCTGTTTATGTTCTAATTTGGTGGAAAAGTAGCCAGAAAAACAGCACAAGTATTTAGAATTTTTAGAGTCTCGTATTCACGTTTATCTCTTTAAATTGTTGTATTTGCCAACATTTTTCTAATATTTTTTTTTCGTGGTAACGAACCTGTTAGATACTATGAGATAATGCGGGAGGGCCCCATTCACTTTTAAAGATCTAAACAAAGCGGGTGCCTTTTTATAATTTTGAAATCGGAATTTATTCAATCCATGATTACTTCAAAATAAGCTGAAAGTAGCTGAACTGTTATTGTTTGTCAGCTGCTGGTCATTAACTTATTTGCTGGTTTTTATTAAAGCAAGAAAGAAAAACCAATTGGCAAGAGAATTTACGGACAAATCTTATCCACGGTTTTTAAATAATATGTTTTGATTGAGTTTTCAGATCTAGTAAAGCCGAAAATCTAAAATAGGGACACAGATTCATCTTACCGATGATGTTGGCCCATTTATCTGTGTCAGTTAAGCCTTGAATTAATGTAAACATTAAAGCATCCGTTTCTCTCCAGAACGTATAAATATTTCAAAAATCGTAAAATCTGTAACGTTTTTTTATTTTTGATATTATATTTAATTATAATAAAAAACCAAAAACGTTTGCACAGTATTCCGTATATGCTTTTGAAAATGATGTATTTTTTTTCTAATGATAGGGAAAAGGAATTGATTAAGGTCATACTCCACTCGTATTTATTGCGTTACTTTGAGTTCCGGCGACTGGAAATTCTTTCAGGATCCTGGAAGCATTAAACATGCAGCTTGGAAACTCAAAGTGAGTATTATTGGCTGATTTCCTCCTACAACTCGTCACAGAATTGTATCAATGGCCTCGCTGGAAATCTATAACCCACGAAATGACGTGCGTGTGATTCGCTAATGGATGCTTCCAGAAGCGGTTTAAGGAAAGAAAAAGACACTGAGATATGTTAGAATTCAATTTTTTTAGGGTTGGCTCTGTTGATTGAAACCTTCCATCATCAATTAACTCTATGGGCATAAAACATCTAAGTTACTCGTTATCATAATGATTTGTGTATTTATATAAAGCCAATATTTTAGCCCTGTACACATTTTGGCTGTGTATAGAAGGTTGAAATGGTAAATCACCTTGAGCTTGAACAAAAATTAATCTGATAAATAAACAAATTTAAAATTATTATTATTATTATTATTATTATTATTATTATTATTATTATTATTATTATTATTATTATTATTATTATTATTATTATCTTCTTCTTCTTCTTCTTCTTCTTCTTCTTCTTCTTCTTCTTCTTCTTCTTCTTCTTCTTCTTCTTCTTTGTATTATTATTATTATTATTATTATTATTATTATTATTATTATTATTATTATTATTATTATTATTATTATTATTATTATTATTATTATTATTATTATTATTATTATTATTATTATTATTATTATTATTATTATTATTATTATTATTATTATTATTATTATTATTATTATTATTATTATTATTATTATCATCATCATCATCATCATCATCATCATCATCATCATCTATCCTTGTTTTGATTTTATTAAGTTTTATAAGCTGTAGCTTATAATACTTTTGATACGGAGTGCATGCCTTGGTTCATTTTGTTTCAATGAAATACGTCCTTGCAGGATCATTTATAGCAAAGGCGATAGAAGAAAAAAAGAACGGCTGGTTTCAACTTCCTTTTTGAATCAGACATAATCATTATCTATATTCTTACTTCTATCCAAATCAAGGAGTAAAAAAATCGCGTACCAAAATCCTTTTTCTTTTCCGCTACAGAACACACCATTAACTTTCTGTTCACATTTGAACTTAGACGATGCATTTATGCTTACTACAGGTAGAAATTAAATCTATATTTTACTTGGCACCAATACTGGCCTCGCTGTCATACCAGACACAAAAAATTCAACTAAACATTTTGTTGCTATCTCGCCATCTCAATTCCCAAGGTGATTCATCCGATAACCCTTTGTGCTCGTGGTTTGGTTTAGATTAGGTTTTGCTCAACCTCGGGGGAATAATGCAGAGGAAAGTACTAACATTTTTAATATAGCATGATTTTTTAAAATTCAATTTTATGAGAAGATTGTGAGTGCTTCTAAGTTGGGTGTTTATTATGTGACATTCACAATGCGACAACATGAGTTAACCGACTATCAGTAACCAGGAGTATTGGAGGTAGAATAGGATGAGACGTTAGCATTGATGTTTAAGGTGGCAATCACTTCCGTCTGTTTTCGAAAAGTGCATAGCTTAAAGGAAGTCTAACATTTTTTTTTCTCATTGTGAAACAGCTTAAACAGACTTTAAATCAAACTGTTTTGCATCCTAGAAAAATGGGTTTACAATGGACACGTTTATTTTTTCCTACGGAAAAATAATTTCAGTTGAATTCAGCAGTCTACCCAATAACGTAGCAAGCGATATAAACGGAGTAGGAAAAAAAGGAAACATAGATATATCTGACATTTAAATAATGTAAACCCAACAACTGTAAAGATTAACATAGGGTTACAAGTATGGAACATTGAACCTAGAAAAACTCGGTTTATCTGCTGTACACTTCAAGCCCGACTCCGCATTTGAACGGGCAAATTGTAAATCATTTGCATCAGCAAAGCCTATTTATTCCTTTTCCTTCGTTTCTACATTTTGTCCGTGCACCGGGTAAAGTAACAGCCATCTGCAGAAGGTTTCAGGTTTTTATATTTTGTAAAATATATGTTTTAGCATGCCTTGAATCTACACAAACAATTACATGTACTATTACACAATCATGTTATGAAGAGACTTCGATCGCATTTCTCTATGAACCGATAGATAACTTTGTTCCATCCAAGTTTATTAATAGTTTCTTTTAAATGTTCAAAATCACATAGATTGATAAGAAATGGCTAGCCGTGAATTCTCTAGAGAGAAAGAGAGAGTTTGAAGTAAAAGTAATACAAATAGAGCCCACCTATTTCACCTAGACTACCAACTGTATAAATACCTTTTTTTCTAACAAGTCTCAGGAACAGTTTGCCGCAGACATAAACTGCCACATTGCTTTAAAAATAGACGGAATCACAGGTACGGAAGCGAATTGATAATACGCCCGTACGACGAACTTGGAAATAACATTCTGAGAATAGTGAGTTAAACTTGCAAGATAAAGATTAAATTTACTTGTATAATATGATTGTGTTCAAGAAGATAAAGTCGAGGCTCTGCTATGTCTGAAGCTGCTTTTGTGAGAGATTTATTTCCGATTTTTATAAAGTTTTTGCTGAAAGTATCCAAAAGGATAGAAGACGTACAAGAGCGTATATACTACTTCTACTACTACTACCACTAATAGCGGTACTGCTACAACAATAACAACAACAATAACAACTCAATAACAATTTTAAAAACATTTTTAATATTCATTTCCCGGCTCCTGTCTGTGGGTAAAGGGTGTACGGCCATATAGTCTCTATTAAACAAGTTAGAAGTTATAACTAAAACCAAAATCACGAATAGCACATTGTTATAGAAATATACGAGTATATATATATATATATATATATATATATATATATATATATATATATATAAATTAAGATTGAGTGGAGGGTATATGAAGGGGGACATCAAACCTTTGTGTGACATTATGGTGCGTGTGTTACGTTTTTGATGGTTAACTATCAACAGATGGCAGAGGACTTGTCTTCCTCCCATGTCACGTGTTTATGTTTTTTTTTCCTTTATTTCTTTAAGTAAGCCTTCAGTGGTGTAAGTGGGGCGAATCTATTTCAGTGTTAGAGTTGCTTTGTGGATGATTTATTAATGCACTATATTAAGCTTAATGAAATTCGTTTATAGCAAGACGTCAATTGCTAAAGTGAAATTATAATTTCCTCATTGGAAATAATATTTCAGATAAGAACAAAATAAACGGAAACAATAAAAGAAAAAATTTCTTACTTAACTATCAATAATTGAAATACGCAGGTGAAGGGAAACTTTAACTTCTCTTTCTTGATCATAAGTGCTAAGCTGAAAAATGTCAAAGTTAAAACTGTTGGAGGACATGAGAACAAGAGATGAAATTGTGTTTAAATTACCTGTGAAATACGTAAGTATCGATTTCTATCCACTGTAAAAGTTATATTGACTGATAGTCATCCAAAGGAGATGAAATGTCATAATTTATCTCTTTCACCCATTCATTTCACACGCAAAAAATACTTTATCTGCCCTCAGCAAAGTGTACCTTGTGTTAAATAAACACCTTTTGTTTCTCATGTACTTCATTTTAACGGCGTCATTAGCGTCCCTGTTGTTTTAAAGCTGTAGTTAATTTCAAGAAATTAAAGTTATTGTAAAAAGGAAAAACGAAAACCCACCACATTTTCAAACGCTATGCAGCGGTATAAAATATATCAGCAGTTAGATAATTTCAAACATGGACCAAAGATATATTTCAATTTTTTGAAGACCTACTTAGCGACTTTAAAAAAAACGTTGTAGAAAAACAACCAATTCAAATGATTAGGTAAAATGTTTCACACTAACTGTTGTAATACTACAATAAGACATCTAAGTATTGATTATTAGTGTTAGCCTAAACCTCTGACGTTGGTGCTGATTTCGATGTCTTAGACCCCCCCCCCCCCTCAAAGTGAAATGCAAAATTTACACAACGATATGATTCAATAATACAATAACACTGTTATCTGCTCATTCTAAGAGATTTTTGGGTCATGGTCATGCTTTCTCAAGAAGAGATAAAATGGTGTTTTACTTATTTTTTTCCTTCTACCTTCCACGTTATGAGCCTTTAATAGATAGATCATACTTACTAATTTTACAATTCTGAATATGTTGGATGCTATTGAAAAGTTTTCCTTCTCCTTTGATGCCCACAATACATTTCCTCAAACTTCATAATGCAACCTCATGTTGTCACCAGGTGAGGCTGTGTCGGATGTTTGCTGTGAGTCTCGCCTTCTGTGTTACTTCTCTGCTCTTCGTTGTGATATACGAGAACCAAAGGAGGTAAAAAGCTTGTGAGAAAATAAACGATCCATCAGTTGCAATAAGACCTAAATAAGTTTGCCGTCCTGAATTCCTTTTTCATATAAAATCGATTTTATAGTTAAAACCATGGGTGATCATATGGTGTCTTAGTTTATAAAAAAATATTCTCTTCTTCAATTTTACGCTATCCCGCCATTGAGGTTTCTTAACTGTATGGCAAGCTGGGAAAATGATTGGTCGTATTCGAATGATATTTTTTTTTTGCCAGGAAGTAACTCCTTTGTGTCAAAGCCGAAATAATGTCACTGTGGTTAACCATTTTTTGATGAATGAAATGTGAGCTGTTTCTATTGAAATAAAAATTTGAAATGTTCATTTTCCCACCAAGATATCCTCTCCCCTTTCGCCTATAACCATTGGCCATTGGCTAGACAAAGATGACTTAGATTTAAGCAAAAAAAAATAATCCTCCTTTCAAAGATCAGTAATTTCTTTATCATAGGCATTACCAATAGACTTCCTTTTAAAACCCTTGTAACTCTCTCAAACCTTTCACGCCATGCTTCAACACGCGAAAACCTGGATCTCAGCAGGCTTCATCACTTGGTGCAGCCACTACTGTCCCAGCAGTCCACAGTGAACTCGCCAGCCACGCCGAGCCCCCGGGCCCCCTGGATCAAGTGGAAGGCACAGCTCCACCCTGAGCTAATGGTCCACCCGTGGACAGGCAAGACGCTGCAGCCGTTGATGGCCGACATGAAACCTTTCACACAGCAGGTCTAATAGTTACTGTCCAGTAAGATCGTTACAATGACAGTGTGTGTGTGCGTGGATATTAAATTAATATTACGCCATCCTTGGTGCAGACGCTCTGCTTTAGTTTGAATAGAATACAACATCACGTTTGTTCTCCTCTTTTATCCCTTATCTTTAAAACACTTTTCATATAAATATCCATACTGATGTTCGTGTACTCGTTTGTATGATACAGTATTGCTATGTAACTTCAAGAATAAGACAATCAAATGGGATCTTTTTAAGCACAAAAGACCACTGATTGTCGATTTGCCTCTCAACTTGTTCACTATTATTTTTATATATTTTCTTTTTAATTGTAAGCATATCCATTAGCTGAAATTATAAGTAATACTTTTGTTTGCATAATTTCAAAATTAAAAAGAAAATCTGATTGACATAACATTATTATTTTGTTTCATGGTTTTAGGCAATATATTATTGAATTACTTTCAAAACATTATTTTTACATGATTTCTTTAATGGCTGAACAAGAAAATTACTCTCCATTTTCTCTAACTTGTCTATGCATTAAGATCTTGTAAAATCATATTATAAGGTAATTTATCTTTGCCATGCCTAAAGCGTCTGCTCGATTCTAATTCTATCTTTTATAAAATAAAGTTATACAAGAAAAATTACGTTAATACATTCAAACTTGATTCATGATTACTTTGAAACATCACTGTAAAGAATGGTTAGCCACTTCAACTGATATATGATTGTTTATAAAAACAGATAAAATTTCGATTCTACACAAGCTTACAAGTAAGTAGTAACATAATGTTGAAAGAAACGTAGTCACATTAGAGAGAGAGAGTTAAACGATATCGACACATCTCCTGTCTGCCATGAGGAAAATTTCAAGTTCCTTATTATGACATCATAATCTTCAGTAATGTCTTTGAAATGTCGTTAAATCTTTTATCATTTAGCGCTGAACATTGGAAAATAAAGATATTGCTGATATTGTATTTCAGAGCGACTACGATTACCTACAAAATCATATAATATCTGCGGGATTAAATATCAGTCGGATCGCCCAACTAAAGGTTGACTACGAACCACTCGATATAGAAAAAGAACTATTAAGTAAGTCCGGTGAATCTTTTCGTCTTCCTTTTAATCAAACATAGTGGGGAATAGTTAAAAGAGAGAGAGAGAGAGAGAGAGAGAGAGAGAGAGAGAGAGAGAGAGAGAGAGAGAGAGAGAGAGAGAGAGAGAAAGAGAGAGGGAGAGAGAGACACAGAGAGGGAGACAGAGAGAGAGAGAGAGAGAGAGAGAGAGAGAGAGAGAGAGAGAGAGAGAGAGAGAGAGAGAGAGAGAGAGAGAGAGAGAGAGGGGGGGGGGGGGGGGGGGGGTGGAGCGAGAAAAGGTAATGCTATGTTACGTTACAAATGTTAGGCTATCTTTAATGATCATGGTTCACAATAAGCATAATTATCACTCAACACCGTAGAAGAGACTCATTCGGTAGAAGAAAAAAAAACCCCACTCATCTCATTTTAACACTGTCATATGATACAACAAAGGGCTTCTACGACAAGTTTATCTCTCTTGCTATGTCTTCTATTCTTATCTCTTGTATTCACCCCTTCAAACCTGATCGGACATTTTCTGTGTACTGGTCGTGATCATACCTAATTGCTTGCCTGACTTGACTTTGCGCAATTCTGAAATGTCTATATATTACCAGGTGAGGCTGCGTTGACTGATGCCCTCAAGGTTCCTAACGAGAGTTATACGAAGGTTGCCATCTTGAATCCTAAACCAACTCACTCGGTGGGGCAAGTAAGTGCTATTCTTATTACTGTCTTAGGACAAAGTTTTTGTACAGACTTCATCCGTTTTGTCGTTAAAATTTCCACATCATATCAAGTAGAAATGTACGGAAACAATGCAGCTCGATTTTATCGCTGATCTCAGCAGGTCTACCACATAAGCCTACTTGTTTCTTGCTCACCAAAAGTACAGTTCAAAGTCATGCTTTAAAACGGTAATAGTGTCAACACCAAGCGGCTGAGTCAGTGAAGGGCTGAGCTGACAGTAAGGAGTCAGATAGCTGCTGCTGCTGTTTGCGACCCTAAAGTGTTGGCTACTGAACGAGGATGCAGCTTCAGAACCCAAAACTGCAAGGAGCTTCAGGCTTCAAAAATATAAAATAGTCTCCTATCAAATCACTATCACCAGAGTCGGTTTTCATGAACGTCCTCAGACAGTGGCGATTCGCATCGACATCTACAACGGTTACGGCCATCCGATGGCACGGGGCGGCGATGTCATCTGGGTGTGGCTGACAGAGAAGGAGAAGGGCGCTGCCTTAGCTGCTCACATCACAGACTTTCGCAACGGGACGTACCTGGCTGAGGCTCCTGTTCTTTGGATAGGACAAATCACGGTGACCAATGGAAATGGAATACTTTAAATATTGTCTTTATCGCCGAAAAGTTGGCACTCACAATGCCTAAGCTTTAGGTCTTAATCCTCTCATAATGGGTTTAATTGTAATGTTAAGACCGTGGCTTAAATAGTTTGATAAGAAGTTGAACTTCTCATAATAATTTGATATAACGGTAGCCAAGATAAAAGCCTTTGAGAAATTCAGACATCAATTTTCTTTGTTTTCTGAGTATAAATTTAGAAGTATTTCAATGCTTTCAATCTTCTCAATTACACCTTCACTTTTAGATCAAGGTAAGTGTGCGCTACCCACGTGAAAGTCTTCGCGCCCTGCTCTACACGAGACATACGATGAAGTCGCTGCGCTACGTGGCTGCAGGATACGTCACCAACAGCGACTCCGAGTCGACGCTCTGTCTGCCGTTCCCGCGGATCCCAGGTAATGTATCCCAATGTCATAGAGCCCTCTAACACGTATGCTTTACTCGCTTCTAAAGATGAAGGACAGATTCCTTCCCAGTCTTACTTTGTTAACCCATCTTCTAAAGAGCTTAAGATTCTTAACTGCATTGACACATCTTAATAACATTTTCTACTTTTCCATCCGTTTTCAAGGTTACCACACACTATGCAACTTTACAGCCCGTAACCATGGCCAGTCATGGTACTGTGGCCATCCACGCAAACCTTCCCTCAGGTGCGCCGACTGGGTATTGATGAGAGACCTGGAATTTCCCAAACCATTACCACTAACAGCAGCTGAAGATGTGGTCCTTTCAACAGCTCTGCAGTAAGCATATGTGGCAGCTATATGTATCTCTTAAACTCTTATCTCACAGGTCTCTACGGCTGTGCCTTACTTCAGCCGTTTGTTTTGTTGCTAGGCTTATATCTCCGTCCTCAAATTTTACAAGACCGACACTGTTATTGCCACTTTACCATGATGATTTTTTTGGTGACATTCATATTATCCTCTCTGCTCGTCTCTAAATATTGATACGTTGCGGTAATAACTATTTCATACCTCTTGTGTCTCTAGATACACATCTAATACCGTTCAAAATTTATACATTTAAGCTTTTGACCTCATAAGGCTGACAACCCGCAATATGGTGATCTACGCTCGTATCAGTACTGCGAGTGATCAGAGTTATGTGTGTGGATTTAACGACTCCTTGTAAACTGACTTTGATGGTTTTGAATAGGATTTGGCCTTTGCCTCTAATTCAGTAATGAAATGAATTCAAATTTTTGTCATAAGTGAAACACTGAAACGGATTAGTCATTCCATTTTTTTTCAAAACAACAAACAAATTGACAATGATCTGGTGAAAAATTCTTTCTACCTACATAAACATTTACAATTTCGTGATAAACTCATCAACAGAGCATCGTTTGACGTCATCTTTAATGATAAATTGTCAACACGGAAGGCCTAGTCCGGTAATACTCGTCCTAACTATACCCTTGTAACCACTTCATCACTGTTTTCTTTTTACTCTAGGAAACCTGTGCCCAGACTTGTCCATCAAAATCTAACCTTACTCGTAACCTCAGGTGAGCTTAAAAATACAAAGTAAATATGTGGTCCTGGTTTGGCAACGAAAGATAACCTTTGGCGTAAAGTTATGTATTATTATTTAGTAAGATTTATTAAGCGATTTATACCAATGAGACTTTAAAGCAGCCCAGGAATCGAGCATGTGCGAGTGATCGAATAATGGCAAGAGATTAATAGTTTCATTCACCAATGTCAAGGGAATGATGGAGTCCATACCGCACCTGTACAATACTATCCTGACTTAGACTAAGAATAGTGTAAAGAAGTTACTTTTTAAAGCACTATTTATATTGATTATTTGAGATATCTTGAATACCTATTGATATTTTCCATATTTACATCAGTTTAAAATCCAAATACATGAAAATCTCAGTTTTTGTGACAACATTCATTTTTTGTTGCTCATAGGTATAAATTTGGCTATTTTCTATTTCTTCTTCAATTTCCTCCAATCCCATTTTCCTATTGTTGTTTTGTTTTTTTTGAATCAATATAATTACGACAAGATTATCTCATTTGGTTTTTAAGTGTTAAAAAAAAACAAAAACAAAGCAAAAAAAAAAACAACAAAAAAAAACCAAAACAAAACAAAACAACCCAAACAATCTTAACCAATGATCGTAGTTAAAAAAACAACAACTATTTTTACCAACCTTAAACTGGATTAGGTCAACAGCGTATCCCGCCACCCTGTGACCCCTTCAACCACACCCACACGTGGTTCGATCAGACACCGCGAGGTTACTTCTTCCAGCGAACCTGGATCCCCACAGCTTGCACTGTGCCGCCCCCGTTGGCGGAGCTGTGGCTTCACTGCCTGAGGGACACCACGGTGGTGATGGCTGGAGACTCCAATCTTCTCATGTGGTTTAGTCGCATCAAACAGCGTATAAATTGTGAGGTGAGTTACTCTCAGTTCTTTGGATTCTTAACGCTTTTTTTTGTTAAAAGACTTAAGAGACTAATGAATGACAATACCTTGAAAAATAAAACAGATGGCTAGCTGATTTGACAGTTGCTTCATTAGTTCTACTCTCTTGACTAAAAAAAAGGAGAAAGGACAGCATCACACTGCTGGTTCATTCCTTTACTTTGTCACTTGAACTTGCTAATTCCAGAGTTTGTCTTATTTCTTTTTGCCTAATTTGTCTAGATCTACGACTGCTTCTGCTGTTTATTTGAAGGAGTCATCATCCACTTCCTCCTAATTTTACTAAAATTCTTGCGAAATTAATATAAAGAGAGTCACATACATTATGTACTTTACCAAAATTTGTTGTCCGCTGCAATTCGACAATCATGAGAGTAAGTCTATTTCTAATTCTATTTAGTCCCTTGTATTGAAAAGACTGCAAACATGTACTCGGAATTTCCTCAATTTTTTCATTGAAAAAAAATTCTTGATCTTCTAAAGATAACGCGCGCTCGGCAAGACGCGGTGTGGCACACGCCCCTCACGTGTCGCAGACCGGACATCAACTTCACCATGAGCTGGAAGCTTCACGGCTACCCAGAGCATCCTAACTCCAACCACTGGGCAGAGCTGTCAGACTTCACGTCTGTGTGTGAGAGGATCGACTCTGTGCCCGCAGTGGGGAAGCATATCGTCATCATCCACATGTACATCCACTTTACCATCCATCATTACTCCATCCTCCTAAAGTGAGTCTGATCTGATTTTCCGCTGATGTTAGAAATAAAAAATGCTCCAAATCAAGTAGGAGCACAAAATAGCGGATGATAAAGAAGGTAGAGATACGATGATATAAGATGTGTTTAATAGAAGCATATAGATCTCCGTCTACCTGATTCATAGAAGACTTGGTGATAAAGAGGCTCAATGGACTCGATTATTTGACCACTCGAAGAACAACGGTTTCAAATTCAGAAGAAACCCTGCAGTTAATGGACACAGTCCGAAAAAGTTTATTTTCCCTTGTGGACACTGCCCTCACGGCTTATCTTTTCAAAGTTGTCTCTTTCTTGGAATGAAATAATTTGTTTGGTCTCCTTTCATATTACACAATGTATTGTTATTTCAATCGGGGAAGCTAACATGTTCTTACTATTTAGCATATGAAGTTTAATTTTATAAAATCAGTTTTATATTTAAATACCGGGGTAGCCAAAATGTATAATGCAATGCATGCTGAAATTTCCTTTGTCTAAGGGGAATAAAACTGGTAATTTTATAGATAGAGATAAATTCAAGTTAACCTTCCTTTAAACGCTTAAACCATTAAGACAAGCAATTATAAAATGAATATTTTTTTTCTTTTTTCTTTGCTTCATCTAACTGTACCCCCTCACCTTATTATACATATATGCACCAATACACACCTCTTCTTACCCAATCAATGCTCATCTGTTTTGGAATAGTCGTCTAAAATGTGTGAAGAGAGCGATAGAAGAACTGTTGAGAAGAAATCCCAACGCTAGAGTTTTGATACGAGCACCTCATCATGCATATCACGTAAGTTTTGAGATACAGTGTCCATTTCCTTAACGATCTGTGACGTATATTTGGGAGAGAACATCTTTACAGTTCTTTGTAGATATTCAGGAATATTTAGAGGAAACTAACTGCACACAGATATCTTGCTATACAGAACTTACGGTCGTTCTTTTCTTTTAAAAATGATATTTGAAGACAAAAACCAACAACATAATTATGAGTAGAGATTTAACATGCATTGTGCAAAATACAGCACAGTAAATATGAGCATTGTTATTTATCTTTTATAAAGTTAGCGACGTACAAACGCATTCGGATCTTTGCCAGAAACGAACCACGCTTAGCAATTAATTCGTACAGCTAAAAATACAATTTCAATCCAAGCTTTCCTCTATTTTATTCTAGCAATTTCTGTACGGCGATGATGTACATAATTATCAGGCTTTACTTCTCAGGGCTGGAACCCGATCTACGGCGGTGATATGACCGTGCCCATCTATGTCGAGCTGTTAAGGCGAGAGTTCCGAGGCCTGTACAACAGGGTCGTGTTTCTGAACCTGTGGGACATGTCTGTGGCGGGGGAGAACACCGACTACCACCCTGACGAGTGGATAGACCAGCAGATGGTGAACTTTGCCCTCAGCCACGCCTGCAACATGGCGCCTGCTCTCCGTTTGTAGCGTTTGGTTCATAGCTATGTGATCAGGTTTTACTTCTGTCATCAAACCTAAGTAACACTGTCAATTTTTCGTTTCAAATTTTGAAAGAAGAGGTTTATTTAACTTTATATCGTCGCTGTCAGTTATACGATATAATCATAAAGTGATCTATTATAAATCCAGGAAATAGGTTATTTGTTTGCCCTTTATACCAGAACAATCTCATAAACTTGAAGTTAAAAAAAAAAGATAAAATTCAAACCAACTAAAGAGACTTTAACTTTTGCAAAATGGCGTTTTATGTTACAAACTATTTCAATCATTTCTTTTTACTTCTCTTTATTTTCAATGGTTTACATATCTTGCCACTTGTATTCCTAATGATAGGTCATTTTTATAAGAACTTAGTAAAAGAACTGACCAGTGATGTAAAAAAGCATAATGAATTTGTGATGATTGATGAAATGGATGAGAATAATTATGTTACTTCAATTTATTTTGTTTAGATATTTTGTTTTCGCGCTTCAGTCATATGAAGTACCAAGATAGCGTGGAGAACATTCATTTGGTTGCGTAATAAAGATTTTTTAAGATGTAAAATATCACGCCCTCGTTTGTTGGGTTTTTTTATGTTATGGAGAAGAAAATTTAATCCCAACTTCATAAGCAAGTGCACAACTAACCTCTTCTTGCGTGAAATTACTGAACACCCCACTATCAGTTTCATGAGAACTAATCTCTGCATATCTCTGTGTTTGCAGATTAACCGGAGAATATTTAGGTAGCGTTTTAAAACTGCTTATGACAATGAAGGCAGCCTAGAGCAAATGAATTATCTCTCGAAATTAAATGGGTGAAACGGCGGGGGCATTGCACTCGTTAAATTGCGAAATTTGAAAATTTTTTCAAAAGAATTGTAGATTAATGTGCCCTTAACAACAGTAATTGCTGCGGGTCAAGTCTTGATTCTCATTAACTTGGATTCTAAATCGCAAAAAAATAACATATTCGAAATCTAAACAAATAATGTCAGATTTGTGATGCTCTATTTTCTAGAAAATTACGCTCTTAAAGCCATTTCCAAAGCACTTTTAGATCTAGTGATGTCAATAATGGTCACATAAAAGGATTGCGAATATGAAACTTGAGCGAGTTTCTTCTCTCGCTCAGCATTTATAAAGGCTACCAAGTCGGGAAAACAAATAATTAAACTATAGAGATGAGACTTATTGGTTATGAATAAATATAGACATATATAATATACGTCAGATCATAAAGAAGCTATAAGGACTAGCTTCAAAGTAAAGAGTGGTGACACACAGTATGAAATAGGAAAGCTGAACATCTAAAAGCAAACATGCTTTATCTGATGCATGTAGTTAACGTCTTTGTATGCACACTCTGCCCACATAATTATATAGATCTATTTTCTATCATCTGTTTTGCAACGAGCGTTCCTGTAACAAAGAGATGTCCGTGTACCCGTCAGGCAAAGAGGCTGAGCACTTGAAACACTTGGAGGCGCTGAGTCTCTAGCAAGGGAAAACCACTTGAACAAATTTTGCTATGATTATAAGAAGCAACTGGCCCAGATCTGAACTGAGACTCGCAAATTGCTAAGAAGATTCTGCTAGTTATTTATTGAAAAACAAAAATAAAAAAAAAACCCACCACCACCAACAAAAACAATTTGATACCAACTTTCCGGGAAAGACTGAAAGATATAATCCCGCCCTCACGCACGCCTTTTTCTCCCATCTTCCTCTTCACTTTATCGGTTTTTACTTTTCGTTCTCTTCTATTTTTTAACAAATTTTTTATTTTCTTCTTTCTTACATGCCTTCCTTTTTTTTTTCATTTCCTTCTACATTCCCGTCACATTTGCCCTTTTCTACTCTTTTTTCTTAATTTATTTTCCGTGTTAACTTTAACCGGTCCACGACTATGGTGAGGAAAGTTGGTTACACCAAGAAATTTTATCGACATGTTGACGCTCAACTAATAGTTCAGACCAAGATTGCTGATGTACTCAAAGACTCACTGAGTTTTTTTAACTGTTACTACTCGCCGTACAAAAGAAATCATTTTTCTCACAATTTTGAACAACACACTATACTCGCAACCAAACATTGTTTAGCTTTTGTGTTAGATATAGGAAATTAAGAAAAGTTAATGTTATCAACTGGTATAAATCATATATACTTTCATGGTGTGCTCAAGCTCTTTAAGTGTATGGCTAATGGGATGACAAGTGAGTCGCACAGATAAACCCGCGAAATCTGCCGTGTCGCGGTGAACGGATTCGCCACTTATGTCTCTTTTTTTGAAAAACATCGTCGACATCGTGACAACTTTTACAGAAACTTCTGTTTCAATTATGATTTGTAAATAAACCTAAGAATACATAACAATATCTGGTGTGAGTCGAGGCTCCTTAAGGGACAGGCCTAGTAACCGAAATAAACAAATCTTTGCACTTAATGTCAAATTGAGCTATATCGTTTAACCATTGGGCAGAGTTAGGACAGTATAATATTTTTTGTTGTGTAAGCCCATGGGCTGAACAAAAAGTATTTTCTGAGCACAAATCTGTCCTATCTATGCTCAAAAGTAAAAAGAATTAGATCACTTTAACCCTTAACATGCAAAAGGTTATACAATTCGGTGAAACCTCAATGTGAACCCTATTTTATAATTTTATTATAATTATGTACAATATTGCAATATATCCATATTTTTTTTTTCGCGAAAATAATACAATTGTTATAGATCCACATGATTAAGTCATGAAAAGGCACATTATAACCCATATCTGCATCTTTATCTAATTGCTTTGTTCTTTATTGGAACTTGATAATATTCATAATAAGGTACAAAAGGAACAGGTTTTATATATACCTAAATGTACAGAAAAAGATTGGAAGTTAAAGATACACGTGTAGACATAGATAGAGATAACTTGTAGTCAAAGGGATACAGGAAATAAAGAAAGGGAGAGAAAAAGAAAGAGACAGACAGAGAGAGGGGGGGGGGGGGGAGAGAGAGAGAGAGAGAGAGAGAGAGAGAGAGAGAGAGAGAGAGAGAGAGAGAGAGAGAGAGAGAGAGAGAGAGAGAGAGAGAGAGAGAGAGACTTAGAGAGCCAGAGACGCAGTAGAAAGAAACAAAGCAAGAAAACAATTAAGAAATATTTAAAAAAAAAAAATGAAAAAAAAGCGACTAGCCAAAAAGAAAAAACCCCACTATTTTGGAATTTATAGCAGATTCATAGCGTATTTAATGAGGCTATAAATAACCTTAGATGTATTTGAAAGATAGAATACAAAGCATCTCAGCGCAATCGCATTAAAATTTAAATGCACAATATACATTAATTAGAAACAATGATGAAACTGAGACTTATGCTTACTCTTACTATTAATAATAAACGCGGAAAATAATATAACGCGAAATTATAATCTTCCGTCAAGTATCTAGAAGACACTCGATGCACTAGAGCTTCATGCCAAGTGTGTAACTCACCAAGTTGAGCATGACTGGCTGTGACAAGGAAAAAAAATCAATCAGTCTTCAAAGTACCAAATCATTGATATATTTCAAATCGATGTTTGTTTTTTTATGCTTTTAGAAACTAAGTCTATACATATATTAAATCAATTCATAAGATGTAAGTCTGTTCGAGTATAGGTAATGCTGTTGATTAATCTTAATTTAATTGTTCCACCAGCTCCCTTTCAATTTTGTTCGATATCAGTTTTAGCGTGAAAACATCAAGTATCTTTAGAACTTAGTGGACCAATGTGTCTCACTCTTCATATGATAACTATATCTATTTATGATATATGATCCCCCTTTTTTCCTTTTCAAAACAATTGATCTTTGCTTTAATTCAGTCTCACTCTTTCTGCGCAATAGTCAATATATTATAAACCACTTATTTGCAAAATGTGGATCAACAAGCTATAAAATGTGTGACAGCAAATCTATCGCGCTTTATGAAACAGAGAATCTTTTGTCAATATGAAATTTTTATGTAAACAAAAGGTTTGGATTTCTCCTGTCCCAACTTTGTTCAAGCTTGCTTAATATGCGATCCATTGTCTATTACTGGATTTGCTTCGGATCTTTTCAAAGATAACAAACACTTTTCCTCTCAGAAATTTGAAACAATATTCCACAAGAAAAACCCCCACAAAGAAACGAAAACAACAAAGAAACAAACAAAACATTGTCATGAAAGTGTGGTTTTGACGCAAGACTTAATTTAAGTTCAAATAATGAACCTTGCATTTTGAACTTAGTTTGTCCAGCTGCAATTCAGAGTTTTGTTTGAGATCATGAAAAAAACAACAACCAGGAAGTAATACTTTAACTTTCTGTTATTTTTCAAGTATCACTTTTTTGGGGTCGGGAAACCTTATATCTATCTGAACTGAAACTGCGACACATTGCGTTTGAAGAAGGATGGTTATTATGAACATAACTAGACTGTTGAGCTGTGTCCTACAATGTCATCTGTGACACTTAAGGCATCCTTTGTGCTCCATCGCGCTGACAAGGCTTGCGCAAAAACAGTCAAGAAATCTAACACACATGCACTTATTGCCAACCATTGAGATCTCTTCCAACGCGAGACATCTACGCAGGCCCAGAAATCACCATTTCCTGACCGGACGCCGTCTAGGAAGGAAGGAGGGACGCTCTGACGGAAGGAAGGAAGCCATAGAGACAATTACCTGAATGCTCTACCCGTAGGTCCATAGCTTTGGTAAGTCTTCTCTCTTTATTAGTTTAATTAGTAATGAGCTGTAAGTCGATGCTGTGCTTGGCTGGCATCAAGTTCATTTATTGTAATGCCTGATATAGTGTATTGTGCTCTATTTCGAGGACAACGAACTAAATGAAAAACCTTAACGGAAACTAAAAACCAGGGAAAAACTTTCAATTTCCTGAATGATACGTTAAAGCAATGAGCTTGGTAGACGAGGAAAAAAGTTATGAATTACTATTTACTGTATGGAACAAGATGGTTTATTCTACACTTTGGCTTTGCTTAACGCGCGACCACAGTAATATTTCATATTTTAAAAAAATGTCCGCAAATTTATTATGAGCTTCTGCTTTTTTATTTTAAATCTAAAGAAGAATGCACAAAAATTATTTGACTTTTTAATTGATTTTTGAAGTTTGAGACATGCCCACTATCTAAACTGTCTCCCCCCTCCCCCTCCCTCTCTCTCTCTCTCTTTGTAAACTAAAGGACTAGCGTATTTTATTTGAAAGCCAGGCCACACTTTGGCAAATTACCCGACATTTCCTGACAAAGCAATTTCAGACCGACTCGTTTTGTAGATGGCAAGAATCTCTTGATTGAAGGTGTAAATAAAAAAGAAGGAAAAAGAAACGTTATGACAAAATGGCTAACACGGAATCGCCTTTTCATTGTGAAAGGGCAAAAGAAAGAGATGATAATGGGTGCAAGAGTGTCGACAATGAGACAATCTCTATAAATCCAGCTGAGAATGATGAAAGCTGTGCAAAAATTGATGGGGACGATCAAAACTTTATTTCTAAATCTCATGACACACCACCAGGGGAAATATTTCCAGATTCTGAGGTTGAGACCGCAGGAACCACAAAAGATGGAGTGCATGATTTGCCCGTAGTCCAAGTAAATCTCTCTGAGAGCGAGAGCAAATCTTTGCCACAGCACAAGTCCAGAGAGCTGCATCTTGAGGAGACAAGTCTGCTTGAAAGCGTTGAAGACTTGGAGCGCAACTGCAGCAGTGTTAGAAACAGCTTACCGGAACCCTTTATGATGTCTGTGTCTCCCACAGCGTCTATTTTTAATTACTTGAGCTCGGTCCCAAGTCCTCTAGACAAATCCCATGAGGATGGTCTTCTTATCGAGCAGGCCATGTCTCCTAGCTCACCAACTGTTGACAGTATTATACATGTTAATAACCAAAACTCTCTCCAAAACAACGCAAGGCAGCTGGACAATGGCAGAACCAAAACCACCTTGGATAATTTTAAAAGTATTGACGCTTATATCAGTTCCTCCTGCCTCCCAGATCTGTCTGACTTCTCTCCAGCAAAATCTTCCCGAAATATTACTGGGAAAGGGAAAACTGCTCTAGCGAAACCAACACCGTATCCACTTACAAACCCAACAAAACAAAAAGGGGATAAGATGCAAGAGACTAATTGTCCAAGCAATAAATCCAGTTGTTGTAATACTATATACAACGAACAAATCCAAAATATCTATGCTACGAGTGTAGAAAGTCGGCCCTCATGTCGCTTTGTAAAACCCAAAAATCAAAGTTTATCGGAAAGCGTAGATTGTTCCATTCCGGTTCGCCCTTGTCAGTCTGAAGCTCCAAACGATATTCCTGAGATCGCAAGATCACCCGATACCCTTTCGTTTCTAGAGAAAGGCAACACAAGCTGTAAGGAAAATGGTGATAGTAACGAAAATAAAGAAGGAGCTGCGAGCAAAAGAGACGTTTTGAGTGGTTTTGGAAAGATACAACAAAGAGAAACACAGACCGCTGTATCCCTTCCACAGTCACCAGGTTCCCTCTGTTCTACCTTCTTTACGAAAAATACATTTATGGCACCAACGACGTCAAGCTCTTCTGTGGACAAATCTGCTCCTTCTCTCGTAAACATCACAGACCATTCGACTTTCTCAAATAACACAATGCCGATGCTTTGTCGCGACGATTTTTCTTGTGATAAAAATGTCAATGGAATTAGTAAACTGTCCGCCCCATATGCTTCTAAAGGCGAAGAGTATAATGATAAAGACGGACTTTCACAATATCTTTGCGGCGACGAATCTACGCTGAAAGGCGACCTGCCTTGCTCATTATATTACAGTGGCAACTCAAACACTGCTATTCTCAATAGCAACGCTACTTCAAGGAGACACAGCAGCGTCAGTAGTGTAACTAGTAGCTCTAGCAAAAGATCAAATACAAACGTAAATTTCGCTGATCACCACATCATCACGCTCCCCACAACGCGCAGAGAATCTTCTCACAGCGACGTCAGCACTGACTTTCAAACTGCCCACAGCTGCTCAGAAGTGGCTCAAGAGAAAAGACTCGCCTCCCCGACTATGTGCGAGTTTGGTCTGGAGGCCCCCAACTTGACTGGCCAAGGGTATCTGAGCTGCTCTTTGGGACCAACAGGAGTGGACGCTGGTGATACTACAGGTACAATATTGGATTCAAGTTCTCCTCTTGAGATATCGGCCTCGGCGCCTTCCTGCCTGTACAGCACGAATTTCAACAATGTAAGGAACAGAAAAGAGGAGGTGACTGTACCCGCAGGTATGTAGACCAAGGGCGTTATGATACTTACCTCAAACATGTCTCACAAAGACATAATATGTTAAATAATTTTGCAATGTTTTGAAATATCCAGGAATGGACCTTTCAAGAATCTAATAATACATGTATCTTTAAAATATTGGAATGAAATTAGATTTAGTTGTAACCTTAGGACAGTAAGATCGTAACAATTCCTCATCGCCGGGTATAGATGTAAGCAATATAATTAGACGCCTAAGCGAAAAATACCACGGCGTTATTGTTATCTAAGAATTCAATTAAATTACCGTGAAAAGCCTGTCAGTAAAAGTTAGCCAAAGATTTTTAAAAAATAAAACAAAGCTTCATGGATATATGCATATTCCTTGAAAAAATTAAGAATAACTTTGAATTGAAAGGTACTTTTGTGGCAATGAAGTTCAACAGATAAGAGTTTCATATTTCATATTTTATTTTTTTATTTTTATCTACAATACTTGATTTTTAATATAAATCATAACCATTCTGGCCACATGACCATATAGACATAAAATAAAAGGACCATCATCTTTAAAAATAAACATTGCTCTCAAAAACAATATTCCAGAAACGGGTCTTGTTTTTTCCTTATTTCCTTAATATCTGTGGGGGAATCTTAAAAACTATGCATAATCCCATCTCAATGCAACTGAACCTAGACATAATAATTAATATCCGAATAGCGATGGCTCAAACTAAAAAACAAGACCTGAAATATATTATCAGACTTTATAATAGAATAATAAAATGGCTTTGGTGAAATAATTATACAATTATAGCCAACAAAATGTATTATTTCCAATGTTCTAATTCTACGATGAAAAGATCCATATATTTTTAGTTCAAAATGTGCTGCAATGCATGCCAGACTTTTAGTACTATATCTTTGAAACAAAATTTGTCTTAACCTTGTTAATTTGCTGTAGAACTCAGCTTGGACTGTAACCGATTTAATACATTACCATACAAGTTCTGCGGAAACCATTTCAGACATTAATGCTTGGACGCCAGAACATGTTCAAATCTGGCTTCGCTGGACAATAACGCAGTACGGCCTCACAGATGTGGACACTGGCCATTTCGATGGTATGGATGGTGCTACTCTCTGTAGTATGACGTGGGATGACATGGCAGCTAGAGCTGGTCCGCACAACGCCCAAGTGCTCTATGGTTATCTGGCTTTCCTGAAGAAAGGTGTGGGTTCACGCAGCATTTTCTTGGTCGCTTAGATTTCAAACACTTAATTAAGATTGTCGCACTAAAATGCCTTTAGTAAAATTGATTTTCCCCTAATTATTGTATCTTGCTAGTTCTCCGATAGTGGTTGTCCATGTATACAATTTTCCAATTTTAAAAGGCTACTTAATATATCAGATTATAGAGCTCCTGCTGTTAATTTGAATTGTTATGCATCTATAGGAGGTGTCGGTTATTCAGCAGTCCATTGAAAAACTCCTCATCAATAGAAGTGCTACATTGACTTGATGTTTATTTGATGTCAAGTTAACAATTTTTTATGTTTTCCAGCTAAGCTGATTAAAAAAAAAAAACAGTACTAGTAACATCAATCAATTGGCCTGAAAAGAGACGGAATGGGCTAACTTAAGTTTTGAAATATTTACTTTATTACTAGAACTTGTTATAAATGTTTCGCAAATGTTACTTCCTAAGCTCCCAATCCGTCAATTGTCCATCCAGGATGCATGTCCAGCCGCCTGTCCCAGGCCAGCAGCAGTTATAGCATGTACAACACTGACCGTGCATTGGGCACTGTCCAGGCCTACCAAACCCAGAGCGCCCTCAACAATAACCTAGATACATCCGGCCTCTCGACTTTCTCCGGTTCTGGTAAGTCTACAGAAACCTCTATTGCAGCGAAAAAACATTTAGTATCGATGTTCCATTCCTTCTCTGATCTGTATCGAATTCAAACTAAAAATGTACCTTATGAAGAGTTATACGATTCACAATTAAAATAAAATGAATTAACTCATTTTTTAAGGTGCAAATGTAATGAAACAAATGTATATTTTTTAGATTCAGATTCTAAAATTTCCAATAAAATAATTTCTCTCTCTCTCTCTCTCTCTCTCTCTCTCTCTCTCTCTCTCTCTCTCTCCGTCTGTCTGCCTGTCTTTTCCTATCTTTATCTTTAGCTCTGTCTACATTTTTCTCCCTTACTTACTCCTTGCGGCTTCCTCTCTCAGCGCCAAACATGGCTGATATAAAGAAGCAAGCAGAGGAGAAAAAAAAAAAAAAGAAAAACAACGGGGAAAAGATTGACACACTTCCGTCCGCAATTTGCACAAGGGGGAGATCAGAAAGTCGACAGTTCGCCACAAGAGGCCTGTCGGCTGTCCGCTCTTCCTAATAAAAAGATGCATCTCCAAAACAAACATTGTTTCCTAGAGTTATCCTCTCCTGTGTGAATGGCCCTGATTGGGGAATTGAGGGATCCATGAATCACGGGCTTCTGCGCCCCGCACCGGCCCCGCACCGGCCTCAGCGGCCTGCTCTCACTGTCTGTCTGTCACAGGTCAGGATCTACAGACCCGCCCTCTACTTCGATATTCTGGTCAGCGTACGCTCCTCTGCCCATCCGCTCTCCTCTTTTTAAACACGCGCCCAATTTCCTCTGCCTTAGTGTTTATTCCTATTTCTTAAATAAATACAAATTATTGTTTTTGTTGCGATTACACCAAGACTCAGGAGGGGAAAAAATAATTTTTTTCTCACAAGTTCTTTATGCTTTACATCCTTCTCTATCTCTAGGAAAAAAAAAATGAAGATTATTGATATAGAAATCCGCTTTGTACAAATTTTAATCGCAAAAATGCATTTACATAATTTATTAGATTGAAATTTAAGTCCTATTTCCTCTCGCTCTATAGATTTATTTGTCTATCTGTTTGTCTCCCAATGTTTCCCAATTACGAGTGATTCTAAACTACATAATACAGTGTCATATAAATACTCCTTCACGCGTTTACTTACGCTTATCTTCTTTTTTTTTTATGAATCTCAACAAGTAATCAATGTAAAATCCATGAAGATATACCACGTGATCCATCTCTTTCACTGTTATATTGCTATGTAAGTTGTAATGGTATGCTCTTCCAATAACTCTTCGATTCTTGAAAATGAAATAAAACTCTTCTAAATACCTAAGCTTATGAAACGTTTGCATGGGTAAAATTTTAAATCGATACATTTGTTACTCTCACAATACTAAATTTTATGGGTATTTCAAATAGAACAGCCCTAAAGAAAAAAAATCTACAAAAATATTAATATTGATATTAAGAAGCCGTTTTCATCTGGTTCGATCTGCTAACATCCTCATCTCTACGGCTCCCGTCAATTCTCCTCTTTCACCGCTACACAAAATCTGCCTTCTCTCAGTAAAGAGTCCAGCAAAACCCACAGACTTGAGAGCGGGAAATTGCCCATCCTTCCTGGTATGCTCTCCATCATTTCCGCTCTTTCCAGATAATCACCGAGCCATTTTCGTTGCAATGAATTTTTACAGCAAACAAAAACCGCCAGAGCTTCCTACAGGGAAGCCTTCTTAACTTAGACCAATGATAAAAAGATACTCTACATGATGTAGAGCTAAAACCTAGTATCTGATTACTCTAAAAAATCAAAGCAAAGAGCTTTCTTCCTCTGTTATAAACCATATTTTCAAGGATGCCTGAATGCAAATCTATTTCGGTGCATTTGGTTGTGAGTCTACACATCCTAATCCTAAGCATTATAAGGACCTTGTTAAATTCGCCTTTGACTAATCTCACTAGAAATGAAAAATGAAAAGCTGCACTTTCTCCGCCGATTTCTATTCCGACACTTAAAAAATTGTGACAAAATACCAAATACTGCAGGAAATCAAACCCAAAACAGGTGGAAAAATGTCCAAAAGATTTATTCAATCTTGGAATCAATGTTCGAAATGATTCATCAATAGTCGTATACATTTTTTTTTGCACGAACTTTAAAAGAAATAGGGACTGAAGGATCATCTTTGAAAAAATTCTCTTCTGATATCCCTTTTTGTCCAGTAATTATTACCAGAGAAATAACATTGAATTGGTACTTATTAATGACTGTGTAAAAACTTAGAGATTAACGGCAAGATATGCTTTCGACATAGGCTGCGCGTTGCCATCAACGTTAGGTGCTCTTATCGTTCAATATTACTGACCTGACATATCTCTTGACCATTTTGGTATCATATTTAAAAAAAAAATCATGGATGAGCTCATTCATGTATAGTATTGCACATGCATGTACAGATTTATCCTAAGGAAATACTTTTTTCTTCCTTTAATTTTTACTCAGGTAAAATAATAGGATACAGCCTTCGTTTGCCAATTTGGACTGACGTCTTTGAGACGGCCAAAGATAATTTTTTTTTAGCTCCGAGTTCATAATCTAGGATCTCATGCATTCTTTTCTTTACAAAAATGGTACTAATATTGCTTATCTCCCACTCTCTGTCTGTCCCCTCTCCCTCTTCCTCTCTCTCTCTCTCTCTCTCTCTCTCTCTCTCTCTCTCTCTCTCTCTCTCATTAATACTCCAACCTGCCTTTCTCTCTTATTTTAATTCTTTCTTTTTCAACACCTCGCTTTGTACATTCCTTTTTCTTAATCATTCTTTCCAGTTGATAATACCTCGATCTATTCCATGGAGACTACCCATGAACACCCGTTATTTGCACTTATACACTAAGTCAGCTCTATTTATTTCCTTCTCTGCAGAAGCGGTTTCGCATAATCATTAACTTTGGTTTTGTCTTGATGCTTTTTTTTCTGTTCTGCTTTCTTTTTACCTCTTTCGTTCACACTCTCGTGGCTCAACTTCGGCCCCCAAGAGGGCAGAATCAAATTACTGTTTAGGCAGCGATTGCTGGTAGCATCCCATCGCTTGTCTCGATTTGTTTGCACAACTGTTTACACGGTGTAATGGATATGGGATAGGAACCAACATCGGAAGGGATACAGTTCACTGGTGGTTTCAGCCCTGTGTGGAATCTTGCTCTTGTCAAGAAGGAAAGGGGAATAAGGGGAGGTGGACAGGACGAGTTGCAATGTCACAGTCAAAATTTCACAAGGAATATATGGAGGAAAGATATTTGAAAGTAGTGATACAAGTTGGTGTTGGTGGTAGGAAGGAAAACGGTCATTTTTTTAGCTTACAGAAATGGGTAGCGTCAAAACAACAGGAGTTAATGATGCCCTGTGGGAAAGGAAGAAAACAAAAGAGATAGAGACAGAAAAAGATGGAAAGAGATCGGAGAGAGAAAGTGAGAGAGTGAGTGAGATAGAGATGGTGAGAGAGAGGGAGAAAGGGAGGGAGAGAAAGTGTGAGAGAGAGAGTGAGAGGAGATAAGAGGAGAGAGAGGGAGAGAGAGCGAGCGAGAGAGAGAAAGAGAGAGAGAGAGAGAGAGAGAGAGAGAGAGAGAGAGAGAGAGAGAGAGAGAGAGAGAGAGAGAGAGAGAGAGAGAGAGAGAGAGAGAGAGAGAGAGAGAGAGAGAGAGAGAGAGAGGACGACATATGCAATGAACGATAATGATCGTATTAAATTTTTTACTTTGATGATACATTAATTTGTTTTTAAGCTTAAAGCTGTTTCTTATATTTTACGAAAATTAATTAAAAATGAAGCTTTTTGTCAACCTTTCCCCTAGTCTTTGAGTAGGCAAATCTGGACTTGGAAAACCCTTTATTTTTTTAATTCGAACCTTCGCGGTTAATGATTTAACCACTACAAAAATTACTACAAACATTATCTAAAAAAATTATGATTTCACCACGATGACCTCAGCAGAAAATCTTTTCTATTTGGGTCTCCTCTAACTTACGTAAGACCTTGTACTGGATTCAAAACCAGTTTGATAATCAAGAGTATAAGTTAATAGTTTCCTTGCTCAGCTATGTCTCTCCTGTCAACTAACAGCTTTGCCTATTGCCGCACCAATAGCAAGTCAATACCCAATGGCACAAGGGACATTTTCCATGCAGACCAACGAAGGATGTGGATTCGGAATTGCTTAGAACCAGCCAAACATCATCTCAGTAAACCTAACAGTGTTGACAGGATGTGATTGTTTGCAAGCTTCACGCAACATTTGTGCGGATTTCTCTCTCTCTAATCTAGTTACAGTTATCTCAGTGTATTGGAATTCATTTAATGTTGTTTCTTGTGAATTATTGACTTCTTTTAAATATTATATTCCTTCATTTGTGTCATTTTGACGGACCTAACCATTGAATGTGCCGACATGAGCTAGAGGTTTAAAGACAAAGTGACATTCCGTTTTTATTACTCCCAGTTTCGAAAACTATAAAACAGAGGTAAAATAGTTTCGACGAATAAGCTAACTAAACATTCGTCTCTCACAATTATTATTTTAAGTGCAAACGTACTATTTGAATGCATTCGATCGTCTTACTTTTAAAACTTAAATATGGTGGATAAACCTTCACTACATTGCATAAAGTCTAACGTGATAGGTGGACATAGCATGCTCATGTTGTCCATACTAATTCAAAGGTTATGTAAAGGAAATTTGCTTCTATGAAGATTTCACTAGACAAAGACTGGTCAAAGCCAAAAGTTAATTTAGGGTGAGTTTCGAAAATACACGTGACAAACTTTCCAGACTTAACCTCAGGTCCGATACTTAGCTTTACAAAAATGAAAATGATGTATTTCGCAAACAGAAAAAAAAATGACTGAAGTGGATAAAATGAATACATGGAAGAAACAAAAACATTTTTTATTTCAAAGCTAAACCTGACACTCGCACACTCGCAATTCATTGACTGGTCATTTTTTTTCCTGAAAATCTGAGCGAGTGATTTAAAAAACAACAACCAATCCAAAAAAGAAAACAAACTTATTTCCGACTCACGTGTCACAGCCAGTGAAGCAAATAATTCAAAACAACAACGTGCACTACTTCATCTCTGCTGAGAAGGCCTCTTCATCTGTATAATTATCATGGTATTTTCTGAGTAATGAAAGCATTTCCATTGATATGTGCAAGGAGAAAGAGAAGAGAGAAACATACAATAGAGGGTGAAATAGAGAGATGGGGTGGGGAAGATGGAAAATGTTGAGCTATGAAAAGAGAGATAGTAACAAAGACGAATGAAGTGAGATTAAACGGAAATAAAAGATATGCATAGATAGAGAAAGAGAAAGGATGAAAAAGAGAGAAAGACAGAGAGGGATAAAATGACACAGAGAGTCAGAGAAACGAAAGGAGAGAAAGAAGCGGGAGAACATATAGAGAAAAACAAAAAGGAAGAAAATGTTATGAGAGTAGAAAAATATTATATTTAATTATAGAAATATGGTTAAAAGAGAATAGGTTGAGGTAGAGAGAGAAGAGGGAGGGATGGGGATATGCTAAAAAGGTGTAAAAGAAAGCGAAAATTGTAAATTAAATGTGCAGAAGTAGTTGGCAGGAAAAAAAACGAAAGTTAGAAGGTGGTGGTCGAAGAGGAAGGAGAGAGAGAGAGAGAGAGAGAGAGAGAGAGAGAGAGAGAGAGAGAGAGAGAGAGAGAGAGAGAGAGAGAGAGAGAGAGAGAGAGAGAGAGAGAGAGAGAGAGAGAGAGAGAGAGAGAGAGAGAGAGAGAGAGAGAGAGAGAATGGGGACGGGAAGAAGTGGGAAACGGACATATTAACCACTTCTGGAAACGGAAGTTCAAAATCGAATTTTCAATTCTGTGCCAAGACATACCGATGTAACCGGATTTTGCAGTTAAAGGTTCCATTAATTGTTACCAATGAAAAGCTTCATTATCATATGGGCCATCGGTCGTAATAATAGCAGCGCCAATGGTAGAGAGGAAGCTGTGAGCACCGGTCGCGAACAGAAGGAAAGGAAAGAAGGAATCTCGCTTGCACTTAGCAATTTAGAAGTCTGTTTAATTTGTACCTGCAAATGAGGAGAGACTTGGCCTGAGGGAAATAACTTTTCCGGGCTTAGTGCATTAATCGCACCCTCGGGATAAAACTTGCTGCGCCAGATCATTGGCTGTCGAGCTTGATCGAACCGAGTTGTCTGAACTATCCGATCAACACGAGATCTAGAGGGATTCGATTCGATCCATGATACCAGGATAATGCAAATGGTTTGATTAAAGAGAGAACAACAAGCCCTTGCTGCTCCAAAAGAGCTCGTCGATCCGTGACAGCCAGTTTTTGTCTCAGAATTTAATTTGAGCCATGTTCTAGCGGTGGAATCTATAGCGCATGAGGAGAGCGAGATGTGAGCCTGCAGGGCAAGTATTTGTTACCCCTAGGGCAAGTACAGCCACTCTTATGTCACTGACATGCAGGAAGACATTGTCGACCATTCAGCCGCTTCTTGTAGACAGGAAAGACCAAAGAATCAAACCTAAGTGTTGGCACACCAGGACTTCTGGTGTAAGGGTCCGATCTTCGATAACTGTGCGATAAATAGTAGCTTTCAAAAGTGGTAAACGGTGCATTCAAACTTTTAAAAGTGCCTCGGGTGGTGGAATATATCAAAACACAAAGACTGATTTGTCAGAGGAAGTGCAACCACCGGCCTAGGTGAAAAGATAATTCTGTCTTTTCAATGTGAGATACAATGAAGCCATTATGAAGCTATCATGAAGCTAGATTCAGCTAACTCAAAATTATTTCGGCTCTTAATTTTTTTTACTCGCTTTCATACTGCTGTGCATTTCATTCTAGGAAAAAATTAATGATGAAAAGGAAATATAAGAGGCTCAGTTTCGGGAGCGCCAAAAAAAAAGACTGGTATTGGATGTTCGTAACTGTCTGGATATCGCTTGCGTTTGGATCACCAAGAGCTTTTTGTTGCGACGTCAATAATTTTCCACATGCCCAGCCCACCTGTGTCTATATCAGTTTAAGTACGCGTTTTTAATCTCATACAACTCTTAAACACATTTTATATTTGGATATATTTATGGTCTTTCTCTCACGAGAGATGATTACCTAATTTTCGAGTACATATAAAAATTCATCGTACTCACAAGTTCTACATACGACATGGAACTAAAACCAATCACTAAAGTGTTGAAACAGCCTCAACAGACCAAAAAAAAAGATAGAGAGTGGAATAAATAGTTGGAAAGGGTGGGGAAGGGGTAAACTGAATCTATACGGGGCGAGAGATGAAATTGTTAGGAAATATAGATAAAGATAGAAAGCAAGCGAAAGATAGAGAGAGAATGGGATGGATAAAGAAAAGTAGAGAGAAAGTGGCAAATGGAGAGAGAGAACGCGAAAAAGAGCTATATAAAGATAAAAGAAGGAGGAGGGAGAGAGAGAGAAAACGGGGGTAAACTACATGAAAATAGAAAGAAAGAAATATAGAAAGGGAGAAAGAGATACAAAGAGAAGGATACAGGCGGAGAGAGGCACAATGAGGGAAATAGAGAAATATTGGGAAGCAGAAAGAGATGAAAAGTGAGAAAGAGAAAGATGGAAGAAGAAACATAAAAAGAGAGCAAGAAAATAAGAAAAGGAAAGAGAAGGAGAGGAATAGAGAGTGCGGATGGGAGAGAAAGAATGCATAGAAAAAAAAGAGAGAGGAAACAGGAGAGAGAGAGAGAGAGAGAGAGAGAGAGAGAGAGAGAGAGAGAGAGAGAGAGAGAGAGAGAGAGAGAGAGAGAGAGAGAGAGAGAGAGAGAGAGAGAGAGAAGTAGGGGAAGAGAGAAAATAACAGGAAGAAAAACAAAGGGGAAGGGAGAGAGTGAGATCTCAGTGAAGAATGACTCTTAAGATAAAAATTTACAAGAAAAAAATTATAAAAATTTTTCATAAAATGAGTAAGATGATCATGCTACCTGGCTAAAATTTCTGAGATTTTTGTGAGCTTTCATCGTGGTATTCCTCATTTTCCCACCATTCGATCCGATCATCAGGCATGCTGTCCAACAGTGTTGGGCTGTAAGTAAAACTGCATTATTTTAATACGACTCTCATCAATCAACATAATACTATGGCCGCCATTTTCACTAGCCTGTTGTGAGCACAATTTATTCGCTTCTCCTCTTTCACTCCCTGTTTATCCCGACACACGACACACACCGGAACTACCGGAAAGACCGTGCAACCGTCTTAGGAGGGAAAAAAAGTCCTACCAACCCTTCTCTACTGAACATGGCGGGCACTGACTATTCGTTTCCTCACCGATAAAAGAGAAACAGATTTTTTTTCCTTGCTCACTCAATTGTCGCGTGATTTTATTAAGTGAAAAATATTTGGAAGTTTGGAGGTCGTATTTGATGATGAAAGTTTGTTATAACAAAACTGTAGAATTATGCATCCCTTGCTCAAAAGAAGAAGAAGAAGAAGGCTTCAACAGAAAGTTCAATAAAATAAACTTTATTTATAAGTAGAATTCGAAAAGTGTTCTGGGAAGTTGGCCATGGAGGAGGAGGAGGGGACAGGGGGAAGGAGGCAAAACAAGAAGCGTGCGCGGGAGTGAAAAGTGCTCCTGAGAGCGACAGTTTGCACAGGGAAGAGAGGAGGAGAGGCAGGCTAGGGGGTTTTAATTTGTTGTCACCTCTCACGTGCCGCTAGCCATTGATCTCGCGATTAGCTGCCTCATTGACGGCGCTATTGTCGTTAACCCACTCACTTCCCTCAAGTCCCACCCTCTCCGGAACATTTTCCATAGTGTTGTAAAATCTAGCGATTATACTCTTGGAATGTAGCAAAGTATCATTTTAATTGCAGAATCTCATATTCAGCTAGACAATATTTTAATCTAAAGCAATTATATTGCGAAAGTTAAACACTTTCAACTGGTCCGTTTTCATAGTTTTATAATTATAGACCATTGTTAGGAGTTTGGTCAATATTAATCTTTTGATAATCCCATTCATCCGTGTTTTAACTATTTCACCAGTTAATCAAATTTGACGTTACCAAGATAAACCAGCTCTCTTTCTCTTTTTGATTGACCATGAAGAGCTACCTTTTACTCCAAAGAAATGCATCCTTTACTGAGGTGGCTATTTTACTGCACCAAAGAGAGCGCTCTTTAATCATTTGAGACAAACATATAATTACTCATATTCTTTCTGTCACTATTACAAAAATCAGCAAGACAATCATGCCTCTACCATAACTCACTCAAGACCCATTGCCTATAGAGTAAAGACATTTCAAAGCCTCCAGTATCTCTCATCTCATCTTTCTTACCCTCTCAGTTTCTGTTATGGAACTGATGCCTTGGATATCTTTTCTCTATTGAAATAGCGTGAAATAATTATTGCGGCGCCATTCTAATTGTAACCAACTTCAGAACAAATAGAGTTTCGTTGATCTACTATAATTTGCAGATACCCTAACATCCGGGAATGGCTTTTACTCGCGATTTGAAAGCTAGACTGTTCCAAGTCTTTAAACCTATTCTATCCTCTTGTTTCAATCTTACTACATTTTTAGATTGTTTAGAAAAGCTAACAATGCTTCGATAAGGGGAAATGGCAAATCATACTTCCTCCACTTTAATTCAACCTTAAAAATTACCAAGCTTTACAACTGAAAGCAAACTATCTTTAACTAACAAGACAACTGCTTTGTGCCACCCCCTCTCCCCCATCCTCTCCACACTGATACAGCACTAACTTCCCAACCCCCTCTGCTTGATCTCTTCTACCCCTCTCCCTGAACTCCATGCTTGAGGGCCAGTGACCAGTAGTTGCCGATATCTGCAGACTATCTCCCCTTGTATCGGCACCAATCAGCTAAAAACTGTTAAACGCCACACCCAGTGAGCTATTGGTTTCTGTTGCCTCCCGTATATTATCCGGTGCTCTATGATCAGCGGGAGATAAGGCTACAAAGCTCATACAGTCATTTAGTGAAGTCGAAGGGAAGGATTTCCTTAGGTCACGATATTTACTATTACAATTTCGGAGATTTCATGAGTGATTAGACTCGGTTGTTCAAAATAGAACAATTTTGCCCACAGTGTGCTTTAGGCTTGTGAAAATATGCGCTTCCTTTAATTAAGTGTGTGACTGCATCCACTAAAATATTAAATTGAGGGGTATTGTGCTACGTTAATCCAACAACAAAATATGATTTTTGTTCGATATTATAAAGCCTTAATTGTACTTTATAACACAAAACCACACATGCCAATATTAGGACACTATGAGAATAGTTTATCAAACTTAAGTCTGTACTGAAGACTGAAAACTAAAATAATGAAAAAAAATTCAAAGTGTCATTGCGCCATATTATAGTCAGATAAAAAGACAACACTATCAAAACAAGAGTAGAATGAGTTAATTCAAAATACCATGGATGAAAAGACCAATAGATCTTCAAGTACTTGCTAGACGAAAGCTCGCTGTCTCATATCAAGTACATTTGAATAGTTAGATATTCAAATTATCTTATGCTATGCTTAGGCTTTTCAGATGCTCGACAGAATGAGTGCATACATAGAACTACTCCAGTAGAATAATGTGGACAGCCAAAATGGGAAACATTATGGAACTGCATTGATGTATTTGTGATTAATTATTCTGTAAAGACGCATGTAGCTATGATAGTTGTTCAGCTTTATCTCTTTCTAGGGGATCTCTGTCATTTTCTGTGGCAACATCTATCAAAAAATGTTGGCAGTAGTGTTTCTTTGCGTTTCCAAGAAATATAAATTGTTTTAGGTTGAAATTTTAAATATAATTGCGACAACGTAAAAAAAGCAACAATAAAGGTTACTCATATCTTTTGCCAGTCTGTAAAACTACTCGTATGTTCAAAATTTCACCTCTTGGTTCAGTGATGAAATTCAGACACTTGGAAATTGTCAAAGTGCAGCTTGTGTGTAAAAAAAAAATAAACAAAAACAAAACAACAACGGAAATGAAGATAATTTAAGAAAACGTTTCTTAATGTCTACAAACACTTATAAATGTTATAGCTCATTTTGTCGTAACTTTCATTAACACTGAGACTTACATATTCCTAGTATTAAGCACGTTTCCCAGTTGCATTTGGTTTTTAATAATTGAACAAATGTCATTCATTTTTAAGTATATAATCTTTCAAATACTTGTGTAAGAAATATTCTTAAAATCTTGCTGCATTTCTTAGAGAAAGAAATCTATAAATAGGAAACTGAGGAAAAAGCATGGAGAGCTTCAACTTTTAAAAACACATACGAGACCAAAACTCTGTTCCAATGATATCTGATGGAGAGCACACAGTACCTTACCATATTACATTACTCCTTTGTGTGAAAACTCAAACCTTGAAACTATGTGCACTGATGAGGCCTGGATCCTCTGGAAACAACCATTACTACCAAGTCTCCCTATTAACCAAGTTTAAAAAAGTGGTAAACTGACACCAATCAAATCGACCACCTCTGATCTATATTCACCACTTCTGCGAGCCAGTCTTGACCAGGTTTCAGAGACTAGGTTTACGATGCACACACCTGGTTCCGCAGACTACCTGCGGTCATGCGCAATGGCTGGCTTCCCAGGGTTTGTTTTTCAAGGTAATATTCAGAATCTATAAATTATTCTAATCGCCTCCGGCTATAATTTCTTGTATATTATCGTATTGTACAACTGTTTTAAACAAAATCTTTATAGATTTAGTTAAAATTCTCTTTTTATGCGAAACACAACGTTAAAGAAAGTTGTAGAAATAACATTTTTGCGAAGAAATAAGCCTCAGAAAGAAAAAGAAATGCCTTTATAGTTCAATTCTGAAATGTTTTCTTCTCAGCGTAAAGCATCTGAAAAAGTTTTTACAAGCCGTTGCATTTGATAGTTGAAAAATTAAGAACTTTTAAAAAAAAAAATATGTCTTCAAAATGATATTGCTCTATCAGTAAAGGGCAGAAGAAGAAAAAGAAGACTGAGGGATCAAATTTTTCTCAGTTTGATTCTAACTTGATACGCCAATTTTCAATCTACAACATTTGAATTAGCAAATCTAATTAAAATTTTTGTTAACATTGAATCTTTTCTTTAAATCTTCTATCTTTCTTTGTTTTGATTGTTGCATGCTCGGCTGAAGTTTCTCATTCTTTTTGTATTACATATCTCCTAAGCTGATATTTTTGAACTTCATCACTTGGTATAGAATGCTGCATCATCCATCAGAAGTTAGTGCTCCAACACTGAACGTGTATTTATCTGTTCGCATCTATATGCAATTGCGCAAAGATTTAAAAAATCATAGGATGATCTTATGATTGCATTATAATTATATTTGATAATGTGATTCTTTTTAAAACTTGAAACGTGATTCAGCATTCGCAGCACTAAATAAGCTGATAATATGATAACTGTGGAAACAGGAAGAAAGATAAAAACTTAGTAGCACGAAATGATTAAAAAAAAAAAAAGCTTCGCTTCAGTTTTCTGACACATTGTTTCCTCATAGTTTTTGCGCAAAATTTTGTCAAGAGATAGAATTTGTAATGCCAATCTTTAAGTCGAAATCAGAATTGTCGGTTGTTCAATTCTCGTTTTACTTGACCTTGTCATCTTAACTCTTTTATCCAATTCTTGAATTCTCTCACATACCATTCAAAGTTACATGGTGTTCTCAAACCGACTCAATATATTCATTTTTTATTAATTTGTTCATAATATGGCACAAAACCTAAGAATTTTAAAAAGTTTGCTTAACCAAAAGTTCTATAAAGCACAGGTTTCCTATGTCAGCGTTTCTATGATTTGTGGTGGATATATTCAAACCCTACGACTACAGAACTCATATATGGCGATCGATCGATGGATAGATAGATAAATATATAGATAGAAAAATGAAAAAAAAATTAATAAAAACCACTACAAAACGTGCGTTTTTTTATTGTTGCTATCGTGGTAACAATTCTATGATTGCTATATTTGCTTTTGAAGTTTTGGATTTGTACTTTTTACATTATGTATTCATACTTTTTAGATTATGTATTCGTACTTTTTGCCCCTACATACATGCTCTTTACTATTCAACCTCGGCCCATCCAGACCCCAGCTTCACTAAGCTTGCATGGCCCCATCAACCACATACGTTCGCCAATGGCAAAGAAAGTCGCCACTACAGCTATGGTAATCCTCCGCCTTTTCTTTTCTGTTTTTCGTCCTGAGTTAAGGTCATTATGTTTAGGTTCTTACTGTTATGATATGATTGAACAAACACAACCTTCTCAGGTAGCTGCCTTAACGCCCTAAGACCTAAAGAAATTTCCGTCGCATGCTCATAATGCGTCATTCCCGGATAAGTATAGGGTCCCATCTTTCCAAGCCTGCCCTGTCCTGACTTACGTTATAACGCGCAGCACAGAATGTCACTCTTGTGTGACTTCAAATCTGTTTCCCGTCCCATCATTGCTCTCGCTCTCTCAAGAGCTATTTATAATACACATCTCACTATTTCATATTATTTTTTCCTCATATTATTTTTTTTATCCCTGAACTCCTCTTTTTCAGGAAAACCCATGATGGCTTAAATGGTATTACTTTATTAAATACTTATATTTCATGCACGGGAAAATGTAGTACATTAGATCTATGACTAAAAAAGGACCATTCACCTGAACACAGATTCTCTGAAGGGCATGTCGACCAGAGTCGAAGCAAAAAAAGAGAAAAAAAGGAATAGGGTTCAGATCTCACTGAGACCACCTGACATTTAAGTGCCATTTCAAATCTTCACCTAACAACCAATCTACACTCACTCTAACATTCATAAGGACGCTAATAGTCAAATTGACCAGTAAAAATTCAATTTCGATTTCAAAATGAATCGTATCTCTTTCTACGAGAATAATACAGATTGTCTCTCGCAATGTGTTTTTTGTAAGTAGTAGTGTGGACTAAATGCGCTGGATGTTTTTGGTGCGGTTTGAATTTCCTCCGTCACGGTTTGAAAAAATCAAAGGTGGCTAAGGCAATACCTTTGCTTTGTCCATCCCTCTTCTTTTTTTAAAGGAGAGCGTTGGTAGTCGCATGGACTTTACCTAACACTAAGTTCTCGACTAGCAGAGTTTGCGCTTCACCAAACGGGAGAGTGCTAGCAGACCAACATTTTATTCTGACACTCTGTGGCAATGCCCTCTACGACATGTATTTAGCTCATGGAGGCTCTCTGGCAAGAATATATATATATACCTACGATCAATCCATCTACTATCTATCCATCTATCAATCTCTCTATCTACCTATCCATCTATCCATCCATCTGTCTATCTATCAATCTCTCTATCTACCTATCCATCTATCCATCCATCTGTCTATCTATCTTTATCATCTGTCTATTAAAACATTGTTAATAATGATTAATACGGAGATCTATTTAAATACAAATTTACTTATTTGCCTTATATCTATCTAGCTATGTATTGATGTTTTTATGTATATAAGACTGTATGTCTCATTGTATTTATGTGTATGTGCGTTAGTGTACATATTTATGTATGTATGTCTTGTACCTATACATAGCTGCCTATAAAAGACAATGTGTCTATCTATCCATCTACCTATCTATTAATCTATTAATCACTTCTCTGCTTATTTGTCTGCTTATCTATCGATCCATCTATCTATCTGCCTGTCTCTTCATCTGTCTATTTATCTATCAGTTTGTATGTATATCTTTTTTGTCTGAATACTTGTTTATTTGTCTATCTATCTTTATGTTTTCCTACTTGACGTGTCTTTATTATTAGTATTTATCTATTCTTGGACCAACAGCCTTCTTTGTGTATTACTTAGTCACGTACTCTGCTCAAAGAGTACTCTAAAATCACTGCACAAAATTGTTTAGCTCAAATCTTTAATATACATTTTAAAGTTTCTTTTTGTGTAAGATAGATGTGTTACCGAAACTTGGGGGAATTATAAAAATTACCCAACATTAAAAAAAAAGTATTAAAATGCAGCAATAGAATTGCGAAAATTATCGTGACGAATTTGTTCAGTCAGCACCTGTATTAAATGTATTCTTTTTGCTCAAATTTACCAATGTCTTATTTTGAAAATAAATATCACCATTATATATATATATATATATATATATATATATATATATATATATATATATATATATATGTGTGTGTATGTATTATGTTACCTGTTTAATTACTAACATTCACCGCGCTGACCAATGAATTATTTCTACCTGTCCAGCGTACTCCCCTACCATTGCTGGTATGGCCAAGTCAGCCTTCGACACTGGTCTTCATGGAGCGGGGTGGCGGTCCTCTCAAGGTGAGAAGCTGCTCTAGTTTTACGTACTCTTCCATTCTTTGGCTCCGTCCAAAACTGGTACTTTTTATGCTAAAAGTGTGTTTAAAAATTTCCATCTATACTATAAAAAAATGTTTTGTTTTTTTTCGATTAATATTTTTAACAACTCGAGAAGGGAAAAGGTTGATTTCTAGAGTTACTGTCATTTAGCTCAATTTCTTATAACACTTAAAGTTTTATTTATGTTCCCTTTGAATTAAGAATGCATGTCGCATGTTCTATCCTCACTAACAATCATTCGATAGAGCCATATTAATCAAAAAAGGTCTCAATATAATAAAAGAGGTTTATAGTCTGGTTCGTTGATGTGATGGCGAACAAAATCGTTTTAAATAACGTGATAACGAGATGATTGAAATAAACCAAGATTTTGATTTTGAGAATAAATCAAACTAAATATCATAAGAAAAAACTTTTTCTAAGACGTATCTTAACTAAATAGCTTTGCTCCATTGGTGCCTCATAGAATTGATTTGGCATAATGTAACTTTAAAAGAATCCCTTTTCGTCTTATTTATAAAATCAATACCAATTTACTAAATTTAAACAGGAATGGTAATAATTCAGTTTTCCAAAAGAAACAATCGTTGATTTTTTTAAAGTTATTTACTTTCATTTATGCAACAGGGATAAAGCTAAAGCCCTAAAAAAAAAAAAAGGAAAGAATGGCACGGGGTTGTAACTAAAGTTTAAATACGTAATAAACAGTTTTTTTTTATACTAAGCTAAGCTGATAAGCTTGTGATGAAATAATATGAACTTCTCTCTTCGATTTCTGAAGCATATACGTCTCCGTTTGCTACCATGGGGAAGTCCAGCTTCGACAGCAGTTTGCACACCAGTCAGTGGAGAACAACCCAAGGTTGGTGATTCTCTCAAAACCTTATTTTCAGTTTAATATCACTAAATATCTATGTCTAAATTTAGAGTATAAAAGGGCTTTACTATTTAATTTTGAAAGGAAAAAAGGATAATTAGGCGGGGAAAACCAAAAAAGAGAGAGGAAGGGCGGATAGAAAGATAGAGAGAGTGGGGAGAGAGAAGGAGACAGAGCGTAGTGTGAGAGAATGATGAGAGAGAGAAAGGGGAAAAAACAGAGAAGAGAGAGAAAAGCAGAGAAAAGAGAGAAAATGAGAGAGAGGGGGAAAGAGAGAGAGAGAAACAGAGAGAGAGAGAGAGAGAGAGAGAGAGAGAGAGAGAGAGAGAGAGAGAGAGAGAGAGAGAGAGAGAGAGAGAGAGAGAGAGAGAGAGAGAGAGAGAGAGAGAGAGAGAGAGAGAGAGAGAGAGAGAGAGAGAGAGAGAGAGAGAGAGAGAGAGAGAGAGAGAGAGAGAGAGAGAGAGAGAGAGAGTGGGGAATGGGAGTTGAGGAAGAATGAGATGAGAAATTCATTCTTACCGCTTGTGTTTCTGGGCAAACGAAAACTTTCCTCCAATCACCCCAAGACAACATGTGGACACTGTCTTGTTTTTTACCTTTATGAAAATTTGCCGGATACTTTTTTACTTCGTACTTCGAATTCTTCTTTCGTAAAAAATATATCTACATTGTTGCATAGCATTGGAACGAATTCGACAAATGAATGGAAATAGAAAGAAAAACAAGATAAAAAAAGGAAAAAGAAAATTAGGTAGAAGATGAAGAAGATGGAAAAAAAAAAGAAAAGGAAGAAGCAGAAGAAGGAGAAGAAGAAGAAGAAGAAGAAGAAGAAGAAGAAGAAGAAGAAGAAGAAGAAGAAGAAGAAGAAGAAGAAGAAGAAGAAGAAGAAGAAGAAGAAGAAGAAGAAGAAGAAGAAGAAGAAGAAGAAGAAGAAGAAGAAGAAGAAGAGTCTCTTTAAGTCTCTTTTAGTTAAAAAATAATGCACTTGTAAACTTGTATATTAAATTTGCACACCTATCTATTGATCTGAATGTTTTCAAACCGCTATTCAATCTCTTCTACCTATCTCTCTTTTTCTTCCTCCCTCTCTCTCTCTCTCTCTCTCAATCTCCTGAAATCTAGCAACATTTATTCACCATCGTTTGAAATGAATAAAATACATTACTAAAGAAGAATAGCATCTGAACAAAGAAAGTAACTAAAGCACTCCACGAAGAGACAATCTCAAAGACCGTAACTCTAAGGGTCGCATAAAATCTTGTCCCTTATTCATCAAAGTGTGTAATTGCCGGTAGCCGATGTGATTTGTTGCGTCTAAACCAATCAGGCTCCTCAAAGCAGCGTCGGTAACAACGGAAGTTGACCAATCCCAGACCTTGGAGCATCTCCTTCCGGCTAAATCCATTACTGTGGGAATCGACCTCTCGCGGCCTAATGATCGCTAAACATTGTTTCTATTTCATATCATCACTTTATGAGAGGTTTCAAAAATTCTCTTTACTTTTGATTCTTAGATGGAAATGTTTCAATTTAAATGTTAAAGTACGCTATATCTTACACAATGATGCGCAAAAAAAAAAGAACATTACGATTAATAATGGAATATGAATTTGTTTAAGTTATATTTTAGAACTATTTTGTGTCTTAACCTTAATGACACTGAGTGTAGTACATACGGAGAAAATTAAAAAAAAATTACTTTAATTTCGAACATCCTCTTAAAGTAGCTAAAATGCAAAATAATGAAAAAAAAAATTATAATCTGCGTTATCTGTTTTCCCCATTACTTTGGTTAGGTTTTCTTGTTTCCAAGGAAAAAAGGGGACAAGGAAACAATTTTCGGAACTTTAAGGCTTTTAACATGTTTTGACGTGTGCATTCAAGTAATTTTTCATCGTCTGAGTTTCCTGAGGGATGTTGTCTACACTTTTTTTTACAGGCGCTAACCCTATTTCGACAAATGTCTCCAAAAAGGGTGAAACCCACCAGAAAACATATTAAAAGTGGAAAATAAATATGTACAAACACATGGATTTTACTGTATTACAGTAAACTCAAAGACCAAAAATTCCTCGTGCAACAAGAGTTAATATCGGTTTTAAACTAAGCCCAAAATCACTTTCAAAATTTGTTTTTATTTCACTTTTTTCTTAAAACGTTGGCAACTCGATTTGTCTTCTTCCTTGACGACATACACGCCAGGATTATTTTTTTTTCTTGTTTTTTTTTTTGTTTGCGTAGGAAGGAAAACGCTGGAAGGAAAAAGGAAGGGGAACCGCTCAGCATTTTAAATTAAGTGAAAGCATCAAACGTCCACAGAATGATACTACATTCTCTTTAACGGGCGCGACGAAACGATCCACAAAAACATGATTTTCCTAAAGGGTGGGATAAAAGCTAGGGAAGACAACTCATCAGTTTGAAGGAGGTTAAGGGACGAGGTCAAGAAGCAATAAAAGGGGGAGTAACCTGCCCGAGTAAACAGCGATCAGACTGGGATAATGGAAGCGCTAACCGGGTCATGGATGAGCTCGCCCAGGCGTGGCATAGGTTCAGGGTTCATCTAACGGCTTGGAACAATTCAATATTGGATAGGGCGCTTCGACAATTTGGTGATGGAATAGTGAAGAAAGAAAAAAAAAGGACCGTGATATGACAAGAGAACACAATAACGAGCACTAAAGAAGATGAAATGGTTAAAAAAGTCCCGATAAGTTTGTCAAACAAAGATAGGACTTTCGTCGGTAGTGCACAAAAAGATGAGGTGGAGCAGTGGCATGATACTTTCTAGAGTTGCCATTTCATAAAGTACTTTCATTTTTCTTTACTGTCCATCTCAATTACGAAAATGCGTTGTTGATGACTAACAATGTATAGCAGTTGATATGCGCACAATGTCGTCTATCTCTTCATACTTTCCTATTTCTTTTTGACATTTACAGTGTTGCATTACTTTAGAAGACTTTGAGCGACGATTTCACTTTATTAAAGGACGAAAACGACAGCGGTGTTGCATTTTAGCACAGGCAGGCGGTAACTTCTTTAAACCTTTCTGTAGCTATTTCACTTTATCAGCGTCTGACAGGGAGATAGGGAGATACAGTGAAGTTTTCTTTCAGAACCTTACCTCACATACATCGAGCAAGGAAGATAATCTTGAGCTTTGACCATTTCCCAATGATATGTGGACAAGCTGAGGCTTGGGATACAAGGCTTGACAGGCCTCGGAAGAACCGGAAAAATAAAAAAAATTGCATGAAGGATTATAAATGTTCGATGCTCTCTGAGTAGAATGGTAAAAATCAAAGAATTCTTATTTTCAACAGATTTAATCCACGCAATCGGGAAATGGACAGCTGTCATCAATTTATCGTTCCATGATATCCAAACCTGAAATAACATGGTTGTTTTAGGGTGATACGTTTTTCATATTTTCTCATACATATCGGTTATAATGTGGTAATCTAAAAAGAACATTTTCAGGCTAAATCATTGAACGACTTTAATCAACCAAGTTAGAAACGAAAATGTGACGTAATAAATGAAGAAACGCTTTGGAAGCTGTAAACTTTAATTAAAAAATAGTTTCTGCAAGTTTGACCGCAAGTTATTACTGTCAATCACAAAGAGAGAAGTGATATGCATTACAACTGATACAAGAAAATCTGTATGCTTTCAACTTTTTGATCGTAAAGATTGGCGGGTATGAGCTAAAATATGAACATGAAAAAGCTTATTTACCGTGTAACAATCGATGATAACATTAAGTTCAACGTAAAGCCAGAAGAATACTCAAAATTTAAAGTATAACCGCATATAACTTTTTAAAAGCTCCTTTCTACTCTAATTTTGATCCTACATGAATTTTCTCTTTCTCTCCTATTGTACGAAAAGAATTGCCAATTTTCACTTTACTTCCAAAGAAATGAACATACAGCGACTTATAAATGTAGTAATGACAAATGATATGTTTTCCACAGTTCACTTGTTTTTTTTTTATAACTTTACCAAACAAGGTAAATCAATAAGACAGAATTGCAAATTTTAAAAGGCTAAACGTAAAACAATGCACTCAATATGTTTCGTCTATAAGATAGATTAATGTTTTTTTAACACCAATATTATTTTTTTTTTTTGCAGACCTGTACCAGCTTTTGGGACCCATTTCACACAGGCTTTCCAGTTCTGGTCAGTCAAGCTCATGTCGCACATTTTAATGTTTTAAATTCTTCTTTTGCTTTTATAAAAAAAAAAATTCAAATAAATAACCACATCTATTGAAAGATTGGAAGATTTGGAAGATTGAATAAGATCGTGTTTATAACACGCCTCGGTAAGTTAATATCCAATATATAAGATCAAATGAATCATGAACAAACTCATCAACCAAAACCCCTTAAATTTCTTTTAATCACAGTTGCGATGTCGATTTCAAATCTTATTTTATGCTTAAATGTTTGAACAAAAGAGTTATGTTCTAAAGACGCATTACGTTTCGACATAATAATCTCTCTTGGGGTGATGTTAAAAGAAAATACTAAAAAGAGCAGTGGGGCAGAATCGCCTTTATGGCTTTAAATATTTGAATAAAATTATACCTTGACTTGATGCCCAAATAAGGCGTTGGTCGCTAAAAATGTATCATATATGAATAGAGTAAGGTTAATCTGCCTTGTCTTATCGATAATACAAGGAATCTTTAAACTAAAATCCATAGTGAACAAATCAAGGTACTTATGTCTTTCTTCGCACGATATGCAGTGACCTTGAAAATCTTTTCTGGAGATTTTCTAAAACAGAAAGGCTGTCTTTTACTCGACGAGTTCCATATGCAATGCTCTCTATTTTTAAGAAAAGTACGAGCAAGTGATGTAAAAGAGAAAGGAATTCATATTTATTTGGATTAGCTTAATTGTTGCGGATGATACCCAGCACTTAGTTTGTTCTTTCGCTAAAACCACGCAGGTGTGTATTAGTCAAAGCACAGTATGTTCATCAAAGATGGCACCAACATCCTTTCTAAAAATGTGTGTTACCAATAGTTTCTGATACAGAGAAGTCTAAATGATAAATATTTATTGTTTTACCAATTTGAAAATCCTTACATTTGACATTTTAAAACTCATCTGCTAATGTCTTGACTATAGAAGAGAGTAAATATATCATTTTGCACGATCTGAAAATTTCTAAAGCGTCATTATACTTGATTACCATTAGCTCTTTACTTCCATAAAGTAGTTCTATAAAACATGTGAAGCATTTGTTGAAAAAGATTTTAAATTCAGCACGAATAGTCCAAACACATTTCGCTGAAAACAACAACAACAACAACAACAACAACAACAACGACAACAACAACAACAACAACAACCCCCCCCAAAAAAAAAAAAAAAAAAGAAAAATCTGCCAATTATAACAATAAATGATAAGATAAACAACTTGATATCATCATCACTAAGAAAAGCCTGCAAACATGCATTAGCTGAAGCAGTTAAGTTATACAAGTCTTCTACTCCAGAACTCATGATGACAACTATTTAAAATTTTATTTTGATTAAAAAAACTAACAAACCGTAACGGTATTGCTTAGAAGCGATCCCAAAATCGCACACAATATACACCCTACACTGACTGGTCTGTAATTTCCTCCGTGACTTCTGTTTCCCTCTTTAAAAACTTGTACTTATTGCATTAGTCATTTTCAAATCGTCAAGAATAAGCTCCATTGATTAAGATTAAGAATAAGATTTTATTGGTCTGTTGAAGATAATTATTCCCCTGAATACTCCCGTCAAGAAAGAGGCATAAAGGAAATCCGGAACCACATTTTTGGTAGTATTCAATTTATCAAATATTGTAAAGTTTTCTTAATATAACGATAACAAATTATTTTGGATTTCGTTTGATGTGCTCGTGTACTATTCTCTTGACCTTTCACCCCTGCAGGCTCCGGGCAGATCCAGCTTTGGCAATTCCTCCTGGAGCTGCTCTCCGACTCCACCAACGCCGCGTGTATCACCTGGGAGGGCACGCAGGGCGAGTTCAAGCTGGTCGACCCTGACGAGGTGGCGCGCCGCTGGGGGGAGCGCAAGTCCAAGCCCAACATGAACTACGACAAGCTGAGCCGCGCGCTCCGCTACTACTACGACAAGAACATCATGACCAAGGTGCACGGCAAGCGTTACGCCTACAAGTTCGACTTCGCCGGTTTGGATCAGGTTAGTGAGGACTAGGCTTGCTTTAATATTGTCATGGTTTAAAACTTCTGCTGTTAATCATTAACGGTCATGTGTTTGTTTGTTGTTTTTTTAATAAACAAACGGACCTCGATGATCCTGGTTGTGAACGATACTCTAGTGATATTGGGTCATTTGATTCGCTGCCAAATGAGAGCAAGATTTTTTAATGTCAGTTCTATAATTTAAAAAATAGTGCGCATTGATTTCGACTCCATTGACGAGACTACTCCCTCGCCCTTTTAAAATTGGAAAATAAAAAGGTTCAATAACCATATGAGACCTTTCGAGTTTTTAGTCAACAGCACAATAAAGATGCATATTATCTTATTTTACATTGTCCTGCAATAATTACTCCTTTAGTTCTGTCGGGAAATCCTTATGGTTTTAGATATTTGAATAAAATTATACCTTGACTTGTCCAAATAAGGCGTTGGTCGCTAAAAATGTACCATATATGAATAGAGTAAGATTAATCTGCGTTATCTTATCGATTATACACATTGCACTCTTATCTTTGATTGCCTCTACAGATTCTTCATTCGGCCAGTGCTGACACAGCCTTCAAGCTCCACCCACAAGATATGTTCACACTCCCTAGTTACGCCCACAAATACTTCAGATCGCCCAGCACCGCGATGGGCACTCCAACCACTCCCAGTCTATTCCCAACACCAACTTGCTACTGGTCAGGCCATGGGAATGGTTTCTTATCGGGCCTAGGTAGTCACGTGATGGCATCCCATCACCACCATACAGCTCACTTGACGTCCATCGGCTACCCCTACTCCTAGGCCACTCCGTCACACTCATTCTTTTCGACACTCCTAGAAGGCAGAACTTGAATAAAAACATTTCATCACATCACAAGGCCAAAGTTTACCACCAGTAGCCTGCCAACCACATACATTTGTTTCCGTATAAATCTCATTAAACCAAGCTACATTTGGACTTAAACCTACAACCTTCAGAGGGTAATAGTCTACAGTTATTTGCTATGTAACCCTTAAAAAAGCGCTTGAAGGCTGCAGATCTTCTAATAATAATTTATATCTCATCAAGCTTTGCAATGTTTACTCCACTTAACCCAATTTATGGGTATGCATCAGTCTTTTCTACATGAGTAAATCATCGTAAAAGACCACTATGTATAGAAATACCTTTAGCAAATTGTATTTTATAAATTAAGTAATTATCTTCTTTCCTATGATAATGATATAAGTTCTACAAAGTAGAGGAAAATTGGTTGGCCTTGTTCCTTTTTTGCTGTCTGCTTGGACTAAGGCATTCGTAAAAATTGCTGGTTACGTGAACTTACAACCATTCACAAAACGGCATAATAAACCAAGATAAAACTATCCTCGAGATCAGACGCTTGTCAAGGGCTCTGCATCATTACTCTTCACTGCTAGATTTCTTCTAATTGATACACACACTCTGACGCAGGTCCGTCTGAGCCTACCATAAATCTATTGATTTTTAATTCAGTGAAAGAAGTATATCCACGCTGAAGATCGCTCATCGTGTACCTCTCTTTGACGAGAATCTTTAATGACCAGGACTAGAAACTTTTTATCCTAAATCAAGGTCTAAATTCAACTTATTATTTTTATCATTATTATTATTATTATTATTATTATTATTATTATTATTATTATTATTATTATTATTATTATTATTATTATTATTATTATTATTATTTTTATTATCAATGTTCTTTAACCCAGTCTTATAAATTTCTCCCTTTTTAATTCTATACGTGGCTCGTAAACGAATTAAAAAATTATTTGAGTAAAGAAAAAAAAAAGTAATTTTTACTCTTTTCTTACCTAAAGCTAATTAAAGCTATTTCTAAGAAGGGCATGTATACTACATGATGTTAATTGCTACTCTCTCTTGTTTGTTTGCGAGGGTTTTTCAATGTTAACTGTCCAGAAAAAGTCGCTTTAATAAAATAAGTCCGTTCCATCACACATCTAAGGTTTTCAATGAGAAGGATATTAGCACGCAAGTATATTGTCCATCTCCCGCGAATAAAACGCGATAATGCATATTTTTTTAATCATAATTAATATTATTTTATCTTGCGAAGTTTGCAAACATCAGTATATGAGTTATTTAAACAGGTAAATAATAAAAAAAAAGATTATAATACTTTTGTTTTTTTTTTTGGTGATCGAGCAAATAAAGGTTACGATTCTCAAATCTTCCGTGTAGTACCATGTATAGTTATGTTGTATGATTTGTAAATAATGAAAATAACTAAATAAGAATACGGTTTTCCTATTTTTCAACGAAATAAAATTTTAAAATTATAACCTCCTGAAAAAATGAATTTCAAAGCAGATTATGTTCACCTTCACCTGTGATTTGGCATGTATCGATTAATGTTACTTATTTTGAAAACAAGGGTAAACTATTGATTTCAGAGTACTATATGAAATAAAACTGTTGATCTTTTCAAATTTCATTCGAGAGACTCTGTTCCGTATCTCTTTTTGGGCTTAGTTTTAAAATAAGTTCATACTAGTTTAATGTTGGATTTACTGTCAATTCTACGAAATTTTTTTTCACGTTGGAATGACATGCTGAGTTCTGCGAGGAGTCTATGAACAATATTTTGCTATCATATCTCCTCCACAACTTCACACATTCTCTCTCTCTTTCTCTCTCTCTCTCTCTCTCTCTCTCTCTCTCTCTCTCTCTCTCTCTCTCTCTCTCTCTCTCTCTCTCGATCTTTCGTAATGTTTCTCTGTCACTGTCTTCTTCTCTATGACATTTGTATCTCTCTTTATTTCTCTGCTGTCTGCATGTATGGCTGCCTCTCTGCTCCTATCACCCTCTCTATATACGATATGTTTATCTTTATATCTATCTATAATAATATTTACCTATTTTTTTATGTATGGGTGTTTGGGGTTTTTTCTGTGTTTTAAAGGTGTATGTAACTGCGTATGAATATATGTCTGTATACGTGTGCATTTTTGTATGTATGTACATGTATGTATCTATCTATCTATCCGTCTGTTTGTGTAACAATTGTAAATGCTAAAATTTCGGAAGAGCATCCCAATGGTTGGAACAATGATTTTAAGTTCAAATGGCCAGAAGCAAGCAAACTCCGCTTTGGCACTCGAAGAGAGATGATGACCCGTAAGAATTCGTGAATTAACTCCTTAGAGGCAAATAGAATTTTTTAACGACCAAAACGATTATAAAATTTGTGCCTTTTGTTCAAAACCTTGTAACATTTCAAACGTATAATTATCTTTAGTTAAAACAATTATCCAAAGGATGTTTATGTCTAAAAAAAACCTTCTGTTTTTGTTCTAAAAGAAAATGAATGCAAACCTTCTACACCATGAATAATCATTCGCTGTAGCTGAGTGAGACCTTCAGACATTCGTTTGTTTTCAGTCTTTCTTCATACGATTTCTCCGGAAATCTAGAGAATAGTCCTAGCTCCTGTCAAGACATTTTCAACGTAGATAGAATGTCCTTTATACAGGAGACTCGATATGCAATTTGGATATCTAAGAATAGAATAAACAAGTGATTTAGAAAGAAATGAAAACGTAATTTGGCCAGCAAATCTTTTTAAAGATGACACGCAACTTACTATTGGTTCTTTACGGTCATTCTTCAACGTGTACGTCAAAATTTAATGCCTCATCGAAAACAAATTCAAGCTATTTCTTGGAATCTCTAAGATCAATTGCTTCTTGATATGCATCGATCCTCATCCTATCCCACCTTCAATGCTCTTTACATCGAATCGGAAGCGCGTGAGGAGCTCAACGTCTAAAAATGCCACTTACGGCACATAAGAAATGCGGTAAGGAAAAAAAAAAAACCCGGTAAGACGCCTTGCTAAAAATACAATTTGGTCCAGAATCATGTTCCACTATGTTGGAAAATGACTGGAGATTACAGCCTAGAGCAGCGATTACTTTTTCCTATTGGTGCAGAATGTTTTTTTTTCAAGGTTATGGTATATCACATCCCTTTAAAATTCGTCATTTTACCCCAAATGATAATACTACTCGGTAATTAAATTCTTTTCCCAAATCAACTTCTTAAAAACGCTTATGATTTAAAAAAATTCCAAACAATTTCAAATTTAAACCTGCTCACATCATCCATATGATATACCTTTTTAGACTAAGGGCATTAGGAATAAATCATTTAAAAATCAGATTTTAAGATAAGTCACAGATAAATATGTAATACATGTTTTTTCACTTTTTTACGCAAAATTTTATATCAGTTAAAAAAAAAAAAAAATGGTGTACAGCTTTCAACAAGATGTAGATGGGCTTTTACCATGTTACAGAGACAAGGATGCGCGGTGCTTATTATCTCTCATTGTTTTGTTAATATCTCTGAATCTTTTAGTTGGATGAGGCAACAACGCAGAAGTGCAGCACAACCAAATAGCGCTGTTTATGTACACCAGATGAAACAATTGAATACGTGACTTGAGGAAGCATATTGATACTAAATACGTGTAAATTATTTATCACTTGTTGAAGATGCAATAAAATGATACTTCCAAATCTTTGTAGAAGAAAATAACAAGCACGGCAAAAAAGAAAACCTCAACAAAGACGACGTATAAAATAAAAACATAATTTGCAGAGAATCTCCGCACCTCGCAAACACCTTTAAAAAAAGTAGAAAATAGGTTTAAGGTTTGAAACTATTTTATCTTTCATCGGTAGCGATGACATGAACATCAAGTGGCAGAAAAGGAAGCCGATTTGAATTCTAAAATGTTTAATGTTCCCTCAGATTCTCCCACAGTATTATAGCAAAGAAAACAATAGCAACAACTAAAGAAATAAAAGAGGAAACCACAGCTTTAAATGTTACGAATGAGTCATAAGAGGAAACGATCAATGTATTACACTAAAAGCTGAAATATCATTCTAATAGAACAACGATATGAATATATGCCTTTTACAATTCAGCTCAAATGGTTTGGAAACAAAGCCACAACTGTGCAATTCCTTTGTTTTTTTTTTTCAGACTTGTTCTTTTGTGGTCTGAGGGAGAAAAATTGACGTCAAACAACAATTTCTTTTTACATTGCCACTTTACGAACCGCTCTAATATACTTAGTAAACTCATTGAGTATACATTGGGAAAGAAAAATATTTAGGAACAGAAGTCCTAACAAAAGATACTCAAGTTATTCATGCAGGGTTGGTATAGCCTCACACAGGTCATGATATAAAAAAAAATCCTGTTGCAAAAATGAATAGAAAGAGGGGGAACTGAGAGAGGGCTACGCGCCGAAAAGCAAGAGAAGAGGCAAGCCAATCGGAAATCTAGCTTCCGGCCCAGCCGAGTCTGACAAAGAGCAGGCCCGGGCAAATAGTGAGGGGAGCTCACCGAT
>JAWDGP010005937.1:240000-262500 GCA_033675545.1 Elysia crispata
AAGAATGAACATGGATTTGCCATACATACATACATACATACATACTTACATACATATATATATATATATATATATATATATATATATATATATATATATATATATATATATATATATATATGTGACCCATTGCCAAATAAGGCATATCTGTTTATGTCACTGCAGTGCTTGAGCCATAACGTTATGTCTAAACTACGGTTCTATCTATAATTTGGCAAATTAGTAAAATGTAAATAATTAACAGACATGCAAAATTTTATTTTGATTGTTCAATTGGTTTTATTTTACAGACTTCCAAACTATGGAATCGATACTAAAATCGACCGTGAAAATCTATCATGAAATAAACCTTACAGGAAACCACTCCAAAATCATTTTAAGAAGACTTCTCTCCTGAGACATTGGAAGGAGTGTAGCCATGGGTTCCAATGCTTTTTTACTGAAAAAAAATCGTTGATTATGTCTTACGGGTGTTAAAAATTCCTAACTTAACATAAGATTTTCCCGTCAAATACACCTAGGTGTTTGAATCTACCAAAATCTAATACATGTCTAAGAAACTAGCTCTTTTTTTTAAACCATGGCGAGGAATTCAGTTGGGTTGAAAATAATCTGAAAGCCCCAAAAAATAAGTGGTCGGGGGTTGAGTCTAGTCGTATTATCGCCAAATTGCATTTTCGTGTCGAAAACCGTGACGAAAGTTAAACGAAAAAAACAAAGCGGACAAAATATTAACAACCTCATTTTTTAAACTATGAATTTTCTGGATATTTCCTAATTTTAAGATTTCAAAGTTATTTAAAAAAGAGAAAAGTTGTTTTGAACGTCCGTTCCCCTTGTTGGATATTACTTTCGAAAAAAGATCTCGCGAGACACGATGACCTTTCGCATTTTTCGCGTCAAACTAAGAACGGCTTTTGAGAGTTAGTCCGACCGGTAGATCTACCCTGCATAACATCGCATTCAAAGTCTCTCAAATCTATCTTTACAGGTGAGTTCTGTTTAATGATAGTTTTTTTTATTTCGCTATGACTTCTTTTCTCTTTTCATAACATTAACTTGTTTTTGGTTAACTTACTAAAGAGTCAAGGAATTGACTATACTGTCATGGCGTCTCACTCGTCATTTTTGTGTAAGTTACTTGGAAAATATAGATCTAGATAATTCATCTCAAGAAAAGGCATCCATCAAATTCTGCATAGTCGTATTCTTTGTAACTTGGAAAGTATTAATATAATTTTTCGGTTTTTCTTACAAATATTAGGATCTTCTCTCACTTAACACGATTTGACAAGATTGTTTTCATGTCAAACGATATTTTTCGGAAAAGTTATGAAAGGGTTCAGATTTAAAGAAAAGTCATGTCTTTTTTAAGAAGTGTAGACAATGAAGCTAGAACAGTTGTATTAATCTTTTGAAATTTATATTTAGTTTTAGAGCCAACATGTTTGTGCATTTATTAGAGCTGTGAGATAACTTTTACAAAATGAACAGGAATAACTTCTTTGTCAATTTGTGTAAGTTTGATAGATCTAGATCTAGTTTTTGGAGAAGTGCAGGAAACCTGCATTTTTCATTTTGTTTTCTTTTGAAAAGTTCTATGAATGATACTATGCGGCTTTTATATCTACATATGTTACAGCAGTCAAAGTTTTAAAGAGAATATGCTGACAAACTTTCCCAGGATTGCTACAGGACATTTGTTTTCTTTGAAACTGATTCGGCTAAATTAAGCAAAATGAAAATTATAAATATCTAGATCTAGATCATAGTGCAAAGTCCATATATGAGAAAATTGTATCAGTTTTTGACAGGAAAGAATTTGTTTTTAACTCATTCAAGGGTAAGATTGTGCAAAAAATATAAGGGGCAGGAAAATGTGCTTGTCTTTTTGTGTAAGTGAACCAATTCCAAGAATAGTAAATAAATTATTATATTTTCTCTCCTGCTTCATTTTTATAAAGTGTGCCAAAACAGCAACTTAATTTTAATGTTTAAAGATTGATATCTTAAAGAAGGTATCAACAATCTAGATCTAGATCTAGGTGCAAACTTTCAAAAGATTTAATCTATAGAGCACTGTTTTCATCATGTCAGATAGCCACCATTCCTGAAAGTAGTGCAAGTTCCTATTTCTGGAAATTAAGTTACTATTTTCAAATATTATTTCTTAAAGTTTATTATATTAGTTGTTGGAATTAAACAGTGAGAGATTTGTAATGTTTTAAGTAGCGGTATTGGGAGATATTTCCTTAAGTTTTTGTAAGGAAACAAAAGTGTTTGGGAATAGTGGTCCAGTTGTAATGCTTATTTCACAGTCTAGTTTTGATTTCTATGCATGGAATGAAATGCTTTTTATAAATTTAATAAAAATCCACACACTGGATACTGTTTGTTGTTAACATTAAACCATTCACACTGTTTCACAAGATGAAATCTATGCATCTACCTCTTAATTGGACAATATGTTTAATAATAATGGTTTATCACTCAGGACAACTTTTACCAAAGTAGAAGGAGAACTTGAACAATTTTTTTTTTATATTTTTTTATTATCCAGTTGGCAGATGACATCAATCATGCAGCAGACAATAATACAAACCCTTTAAAGTGGTTACCAGCGCTGGTAAGAATTTTGTTCAAATTTTCCTCTTGAATAATCATTCAGCATTATTTTTTTTTGTCTAGATATTATGAAGACTATTACATTTACCCTTTTGACAAACAAAATTTGTTGTCTTTAGCACAAGTAATCAAGAGGTCAAGGATTTTTTCACTTCCATCTATTCTTGTCAATTGTAGCAGTTATTACTGGTATTTGTTAGCATCATGTATGATAGTTATCCATTTTAGAAGTTTCACAATCAAAACAGCTCTACTCCACCTATAGTAAGAGCACCACAGAACATTAATAAAAGGTCAATTTGATTACTATAAAATCCCTTCATACACACTATTTTCCATTTCTTTTTTTATATAAAAAAACCCCAATCAAACAAAGAAAAAAAAACATCACTTGAAGGAAAAATTATGTAGACTTGACTCCTCCTTTTTTGTTGTTGTTTCAGTTTCTACTCAAGGGTTATAAGTCAAGAGGCTAAAAAGAATCTAATCCTGATTTTCGTCTCTAGAATTGCTATTGCATGATTTTAGATTTGTCTTTAGGATACAATTCAAGCCATTTAGAATGGTACCTTTCAATAGTCTCTTTTTTTTTCCCTTTTCAGTGAACAGTTTTTCATGAATCTATGGCCAAAGAAAAAGAAGCTTGTTCGTCCAAAGAAAACATCGAAAAGCCAAGCATGAGGCAGAATACCGTGCCAGGCTAAAGACAGATGCTGAAAACGGGCAGCCTATTGCTTGAAGCAGAAATTACTGGTAAAGAATTGTTGGGGCAACTTAAAGCAGGAGTAGGAGGAGGAGCAAAATATAAACAGCAGTATGACTATGAGATACAAATTGAAAAAGTCAATGACTCTACTAAAGTGTGCCTGAAGCTGAAAATATTCAGCTTGAATACTACAAATCATTAACATTGTAGTTGTGAAGCTGAAATTTTAATTTTATTTGGTCGATTTTTCTTTAGTTGAATCTCCAAATATGTTTGTTGATATTGTTTACAGAAATGCATAGTATATGATTCAAATTTAAGGTGGTTCCCTGATACCTGGAAAAAAATTCTTTTTCAGTTCTGTTAACACTTTTGACTTTTAATGCATATGATTTGAAGTTTTTAAAATTGACTTATCATCTAATAGTAGTTGCTACAAGGCTTCTCACTTCATCTGGGATGCAAGACATATTACATATTTAGGTGTCAATGAAAAGACGAATTTAAACACAACTTATCAAGAATATTGTCAAGCAATATTGTCTACAATAAAGTATACCAATAATTTATTTTGATTTTCATGATGCAACATAATTTCAATAAACTTTCTTTGCATAGTTCTTTATTTTTTTTTAATCTTTGACATGATCAGTGTTATGGAATTTGTTAAAGAGTTGCAGTTCATTGTTTGTTTATCGGTTCTTTCCTTTGTTCGTTTTTGACCTGACAATTTTTCATGAAAATTAAATCTTAACAAAGATATTGACAAGAAAATAGAACCTCTTACATTAATTTTTTTTAATTCATTCACAAGTCTCATTCTTGAGTAGTTGAACTTATTAGCAGAGAGTGGCGTGATTTCTTTACATTTTGTTTGTTTTTTTTACATATATTTTTTGTGTTCATGTAGTTTTTAAAATGGTACAGTATGATGAATAGAAGGATACAAATAATTTTGAACACATTCCCAAACAATAACCCTGATGGATAGGCAATTTTAGACTAAAGAAACATTACATTTAGTACTTAATGATAAATTTATGAGTCTGTGGAGTACTTCCAAATAGTACGGGGTCTGATATTTTTCATAATATACTCTTACAACATATAATCCTTTAAAAAAAATATTTGTTCAATTAAGAATGTTTTGACTATGAGCGCTTGAAAAAGATGTTTTTTTTTTTGTTGTGTTTTTTTTGCGTGTCAAGGGCAATTTTTGGCTAGAATGAAGAATAAACATCTTATTTAAGCTTTTATCCTAAATTAAAAGATTATTGCAACGTTTTTTCGCTTTAAGTGTATCCAAAATATGATTATTTTTAGAGTAAAATATCAATAACTCCGTTTAAATATTGCGTAATCAATCAAGGGCAATAACTCGTTCAATACTGAAGTAATATAAAAAAAAGTATATGATAATCTTCAACAAAGGCCTATACTACAACTTTGCTTCTTTGAGTTATATAGAAATGTCTATAACTTTCAAGATAAAGGCATGCCATATGGGCGTAAATCATAATAGATCTAAGCTACCTGTATTTGGCAATGGGTCATATATATATATATAAAGCTTAATGAGTGTTATCTACTCATACTATCCAATCCTAACTAAAGATGTAATCGTAAATTGGAAAAGGGGCTCTACCTAATTAACTGATTGACCTTCTTTTTTTCCTTATTATTTCCCCTTCCAATCGGTAATTGGTAGATATCGTATAAATTATAGATGACTAAAACAATCATAGAAATAGAGAAATTATTATAAATTTTGCATTCATTTAGTTATTTCATAATTCTTATTTGGGTCAAACTGTGAAGAGTAATTGAAAAATTAGAACATAATCTGATGGAACTTAGAAAGATTTTTTCTGCCCTAAACCTTTTTTTTTCTTTTTTTTTTAATACTAAATACATTTTTCAAAAATTTTCATAACGCAGAATGTTAGAGCGACGGGACTTTTATTCATACATGTTATTTGTAGGGTGTTTTTGTGCAGTGGGAAAATACACCATGTTTCCCATACTTATGGTATGTACATGCAAAATCATAAAATGAACGGCGGACAATTGCCTATGTATATACATAGTTATATTCAGAAAAAAAAAATAAAAAAATGCACCCCATCCTTTACATAATCTCTTTTTTATTTTATCAATCCGTGAAAACTAATTAATATTTTGTCAGGAACAATTATTAATGTTCAGTCTTTATAGATCATCATATATTCACGCCAGTAAAATCATTTATATGAGATAATCAAATAAAAAGAGAAATAAATCTATTTCACTTAAAACAAAATAATTTGGTTACTTCCCTTTGATGACATTTATTGGTGCAATGATCAAACTTCATAATGATGATTAAATGCGTCATTGAATAATGAAGCTCATTATTCCGGTGTTCAATTTCCAGCCGGAAATTATTTTGTAAACTATAAAGCGCAATTCATTGACATAAAAGAAAAAAATGGAAATACAATAGCTAGAAAGTATAAGTTATGCAATTGAATAAAATTGTGTTGTTTTGATATAGAAGGTGGCTTTAAGCTTTCTGTAGTAAATGAATCCAACGACAGCACGCCTGGCACACCGTAAATAAAACTCTATCGATCTATGGAAGAAATCTTAATCATGCAACCACCGGTGCTAGGGAAAAAGATTAAGTAAAATACTTATACAGGTATAGACCAAAAAGAAGGAAAGGTGGGAAACAGATGAAGAGAAGAATAGGGAACAAAGGAAACAAGAAGAAATATCTTAAGAAAAAGAAAAAAAGATAAAGAGAGGGAGACAGATTGGTAGACAAACAAATGGAGAGAGAGAGATAGATAAATATATAAATACAAAGATAATAGATAGGTAGATAGATAGATAGCTTATTAATAACTTAGAGACAGCGAGCAAACAAGAAAGACGGAGAGAGAAATAGAGATAGAGCGTAAGAGACATAGATAGATAGAGACAGAGAGAGAGAGAGAGAGAGAGAGAGAGAGAGAGAGAGAGAGAGAGAGAGAGAGAGAGAGAGAGAAAGATAGACAGACAAACAGGCAGAGAGTCAGAGAGACAGAGAGAGAGAGAGAGAGAGAGAAAGAGAAAGACAGACAGATAGACAGGCAGAGAGTCAGAGAGACAGAGTGAGACACAGAAAGTCAGAGAGACAGATATATATACAGTGAGAGAGAGACAGAGAGTCATAGAGTGAGAGAGAGATAGATAGTTAGGTGGAGAGAGAGATAGGGAAAGAGAGAGAGAGAGAGACAGAGAGAGAGTCATTGAGTCAGAGATAGATAGATAGATAGATGGAGTGAGAGAGGGAGAGAGAGAGAGAGAGAGAGAGAGAGAGAGAGAGAGAGAGAGAGAGAGAGAAAGAGAGAGACGGACAGACAGAGAGTCATTGAGTCAGAGATAGATAGATAGATAGATGGAGTGAGAGGGAGAGAGAGAGAGAGAGAGAGAGAGAGAGAGAGAGAGAGAGAGAGAGAGAGAGAGAGAGAGACACACAGACAGACAGACAGAGAGAGAGTCATTGAGTCAGAGATCGATAGATAGATAGATGGAGTGAGAGAGAGGGAGAGAGAGAGAGAGAGAGAGAGAGAGAGAGAGAGAGAGAGAGAGAGAGAGAGAGAGAGAGAGAGAAAGAGAGAGAGTCATTGAGTCAGAGATCGATAGATAGATAGATGGAGTGAGAGAGGGAGAGAGACAGAGAGACAGAGAAATAGAGACAAGAAATACGCAAAGAATATCTAAGTTTTTTTAAAATCCTTTCTTTTCTTCTTTTTCATTTTTGCAATTGAAATTCTTCCTATTGTTGAAGGTGGGGTGCCGAGATGTTATCTGGTTATCTGGTCATAACGGCCGCTCGAGACGAGCTCGAGTCCCATACAGTCGGTGGGTGGGTTGTGGACCTTATCTTCTTATCTCTTCCTTGCACCACAGAAATATGTCCGATGAAAAGAAAAGAAGAAAAGTCTGAGATCATTGTATTTTAAACTGGCTATATAAAACTCTCAACAAACTAAACATACAACAGTTGGATATCCCTTAATTTCTTTAAGGCTTCTGCAGTGTAGATTTCTTTATCTTCTCTATTTTATAGTTAACATTAATTGGTGCTGTTATTATTAACTATATGGTTGTTTTATATACAGATGTAAATGTAAATATAAATATATATATATATATATATATATATATATATATATATATATATATATATATATATATATATTTAATACAGATAGATAGATAGATAGATAGATAGATAGATAGATAAATGTGTGCGAGTGTGTCTAGAAAAGAAATAGTTTACATAACTGGAGTGAAGAATAATCAGATGAAGTGTGATATTTAATGCACCAAAATTGAACCGGCATTTTTTTCTTGCCTAGACTGAGAGCAAGGAATCTTTGCATGTTTCAGAACCACGAGATAATTATAATACAATTTTAGTGCGAACAACCTCTTTTTATTTATTTTCTGCATTTCAACACTGTAAAAAAAAAAAACCCAATAAAAAACAAAATAAAAAAAACAACTAAAAAAAAAAGCCCAGAAGAAATTTTGCTTACGCGTCTGCCATTTTATTTTAATTTAATAGGAAAGAAGTTCTTTTTTCCATGGAAATAATATGTGTGTGTATATATATATATATATATATATATATATATATATATATATACATATATATAATGTGCTTGCGAATAGACTATATAAAAAATTTGGCTCCGGAAATCAAATCTTAGCTTAGTTAAAAGATTGGTTTACCCTAAATCCCATTTATTTAAAAAAAGAAGAAGAAAAAAAAAGAATTTTGAAAGAGAAATCTGAATTAGAACGGTTAGAAACTAGTAATAAAGCCTTAATCAAGAAAAGTGGAATACAGTGAAAACAAATCACCCACTGACAGTACTTAGTTGTCAAATGTTTCTCTGGAAAATTCGTCAGTGCAGTTTTAAATATAAAAAAAAATGTAAAGCAAACCTGATCCTACCGATTTGCATCCCAAATAGAAATAAAAGTATTACAGGTAATTTTGGTGTTAAAAACGCCAGTTTAGAAATTAGACTTCGTTCTTTTAAAAAAAATATGAATACGAACACTGTGTTGTCATAAATTCCACCAAGACTGTATCCATCTATGTTGTATCTTTATACTTCGTTAAAGCAAGAATGCACAATTTAGCGCTATTCTCTGTTTAGTTTTAGATATATTCTCCTAAATGAGTCTCTCATTTATATAAAAATTTATTCTTTTATATCTGTGTACAAGGAACTATTTAACATTCATATTTTTTTTATACAAAGCTAAGCGGCACAACTAAAAATTTGATTTTGTAGTTTTTTTTGTTTTTTTTTCAATAGAGAGTAGCTAAAGTCATATGATTTCCTAGTTTTTTTCTTGATAAAGAATTAATACATCGATGACACTCGTTAAAATCCGTCAGATAGCCAGGTCGATAGAATGTTGAGCTGACGAAAAAGAGTCTCCAGGTTTGTTTCCCAGTTGAGCCATCTGGTGACAAGGTCGAAACTCATCTAACTATTGCGACCGTTGGCTTCATGGAAAGTCGCTCTCTGAAAAAGAATTTTAAAAAGAGGACGCGGCAACGTTAAGCGTTCTTAAGGTACAAAAATTGCGTCACATCCGTTTACGATTCTGGGTCTTTTAACCTGTCTAACTTCGCGCCTTTAAGCGGGCCCGAAACAGTTGTTTGAGATCAATTTTAAGGGAACGCGGCTTGCAACTTCTACACCAAATTATCCGTTTTTTTAGCCATCGCACTGCTTCACATCTTCATGTTTCCTGTACCTTGTGGTACTGCAAGTCAGCCTTGATTGAAATGTCAACTCGTGATTAGATTCCATGGTTTATACTTTTAATTCCCCCCCCCCCCCTCACATACACATACAGAATTAAAGTACTGAAAGTAAAGTTTCGAGAAAGGTAATACTGATTAATAGTGTATAAGAAAAAATTACTCCTTTAAAACAAAGCAAAAAAAAAAAAAAAATTGGAATGTTATCTCTTTTTTGTCGGGAATTTCACAAATGGAGCCATGAAGCATTTTTGGAATGTTTTTGTTTTTTGTTTTCAAAATTATATATTAATTGTTTCAAGATCACACAGAGTTTGACCAGGAAGGAAAAGTAGAAATATTTTTCTCGCTCTTTTTGTTTCGTAAATTGAATCGCTGTCGTATAAAGTTTTACCCTTTTCTTAAGTCATCATAAAACGTTATGGCTGTTTTTTGTAATTTGCAATATTGGTTCTTCTAAATTGTTTAACGTTCCCTTAGTTTCTTTGAGTCTCATAATCTGTTCCCGGACGTTAGTCGTTAAACCAACACTCCAAGATTCTGGCATGACGCATGCCAGTCATTTTAACTCATTCCATATTTAACAAGTCTCTGTACTTTTCACAAAACAAATCTTTCTTCAAGTAAGAAAATCTTAGCTTTGCTGTCTTTATCTTGCCTTGATGATTTCAAATTTGGTCAATAGGTAAATGGATAGCGATTTTGCTCTCGTGTGTGTGGAAGGAGGGCGCGGAAAGAGGAAAGAAGAGGGGGGGGCAGAGTGTGGGGCCGGGGAGAAGGGGGTATGATGGTATGATGCATGTGTGTGTATGAGTGTGTATGTGGGGTATTCCTTGCATGCTGCTATGCAGACTGTATTCCTGCCGTAGATGTTATTAATTTTCCTCGTTAACAACCCTTTCAAAGACAATCTGCAAAACAATATTTGAAAGGTTTTTGCTTGAATGATTATGCCGTTGCACACTGAAAATAAAATGTGAAAAAAATCTTTACATTATTACTTTTATAAGATTACAAGTTTCGCAACAAGTGTCACTGACACCATCTGTTTCCAGTGCTTGTGAATAATTTTGCAGTTCTAGACATGTGTTTCTTGTCTTCCCCATAACCCTTTTACCTCGGTAGCTCTCTCTCTCTCTCTCTCTCTCTCTCTCTCTCTCTCTCTCTCTCTCTCTCTCTCTCTCTCTCTCTCCCTCCCCCCCTCTCTCTCTCTTTCTGTATATATATATATATATATATATATATATATATATATATATATACATATGTATATGTATATATGTGTATATATCACACACACACATTATATCAATACCCACTTATTTATAATTGTATTTATTTTCTTTCTCTCCTCTTTCTCTACGCCTCTCTCTTTCAATCTTTCACTTATATATTCCTAGAGAGAGAATAAGAGCCAGAGATAGAAAGAGAGTGGGGGAGAGGGATTTAAAGCGAGAAGAAAGACATAATGTGTGTGTATGAGAGAGAGAGAGAAAGAGACACGATGGGTGCATGGGAAACCAGTCATCTCATTACCAAAAAAAAACAACAAAAAGCAAAAAGAAAAGCAAAAAAAAAAAAAACACAAAAAAAAAAAACACCAAAGAAACAAAAAAGCAAAATGTACTTTCTCTTCTCGTGTTGTCGTCGCATGAATTATTTCAGGGGTTGGCTGGAACCTTTTACACCGACCATTGAAATGTCAGCTCCTCTTCATCAAGACATTTAACACTCAAGAACCCTACATAAAAGCTCTTAATTTTAAGATTTTAATGTAAGCCTTCTTTTTGGCTACATTAAGAAAACATAGAAGAAAGAGGAGCTTAAAAAAGAAAATAAACCTAGGCAAAAAGGTGAGAGAGAGAGAGAAAAAAAAGGGATATCTGTGGTTTGGTGTTTGTTTTAAGGTGTATACGGCTAGCCCGCACATTTTAATTTTCTCTTCTTGCTGATTCACAGAAACAAAAATCTAAAGAGAAATATAAATAAAAGACTTTGGCCGTGCCATAGAAAATTGATCTAGGAAAAAATAGAATAAAAAAGAGTGTGATGGCAGCCAGACAAAACTGAAGTGGTGAAAGTCGGGGAGATCTTTTGTCCGAGAGTCATCTTCTTCTCATCGACTCTCCTTGGCTTTTTGGCTCCGGCTTTCTTACAGACCCTTTTATCTTTCAGCAGGGGACAGTGGGAACACGCACTGCAATTATCGCTTTGGTTGGAGAGTAATCAGAGCACGTGTCGCCATGGCAACACGGCTAAGAACCGGAAGTAGCTGCCGCTTGGCCGCATAAGATGTCATTTTGGCCTAGCTTCCCTGCCAGCTAAGGAAGAAAATGTTTCCACACTCGAAATTTAAAATCAGCCTTTAATTTAAGGTTCTAGACTTCTCTGTAATGCGTTCTGATTTCTTGTCATCCTTGAAGATACTTTGCTCAGAAATACATTTTCTCCTTCGCACAATGTTGCTTGCTTGCTCTCTAAAGATCTCTTATGCAATTTTCTTAAAAATTAATACGAGAAGCATCGTTTCTTTAAAAAAAAATGCTTTCAAATGAAATCCTCTATGTTTTGAACAAAAGGTTAAAAATCTTCCAAAGATTTCTTTTTTTTTTTTTTCAATTGATTTTCAAAAGTTTTTCACCAATATCAGTTTTAAAATTAAACAAAACAAACAAACAAAATTAAATAAAAAAAACGCAATCAATTTTCAAAATAAAACAAAAATTTAAAGAAATTCAAAAGCATACTATTTGAATATTTCAGCCCATGTTACGGAATCGTAGTTTTTCCAGAATAATTAAATTAGTTTGTATTTCAACGCATAGCTACTAATCGAAATCTGGAATTAATTTTAAAACCACACAAGTTTCAGTTATTTAGTCTTGAACTGAAAGGATAAGACCCTTATACTCTGACGATGTGTTTTGAACCCGTGACCAAAGATATGTGTAGATCTCAGGGCAGGCGCTTCTTGTTACAGAATATAAACCTCATTGAAATCTTTGTTGTAGATTGACAGAAAGCTCAGTCTATTAAGCCCTCAACTCGCAATAGAAATGTACCGGTTTTTTTCCCCCTCACTGGCTGAGCCATCTGGTGGTGAAAAAGGTAAAAATCAGATGTTCAGAGTTCACGAAGTTAGTCCTATCTCTGATCTGATGGAAAGCTGCCGACTTCGAATACGATTCTATAGGATACCTAGAGGTCGCAAAGCTGATCAAACGGCAACATCTTAATTTTTGTTTAATAAAAAAACCAGCATCTTTAAACGGATATTCAACTTCTTCTTAAAGGTCCAAAATGTTAAAAAATAAGAAAGAAAAAAACAATAAGTATTTCAAGTAACTCGGAAAAAGAATTCTATGATGTAAGGGATAAAAAATCCAAGCTAGAATGATGTACAATTTACTTCTTTAAAATCAAGAAACAAAAATTAAATTTCAGGTTTATGGTAACTGTGAATTAGAGCTAAAAAAGGTATATAGAGAGAAATGAGTTCGTTTCGACCATATCCATAGCTGTCTTCCTCTAAGTTATGTAACATACAACATATTTGCTCTCAATATCTTACTAAATTGAAAAGAGAAACCCAGAAAGACTAACAGTCCAAAGTATCTCACGCTGCCGTTTATTTTTTGGCCTAATTTTATGTGTCTTTACTTTAATAAAAATCTTGTACAAAGCGGCAACTTTCCCCTAAGCCAAAACTAAGTCAGGCTCACTAGAAATGATCCAACCCCACCGCCAGAAAGTTTAGTTAGCGATCGAACGCAGACCTGTCTATTATCAGTCAAACGGCCTGCGGACTACGCCACCCTATGTCCCTCACTTTCTACTGTGAGGCATTATTATATGAAGTCTTCTCTGGAAGGCGTGTGTTTAATACAAATCTAACAAGACTGTAGTTCATAAACAGTAAAATGGTGTTTTCCTTAACGAGAATCGTTTGTACTCTCTCAAAAATAATCCTCCAATTTTCACTACTAATGATGCTTGATTATCCGTATGTTACTAACAAGACCCATACAACTGTCATTAAACTGTTTGTTGTATTAAATTTTTTATTTGTAAACCAAGTTAAATAAAAATGCTGTTCCAGTACCGCAATGTTATATTGGTGTGAAAAGGAAGTTCTGTTGATATGATCTCTCTTAATTAAATTGGTTATTGTGAGTTGCAACATTTTCATAATTGAATTAATTAAAATAAGAAACATTCTGTGATCTAGGTGAATGTACATTAACTGATTTGTTGAGGTCATGGCAACTGATTAAAAAAGGTTTGAGAAAAAAATATAACGATTCGCATAAACAGTTTACCTTTACGGATATTGATGTAAAAGCGGGATCATTGTAAAACTGAGATGAGTAAAACCCCAGCCATTGCAATGTTTCTATTTTACTTGAAAGCATGATGCATTCATAAAAATATGTAAATTTTATGCGGGTAATTAAAAAATACAAATTATTTAGGTTGAACATCGAATTAGATGTTACGATAACAATCTTGCAACATACATAGAATGATGAAGAAAAAATTATAGGCCCAATTATTAAGAAACTGAGCACGTGGTACATTATTCTTCTTTTCAGCCTTTCCTGAGTCACCAAAATACACACACACAAAAAAAAAAAATTTAAAAAAAAATGTATCATGATCCCGTTTAATAAGACTCTACAGATTTTCTAGTCATTAATTGAATTGCTTACCTAGCTTTCCCGGAAAAATGAGGATCAAATTGTGAGAGAGAATACTCAAGAAACATTTACATTAGTGTGGGAATTTTTATATAAAACACATAAGTCGCGATCTATACCAGTAATATAAGGTTTAAAATACGCCGATTAGGTTTACCCAGAAGTAGTTGGTACTTTCTTGGTGGATTTTTTTTTTTTTACTATATTTCCATTGAATTTCCCTATTTGTGAGGAAGAAAAGGAGAAATAGGTTGCATCTTAAAAAGTAGACCTGTAACTTATCATACTCGCACCCAGAAGCCTTACAGAAATATTTATCTTAACTACTTCGTCCTAAAGAATTTCTATCTCTTGTTTTTTTTTATCGTAAACCTGTTTCGGAGATAGTTTTTACGCGTATCATGACAATAACTGAGTTTTATTCTTATAAGATTTGCTGCTCTCCACAACTCTCCAGCAACACTAATTACTTCTTGTAATGTCAGAGCATCTTTTAAATATTGTTGAAAGTTGCAAATTGCTTCCTGTAAGCATATCTTTATGTTATCAATATCGATAAATCAGCTCATCAGGTAAGGAATATCTAGGTTTAAAGCTTGACATATGTAACATTTTTTTTACATAAAAATGCGCTATATAAGCAAATGATTCATTAGATCTCAGTTCAGTACGCGTTGGCCTTATCCTGTTATTGGACTAGAACACCATGTTTCTAATTGTGTTAAAAAACTGGCTGACAGAAAACTAATCTTCATCAGCGCTCTTTTTATTTTTTGCCTATCAATATGTAATACACTACAATTAATGTTTATCTTAACTGTTATCTTATCTTGTTTCTATCGCAATTGTGAGTATTCAAGAGATTCAAACTTTTCAAGTTTGACGCCAAAACATTGATCCCAAACGCAACAACTGTTACTAACATCACAATCACCACCATTATTATTATTATTATTATTATTATTATTATTATTATTATTATTATTATTATTATTATTATTATTATTAGTAGTAGTAGTATTAGTATTAGTAGTAGTAGTAGTAGTAGTAGTAGTAGTAGTAGTAGTAGTAGTAGTAGTAGTAGTAGTAGTAGTAGTAGTAGTAGTAGTAGTAGTAGTAGTAGTAGTAGTAGTAGTTCTCAGGATCACGGGTTTTGATGGGGCAAACGTTGACAATTTTTGTTCTTCTTTCCTCGTATCCTCTCGAGGTCTGCATAATAACCAGTTTGCGGGACCATTCTGTATGTTGTATATCAACTGTTTTCATTAATAAACACATTATGAAACACAAAAAAAGAACATAAAAGGAAAGCAGGAAAATGTTATTCTTTCTTCTATTTCTAAGAAAAAAAGTAACAATACTCAAGTAATGAATTTATTTAGCACTATTCATAAAACATGATCACTTTACCTCTCTAACTAACTCGCATGTTATGACTTTGGTTATTTCTGCTCAACAGAAAATTCCTATAGGATCTTATTAAGCCAGTAAAATATATTGGAAGAAAACCGCCGCTTTTTCAGAGGAGCAAAAGAAAAAAAAATTCTGAACACACTTTCAAAAAAGCTCTTCAGTCTGTATATAAAATATATATATATATATATATATATATATATATATATATATTTTTTTTTTTTTTTTCATTAACTATCATTTATTTCTTTTTCGAATTATAGAACTCATGATCATCCACTTACGTTCTTATCAATTTAAATGCTATTGCTTTGTTGTTGAAGTCACCAAACGCTATCTTGGCCATCAAATACATGGCTGTGCGTCTAGCTTAGAGCAACTGTCATGACCTGAAATAACGGAGAACTCCACACTCTCTAGTCGGACTGAATCAACCTCGAGAACCGATGACCTGGCTATTGTTTATGTTCGGCCCAGGGCGGCTGGAGACGCGACCTCCCCTCTGCCCCTCCCCCCTCCTCCTCTCTCTATTATTTCTCTCCTCTCCAACTCCTAGAAAGACTTAGGCGACGATAAAGTAATCCGAGCGTGGGCCATTCGGACCCTAAAATCCCCCTTGCCAGTGAGAGGCCTCCATACAAACAGCGCTGTATAACGCGAAGTGTTATTTGTCGATCGCGTGCCATAGAGCCGTAGAGACCAGGGCAAGCTTGCTCGGCCCCTGGCCACGGGATCAGTGAATTGTCCTAGCGACGTCCTCGCCTCATAACATTCAAACTTTCCGACGTGAGCGCGCGCGCGTCAGCCCATTGAGTGGACACTGATGGGGGACTAAATAAACTCGTGTCATTCCCCAGCCCGGAGTGGTCCGGGGTGGCCTAGGGCAGCAATGTGCCCCAGTCAGAATCTCACCTCCGCCTTTCGCTGGAGTTCTTTTTAAAGAGGCTCCCGAACGTCGAGAATTTTTTTTTTTCTTTTCTTTTCTTTTTCTTTTTAAACTTTGTATTAGTATTAGTAGCTGTCTCCGACGGGCCATTTTTGTGTCTCTTTATTTTTGTTAAATATTTTTTGAATAATTAGAGCTGATATCGTTCTTCCTTCTTAGTGCTCTCTCCTTTTTTTTTATTCATTCCATTTGGTTCTCTTCCTCATTGCCTTTTCCTACTCTTCCTTTTCTCTCTCTCTCTCATTCTCTCTCCCTCTCTCTCTCTCTCTCTCTCTCTCTCTCTCTCTCTCTCTCTCTTCTCTCTCCCTCCCTCTCTCTCTCTCATTCTCTCTCCCTCTCTCTCTCTCTCTCGTTGTGTGTCTCTCTCCCTCTCTTCTCTCTTCTCTTGCTTTTTGCTCGATGTGCAGTGCACTCTCAATGATCATTTCAATAGCATAAACAATCTCTACATGTTCAAGGTATTTGAACATTGCCCTTTTTTTTTTTTCGTCTTGCGATTTACACCCTTTACCTTATACAAATCATTGAGTTTTATGTTAGGCTTAGGTTAAACAACTGAGCTGTTTTAACCGTCTTTTCTCTAACGTTCCTCTTTTCCTACTTCCTCTCCCTTCTTGGTTTAATTCGGTCTTGTTCTCGTTATTCATGCTCTTGCTTTTCTACTTCTTTTTTCTTGATTTTTTTTCCTCTCATGTTTTTGTTCTTTTTTTCTCGTTGTTCTTCTTTGCACTCCCTGTTTTCTCTTTTCTATTTAACTCCCTCAAGCCTGATTTAATTGTTTCGAATAATAGATTCGTGTTACATTAATTGTTTTGAATAATAAATTCATGTTATTATCAATTATCTTCGCTTTTCCAATGTGCCGTAACACTTAAAGTGCATAGAGCACCACTGCCGATTTCTTCAAAATTACGCTGGAGGCAAAGGCGATATCACAATTATTCCTGTCACAATTACCGATATCATGCGGTGGTGGGTGAGCCACAGCATTTCACAGAGAAATTAGCTGGATGGAAGACAATGGAGCTGACAAAAGACGAGAAAGAGAGAGAGAGAGAGAGAGAGAGAGAGAGAGAGAGAGAGAGAGAGAGAGAGAGAGAGAGAGAGAGAGAGAGAGAGAGAGAGAGAGAGAGAGAGAGAGAGAGAGAGACCGAGAAACAGACAGACAGACAGAGATAGGTACAAAGAGACAGAAAGACAGACAGAGGATGAGAGAGATAAATAGAGAGATTGCGAGCGAGAGAGAGAGAGAGAGAGAGAGAGAGAGAGAGAGAGAGAGAGAGAGAGAGAGAGAGAGAGAGAGAGAGAGAAACAGAGAGAAAGACAGAGATAGAGACAAACAGACAGACAGACAGACAGAGGATGAGAGAGTGACAGGGAGAGAGACGAAGAAAGATAGATAGAGAGATAGAGAGAGAGAGAGAGAGAGAGAGAGAGAGAGAGAGAGAGAGAGAGAGAGAGAGAGAGAGAGAGAGAGAGAGAGGCAGATAGAGGAGATAGAGGGAGCGAGAGAATGAGAGACGGGGTATTGGAAAACAAGCTTCACTAATAGGAAGAGACAAGAATAGTGGGAGAGAACAAGAGGGCGAAACAGTGGTTGAAAGATAGAGACATAGAGAGGCAGAGATAGGAGCAGATAGAAAGGCAGATAGATGTGAAAATAAACAGAGTAGATATCTTAAAGAGAGAACCAGAAAGACAGGCTCGTGAAATCACAAAGCAGAATAGCGAGATAATTTGTGTTACTTTCTGGTACGTAATCTAAACCCTCCATTTCATTACAAGATAAATCTAAGTCCCACGGTGGTATTTAGCTTTAAATTCTGTTATACATTGTTTGCATATCGGCTATGAGGCAGACAAAATTTTCGAATCCTAGCGGCTATAATCAGTAGTTTTCCTTAATTTGTTTCCTATAACATAAATAACCTAATATTTGCTGTATTTTAATTTACATTCTCTCATTCTTTGATGCACTATCTCTGTCTGATCGTATACTTTTAGGTTTCTTAATTATATATATATATATATATATATATATATATATTTTTTTTTTTTTTTTTGGTTACAGTTATGGTCCGTTCATTCCCAGATATGGTCAGGATGCTAGCCAGAGATACACTCACTTAGATTTTGAGGTCTTAACTTATTAACTTTGCTCTGTTTTTTTTAAATACTTTGATTTTTTTTTTTTTATAAAAAAGGGGCAATAATAGGCATAGGTGACTGGTGAGTTTATAGCTCTATCATTATTATTTTATATCAACAACGGTGACTCAAAGATTTATATGGACGGCCTCAGAATTAAAATAAAGAGAAAAAGAGAGCGATGTTTAACTTAATGGCAATGAGCAAAATATCAACAGCAACAACGAAATGTCCGAAATAAATAAAACGGTGGATTTTTTTTTTTACTTTGATGTCAAAACGATTTCGTAATTGCCTTCACTGCTACCTTAGTTGTCCATCTCTATGTTCCTTACAATAAAGTATATAAAAGTAACACCAGCTACATGTGAAGATGTTAGGTGCCATTCAGGCCGAGGATAATGGTGAAGTGGTTGACTATGGTTCTGTTAGTGAGAAATAGCCAGTGTTTGTATGTGCGTGGGTGAAAAGGAGAAGAGAAGTGTAGGTGAGTGTGCCGGTGACAGAGGACGTGACAAACTATCCCTCGTGTCACGTGACGGGGTCAATTTGATTGCGTGACCCCGCATGAGCAGGGTAATCACAGTTTCTTAGCCGCGACTAAGGACCGGAGGGCAAATAAGGGTGAATAAGCAGGACTTGGGCCAGAAATTATTGGGCGTGGCGATGTCAGAGAAATATTGCTGGGGATTTTATCTTGGCTAGGATGGCGGAACAGAGGAGTCTTGGCAGACTCGAAGAAGACAGAGAGAAGAGGCAACTGAGTGCGTACGAGAAAATCCCGGAGTGTGGACAGGGGAGGGTAATAAACCGAACAGGCCGCTGTCAGCCCGGTGTCAAGTTATGGTACTCAATATTCCGTTTGTCTGGCACTCCCTTCCTTGAATGTGTTTTGATGTTTGTTTAATGCCGCCCAACCGTGTTTGGGTATAATTCTTCATTGTTTATGTTTGCACTGACAAGCCATTCCGTTTCAGGGCCAAAGGCCAGATATTGCGGGATGTCGGCTTCGGTCAGGATGGTCATTCGGAACAAATGGAGGAGGTTGTTCTTGTTGTAGTTTAAACCTTCTACTTTCATCTTTGTAGTTCTTTTTTATATAAGACCCCCCCCCCCCCAAAGGAAAAAAAAAAAAAGAATAAAAACAAAACAAAACAAACCAAAACAAAAAAAAACTACAAGAAAACAAAACAAAACAAACAAACAAACAAACCAATGGCCATAAAGCTGAAAGACGGTAAAAAGGTTTCCAAATGAGATTCAACAAGCGAAATAGGAATGGATAAGTAAAAAAAGGCCACGATATAAAGGCACACAGTATCTTAAAAAGTAAGGAGTAGGAGAAACAATATTTCAGACACAGTAAGACTATTCTGTGAAGTCAATAAGTAGGAATAACATAAATAAGCAGCCAGAAGAAAAAAAAATTAAATTATCAGACATGATCATTATATGGTTTTAGTAATCCATAGTTTTGCTATAATTTAATTGATGAATTCACATTACATTAAAAAAAAATCGAAAACAACAACAGAAATATAGAGAACAGAAATTATCGGAAAATAGAGCTATAACGATATAGAAAAAAAAATCTACAAAAAGTATACGTATACATAAAAACATACACAAAATGAAATGATTAAAATTGTGCAGTCGCAGAATAGGGGGTTAGGACCTCCTTTTTGAAATAGCTTAAAAATCAAATAGCAAAATAGGAACGTGATTTTAAAGTTCGTGTACGTCATTACAATTTGAAAGGCATAATTCATGACGTCAAAGCTTTCTGTATAAAAGTCTTCCTTTCTCTACAGATATCTCAAAAGTGTATTTAAAAACAACATTTTAAACGAAATATATTATTTTGGCAGAACCAGTATAATGTATTTTCCCAAAAAGCTCTAAGATTAACAAAATATGCACATCTCTATCTCGACTCGATTGGACGAAGCGTGTTACAAATCCACCGTGTCGCAAAATGTTAGCATCAATAAAGGAAATCAACTAATTAAAATGTACTTCCATTAGAAAGCTGCGAATTTTCGCATTAAGCGCATCCACTAAAAGTGTAATGTTTTGCGGGAATCCTAAGCCACGTTTTCATTTAAACCTACATGAAAATGAATGTTTTTAAGAAATCTGTAAATAGATTTGGATTTTACAACATTAGTTAACTATCAGTTCTTTTGTTTTAAAGAAGGGCTTAATTGAAACGAAAGCAAAATGTTAACCAAAATGTCTGAGGTTTATCATTAGTAGTGTCAACAGGAATTGTCAATTTATTTCCATAACCTTGACAGAGGTACATCTGAAAATGAAGACAAGATAAAGGTTTTACGAAAGTCACTTATCTTCAACATCACTTTTACCTTGTAAATCAATTTTTCATTCTCATCTCATGAGAGAATGTGATTTCATAACGTTTAGTTTCAACTTTTTACTACCACTTGAAGTAACAAGGTCTGCACCACGCACTGGGAAACCTGAAGCATTCAATATCACCGCCATTACGACCAATGCTCAAAGGTGCGTAGTCCACGCAGTAAAATTGTGTACACCCAACGCGCAAAAAAACCCCAAAAAACCCAGATATTTTGCAACAAAATATAGTAGGGTTTCTGTTTGCGACCTTTTAATGCTTCTGATTTCTTGGAAGGGGTCATGATTTTTAACTACATTGTATGTAGCATAATCATTTGCGAAATCCCATTTAAGATCTAGAGAAATCTCGGTGCGTTTTAAAGCGGTATAGATTATACGGATTTTTTTTCTAAAGCTCAGAAATATGTTTTATCAGGTACAGTGCAGCCATTAATTCTTTTTGAAAACAAAATTCGTTCAAAACCTTTAAAAAAAGGAGTCTTTGGATAACAAATTAAAAGTTACCCCCAATAACTCGGTGTGATGGGGCTGCCGCTCAGGTGCTTCTCTTTGAACTGCCCTGTTCGAACTCACCGGATAAATGGTCACTGTAATTTTAGAGTCGATTACTTTAGCGAGTTTATAGATACATCGATTACGGTTACAGAAGTACTGAAACCCAACTGTTTAATATGTAATTTTTACATAACATGTTTTTGGGTCCAGACTTTACAGTGATGTAAAATCTAACATTGCATTTGATTTACTAATAAATAGATATTAAAATAAACATTTTATTCCGTTGTATTGTTTTAACGACTAGGGTAGATTGATAGGATTCTGGACTTTTATTTTTTTTTTTAATGAAGACACTTAGAGATTGCGAATAAGCCGAAGAGAAGATAAATTGTAGAACTAAGCTCAGCTCAATCAAAAATTATCTTTTACCTCTAATTTCATGTAAATACATTATGTAGTGGACAAAATATTTTAATGTCTTTACATTAATCAGGACCATGCTGTAAGGCGTGTAGCTGTTAACCTATGATCGTGTCATGTGTAGGAGGATCTGTTTGACAAGGGAAAACTAACTTGATCAATTTGGTGAATTTTTTATAAGTACCAGTACAATTTCTCTGATAATAAGCTATCATTACTTATATGTTAAGCACAACGACAACAACTACAGCAACAACAACAACATCAACATGATAAACGACAGTCTAGCCTTTAACATGCTCGATAATATTTAACATAGTAAATGCTAAACATTGAATTAGAAACTGTTAAGCAAGCGACAACATTAAATATATTCAATAATCTATAGAGCGAAGAAGCCACGCATTGGTTCGAATATTAAAAAGTAACTTTTAATTCTAGAAATAAGGGTGCTACGTTAAAAAAAACCGAAAAAACAACAACAACAAAAAACAACCGCTTCCCCCCCAAAAAAAACAACAACAAAACAATCAAACAAATAAAAACAAGTGGGCATTATCATATATTAGTAAAATCATTAGTATTGCTGGTATAAAGTTAAGTCCATCACTTAATGACATTTGATACAGAAACTATGATATGCTATAAAATTGACTTTTCCAAAACTGCAGGATTTTTTTTTATTTCAAAGAATTAAACCCTATTGTGTGCCTATAACTGGACGGTGGTGCATGTGCACTATTTGAATCCCACTGACTTTTTGTTTCCAAAAGAGTCAATTTAACAAGATATGGGTGCTGGCACACACTCGATGGTGCTAGATAATTCTCTACATGGAGAGGCACGTGCAAGG
>JAWDGP010005937.1:267500-282500 GCA_033675545.1 Elysia crispata
AATCACATCCATTATGGCTGCGCCAACGACATTATCGTCCCGGCAGACGACAGGGCACAAACCCACAGGAGCCTGGCCAGGGTCTTAACCGCCCGCCCGCTCTACCGCTCGCCCGCCCGAAATCCGTTAATTTTTCTTTAAAACAAGCATCTGCATAAGAAAGACAAACGAGATCAGGGGAGTCATAATAAAAAGGAGATTCTACGGATAATTATCTCACTCTCAGATCGGACCCATTCTTTCTGACTACCTCTTCTCCCCTTTCCCCACTCACAGGCACTCTACTGTTCTCCCACAAAGTTCCTCTAGATCCCCAATTCCAGCGCCCCTCGCGCCCCTCTCTCCATTATTTTCCTTCAATTTTGTCCTCTCCCATTTTTTTTTTGTCCACCAGGACTGACGACAAGCGTACTGTTCCCTCTCAGGGCTAGAGAAAGACGATTGTGCCTCCTTTGGGTTAATTTCCCATAACCACGTTCGGCCTGAGCCAAGTCTCACTCGAAGCCGGCGCGTGCGCATGTCATTCAGACGGCCCGCCTCAAATCAAACCGAGGCCGCGTGCAGACGTGAGAGAAAATCTCCCTCGCCTGGAGTGAGCGAAGTAAGGAGGGCCGAGGGTTAATAAGATTTGGCCCCTTTTCGCAGTTTTGTTTCTCTTTGCTCATTGGTACAATGATATCACTGAGATTTGAGAAGAATGTGTGGGGAAAGGAAAAAAATAATAGAAATGCGGAATTGAACAAGAGAGAGATACAGAAAGAGGGCAAGGAAAAGAAAGGATGGGAGAGAAGAGACAAAAAGAGAGGAAGAGAGAGAATGGGAGAGAATGAGAGAGAGAGAGAGAGAGAGAGAGAGAGAGAGAGAGAGAGAGAGAGAGAGAGAGAAGATAATGGATATCTTTCTATTTCAATAATGAAACGGCTGGAATACGTCGGGAAAAAATGAAAATAATTGAAATGTTTACTTAAAAATCATTTTGAATTTTCTAACAGGTATTTTTGGAGGTTGTTGGATGTTTAGGCAGCGAGATGCATTGTGTAATTAGTGGACAAGTAAAGAGATGTGGAATCAATACATTGATGAATGTCACTCATTGAGTTGGCAGACTTCTGCGATATAAATAGATTGAAAGTAAGATAGATAGACAAAAAGATAAATAGGTAGATAGTTGTATAAATGGATAGAATTAAAGATAAATAAACAACAGATTTATTGATAGAAGTTATTTTGAAGATTGATATCCAAAATTCAATATGGCAGACAGATGGAGAGATAAATAGATATATCGACAGATAAGTAGATAAGTGGGTAAGTAAATAGGTATATTATTGCAAATTAAATGTGTGTTGGAGTATAATAGATTTTTGAGAAAGAAGGAGATGGTACATGAACAAGGATTTCTGAAAAAAAAAAAAAAGGACGAGAAATTGAAAAATAGACAGACAAATAAAGATGAAAGAGGATGATAAAACAATGAAGAAAAATGAGATTAAAATAATACTGAGGTCTTTGTGTTCTGAAATTGATCTAAGCGATAAAACATGAGACATTTGAATATAATTGTATCGAACATATATATTTCAACCCTTATATAAAAAGATGCTATGAAAATTAAAGAAAACAAGGTAAGCAGATTTTCCAACTAAGTGTTCAAAACAGGAAATTAATTAGGAGAGAATTCAGCAAACATTAATTCGCTGGCCTTAAGGACAGAAAAAAAAAAGCCATAAAGAGGCGTAGCTGAAAAATATGCTGTTAAAATATATTTTTGTTACAGGTGACGCCTAAGGAAACGGAATTTTAGAAAAAAAAATACTAAAAAAAATATGACATATGGCCTTGTTTCAGAGCATTTAATATGATTTACTCAAAATCATTTAATACATTCATCTAACTTTTCATAAAAATTAGGAAATACATGCATACAATTTCAAAAGATTAAAACGAACCAGCAAGCTCTTGCATTTTATTCTAAAGGTATTTTTTCTTGTAATATGCACAGTTCAACAGCAAATAAAAAAGAAACTAAAGGATATTGTTAGACTTTAATTTTAGTTTTTGCAATTATAAACCGCAAGTAATCACCGTTTACAAACTTTTGAAATTCTTTCCGAGTAATTTCTCGAGAGACTTTAAAGAGATTGGAAAAGAATTTCAGCATTATAGTTTAAAGAGTAATTTCAACGCACAAAAGATCTCTAGTAAAAGGCATCTTGTTTTGCACTAATAATCTTACTGCACTTGTGCTTGCGTTTAGGATGAACAACTCACCTTGTACCATGTACTTAAATACAGAAAAAAGGAGAGAAAAGTTTTGAAAACCAAACAAACGATGAATCAAACATGATATTGATAAGTTTAACGGTCATAAAATATAATCCACCAAACAGTTTGTACCTAAGAACTCTAGGCGCTTTGTTTCTTTTTTCCCTTCTTGATGAACTCCCATCCCCCAGTTAATCGTTATTGAAAGTCCTCAGTCCAGTCATCATTCGTCCCTCTCTTTCCTTTACCGAGTTTTGGTGAGCTTAAACTTCTGTCCCTCCAATATCAACGTACTCTACCTATCATTCAACTCGCACTCACAAGAAGAAGAAAGTCTCATATTGTCACGTAGCATTCTAAAAAAATCTAAAAACAATAAAAAAAAGCCTCTTAACTGACGTGAAGAACGTGAGTGTACATGCAACTGACGATACCAATTCAGGGCAAGCCAACATACGCACTTAAGTCACTCTTTTTATCAAGAGTCGGTAAATTTCAGCTTGTTTAGAACCAACAACTAACCGTTGCTAGGAGCAAACGGCGTCACGACTTTCTGTCCCTATTGCCCTCACCCGTTAGCTCACTCTTTTCGGGCCTTTCTACTCTACCCCACACCTGACAGAGGATACCACCCCCTCCCTTGTCTCCTTCCCCCCTCCCCCCAGGCCCCTTCTCCAGCCCTCTCTGGCAGGGCTCTCCAAGGCCACTTGACGGCACGCGCCCGCCCAGACAATGTTTTGTTTGCGCTCACTGGCTCACACTGCGCTCGTCATGAGAGCTGCAATATTTTTCTCTGTTGACCGGCGATCTCAGAACCCTAGACTCTCTCCTGTAACGCAAGGCTTTCGCCTCAGGTTTCAACTAACGCCAAACTGGGGAAGAGAGTTTCGGCGTTCGGTTACTGTATTCGTGATTACAGGCCGCAATGTTATACATAATATTAGATATCGAGATGTGGTTCTTCGTGTTCTCGAGCCGCGCCCATTTGTATTTTGGCTTTTTTACTTAAGGATCAAGAAGTGAATCTGGAAAATTTTGATTACAAAATATTATTTTTTTAGCACAATATCGCGCATAAGTAAATGAATTCATTCATGTATCTGTTGCTGCGAGATGTCAGAATAAAGATTTCATCTGATAGTCTGTAAACAAAAGATTTAAAAAACCAACATTGCCCCATTTCATTTTCGATAATTTCTCGCCTTCTTTAGATTATAATATTGAATTCGGAGATTCCAGTCGTTCGAAGTGAAATTAGCTTAGCTAAAATTATCAAAAAAGATTAATAAAATGGGAAGTATTTTATTTTTTGGAGAGTAGGGGTTAATTAATATGTAGTGCTTTAAAAGCTAGTCAATTTATCCAAAGTTGTAGCACTAATATGATGGAAAGGGAGAGAAAGGAAAAAAAACAAAGGAAGAGAGAGAGAGAGAGAGAGAGAGAGAGAGAGAGAGAGAGAGAGAGAGAGAGAGAGAGAGAGAGAGAGAGAGAGAGAGAGAGAGAGAGAGAGAGAGAGAGAGAGAGAGAGAGAGAGAGAGAGAGAGAGAGAGACTGATCTTGTTTTCATTTTTTTTATTTCATACGAAAGAGCTTCAATATTTTCTTGAGAATTGCGAGGATTTCAATTTTTTTCATCATCTTCACGCTCCTACAAATAAAACAATTATGATAATGCGAGATTCGACTGTTTTCTATTGGTCCCTTGATAATCTTAGCCATCTTTTAACGCCTAAATCACTTCTCACCAGAGCAATGAATGACATAACAATCCATGCTTATTCTCTTCGTTTTTTAAAGATCGTTTATTCCAGCAAACAACGACATTAAATGCGTAGAAAATGTAAGTGATAAATCTGTGCCGATACACTTGTGAATTTTCCCAATTCTTGGCCATGAACATAATGAAAAATAATAATTTTAAAATCCATAACTTATTTTCTTTAAAGCATAATTTTGCACAAAACTTATTAGAGAATGCCCGTAAGTGTGTCAATGACAAATTTAAATTTGCATTGAAATTATTTCATTGATTTTGACAATATACATCGTTTTTTAGATTGAAACCCGTAGTATTGTAGGTCGCTGACGAGGAGTGATTGAGTTCAAAGACGCGGTGCATGACTATAAATCAATTTTTTTAGTCGTAGCAGCGACCTAAGAAGATGCGATGGCAAATCAAAACATATGCTATTATTATAAGGGCAGTGAATATAAGTCAAATTCCAGAGGTGAAAAATTTCTTTTGACATGACTAGTCAATATTTAAGTAAGCGCATGACCTGTTTTATAAATATATGTGAAATCTAAGACTAAAAAGAAAAAAAAAACTGTTTGCAATGAGCGTAGACAAAGCGTGTCTCAATTTTTAAGTGTTTCTTTTGTTGCTTAGTTTACAAATATCGGTATTTAAATTAACAAAGTTGTCTTTTTTTGCTTAAGAATCATATCATCTTGAAGCTGAGTTCCACTTAATAAAAAATCATATTTACAAGACTCTCTTTTTTTTTGAACCCATAGCTGAGACAAATTCAAAGAAACGTATCTCGTAGAATTATTAAGTTCAGGCGCAAAAACAGAGGAGAAATGACACCGTTTAAAACCAAGTAACTTAAGCACACTGAATAAATACTAGAACTGCAATCATTATACTATCTAAATAAAGGCCGGTCGCGCTTGAAACGAATATCTACCCTGCACGGGCAATCCAGTGCCGACCATCGACAGTAGGCTATAAAAAAAAGACTCAATAATCGGCCCTCGAACGTGCATGAACTTTCATAACTACCTCCAGTTCGAAACATATACAAGCATACTTAGAAACATACATTTTATTTAAACGATAAACTGACTCCGTGTTAAAAGAACTTAATGGAAAGCACCCAGTCAGAATGTCGTTTTTAAGTATCAAATCGAAACAATATCAACTGTAACATTTTCACTTGTGAAAAGGAGCTCCAAATTTTTTTCTTTTCAAAAAAAAAAAAAAAAAAAAAAATGAAAAAAAGGGACGATAGAGCAGAGTATCAGTTCATTTGGAGACGAGGCAATCTTTCCCTAAAATAAAAAAAAAGACAAACAAACAAATTGCTCAATGGCTTGCTCTTATCACACTTTCAAGTCCCACTACTCCTGACATACCTAAACAATCTATTTAATACTTTGCTCTCGAACAAGTGCACTTTCGAGTCCCTTTACTCCTCTTCAAATGCAAAGAGCTATTATCTTTTAATTAAAATGGCTGTGCCTAAAAGAAAAACCAAACAAAAAACTCTCCAAAAAATCCAAATGTGCCCGTTTCATATTTTTTTTTGTTTCTCTGAAGACCTTAACTACTTGTGAACATCTAAAACCATTATATCGTTAAAGCCAGAAGATTTTTAAATATTCATGTGGCTCAGTTTAAGGCACAAATTTCATGACATTTCATTCATAATGACAATCCAGTGTAATAAAAAGCCAAAGCGTTTCTCAGGTCCACATGATTATTATGTGATCCGGGCAATCCGACTGTACTGCGATGCGCACAATAATATGAAAAATCGAATATTTATTAAAAAAAAAAACCCTTATACAACTATTCTGAACCCACCGCTCCCAACTTTTACCATACGTTGTCAGTGTATAACGGTATTGAATAATTGCCTTTTTTGTGTTAGCAATATTGGTAGAATAAAAAAGTTTAAAAAGAAGAAAATTTAGCAAAAAATAAAAACATTGAAAGTGAAGTATGGCATCAAATGGGTAGTGACAGAGGGTCACGTGTGCCATCTCTTCCAGTTCTCCTCAACGTCATCGGGGAAGTTCATGGACACACTCCTCTTGTCACGTGCATTCTCGCCTTGCTCACACAGCGAGATTATAGCGTTAAATTTCGTCTACGGTAACAAGAAATGTCTTTCTTTCTTTCACTTCAATATTATGACTGTCTACATCAATTCATTCATCCAACTTTTATCTTAATCACCCAAGCGGTCGAATTTTCTCGTAGACGATCCTTTTGTGTTAAGTTTTCATATTCTTGATGTAAAATTGCACTAAAATTATTAATCTGACTAATAACAAGTATTTTTCTTCATAGCTCTGTGGACGACGCAAAAACGAGATATGTATACAATAGTTTGTCATACCCTTTTATTTCTACCATAACAGGATTTGAGGAAACGATAAGGGAACTTTAGAGGATTTGAGTGACTACGTTTATTACCCAGCACGATATTCTCTTTCCTGATTTATATATCTTTTTTTTAACTTAAAATTCTGTCTCGTATTCACTTTCGTAATTTTGCAGGACTTCAATTTATTGAACTACCCCAAATTTGTTACTCCTTATACTCTATTCATAAGCACAACAACCTAAGGTTATTACGATTAATTCAAACCTAAGTTCTCTTCATTGCCAGAATTATATGCATTGTATTAAATCTAACTTCGTCTATTTTCCCCTTAATTAATCCTTACATTTTATATTGTTTGCGCTGAAAGCAAAAAAAAAAAAAAACAACAAAAAACAAACCAAAAACAAACAAAAAAACAATAATAAAAAAAACAACTCCACTTCTGTTTTAATTAGCCTCACTTCGGCTTTCCCACCTCTAAATTCATCCTAAATTATCACACACATAATACATATTATTATAATCTGTTCATATATATGTATATATATATATATATATATATATATATATATATATATATATATATATATATATATTAACAGACTCTTAATACAGATTAGATAATACACGAAAATGTGCACAAAATTTCACTTATGTCAGAACTTAAATACAAACAAGCTCTCTCTCTCTCTCTCTCTCTCTCTCTCTCTCTCTCTCTCTCTCTCTCTCTCTCTCTCTCTCCCATTGATAACTATGTCACAAATATCACAGTTGTTTCCTCTTGTCTCTGTCTCTGTCGGTCTGACTGCCTGTCTGTCTGTCTCTCTTTCTCTCTCTCTCTCTCTACCTCTCGTTTACAATTATGCTGTATATGTCACAATATTGCATCTCCCTCAGTCTCTGTCTGTCTATCTGTTTTTATGTCTGTCTGTCTATCTATTTCTCTCTCTCTCTCTTACACACACAGTCTCTCTTTTGTTCCTCTTGACTACTCCCTTTCTCCTGCTGTCTATTTCACAGCACCATTAACCACAGTAGCCTCGAGGGCCTGGCGCCGTATCTCTAAACCTTAACCAAAGATCTGCGCGCTGCCCCTGGACCATCCGGTCTGGGAGCGCACGCGCACACGCACGTGCCGGCATGCCTGGCTAGTCACGCGTCCAGTCGCTGTGTCTGTGACAGGGCTGGGCCGTCCCCTGTAGCAAGGGTCCGCTCTCTCTCTCTCTCTCTCTCTCTCTCTCTCTCTCTCTCTCTCTCTCTCTCTCTCTCTCTCTCTCTCTCTCTCTCTCTCTCTCTCTCTCTCTCTCTCTCTCTCCGACGCTGTTCAATCTTCAAATGTTGTCTTTGATTCTTTCACAATCGTAAAAATTCATTTGAACAGTCTGGTCCCTTCTTTTGCAAAAGTTAAGACAAAAAACACAAAAAAAAACAACCTATGATATGTACTATCACTTTTCACCTCATCTCCCTCTGATCTGGAAGTTAAGCTCAAATGAACGTAATTCTATATAAATAACATGAAAAATCAGTAAATACACTCCTAGCCACATATAAATTGTCATCACAATTGGTGTTCTGATGCCTCTGGAATAAAAAACTATATTTCCCTCATAAGACAGGGAATACACCCTATAAAGGGGGTGGGGTGGGGTCTTGGGGTTGGGAGACCTTCGCGACAGGGCTCTACGAAGAACTCGACAATGAAGGCCTCGATGTCTAATTTTGTGCTACTACTTCTACTACTACCACTACCACTACAACTACTACTACTACTACTACTACTACTACTACTACTACTACTACTACTACTACTACTACTACTACTACTACTACTACTACTACTACTACTACTACTACTACTACTACTACTACTACTACTACTACTACTACTACCACTACTACTACTACTACTACTACTACTACTACTACTACTACTACTACTACTACTACTACTACTACTACTACTACTACTACTACTACTACTACTACTTCTGCTCTTAGATTGTCATAGTTGTCTTCATTACACGCAGTTTCCTCACATGGAATTCACTGACACTCAGGTGAAGCCGTGCGTGATGTCAGTCTTCCAGCTTCCAGCGGAGACTATAGCTCTTCAGACCTTGCCTCGTCAAAGCAGATTTTTTAGAGCTGAACTCTCTGCCTCTTATTCCCTAAACCACAAAATCTCCCCTTGGAAGCAACGCAGATTCGCATTGAGTCTGACAAATTGGTCTTTAGCCATTTCGACAGCTTTAGAAGGAAGCCCACCGAAAATTCCCACAGGAAGAAGACAGTTGTGAATGTTGTGTCAAAACTTGTACAGCTTCTTCAACAGCTCTGTCATAGTCATGTTAGAATTTTACAAACAATCTTAAACAATTTCATCAGACCATATGCCTGCTTATACGTGATATAAGGTAGATGTGGTCGGAAACATTATAAAATTTGGAATCATTATTAGGACTCTCTTAGTCTCTCTTTATTTTTTATTTTTTTTTTTTTTGATGCGTCATATATCTCAGTGTGATAAAAAGACTGTTTCTAGTTCAATCTGTCCCCACAAATATTCACAAACGAGAACATAAAAACTGCAAAAACGTGCCAAAGAAAAGCTCAAAGTTTGACCCAAAATTGTCAATAAAAATGCCCTAAAATGTACTGTGAAATCTTTAATGAAAAAAAAAAAAATAGAAAAAGTGAGCAAGAACGTATAATACTCAACTAGATAAATGACATAAACTCCAGTATTGCAAATCAAAACTGAAAAATGCATTACATAATATAAAAAGAGACAAAATTACCTGTAAACGCTTATAAACAATTACTAGTATTCACAGAGACGGTGCATAGAGGACTTAAAGGAGACGATAGTTTTCACAGCACGGGCACAGATTGGTGTAACGAAAATTCTATTTTATAATGTCATATTTTCTATGTTTATATTTTTACGTCTAAAATTTAATAAGCTTATAATAGCCTGTTTATAAAACACGGTCTTTCTTTTAATTTTTTTGACTGGCTTGCATAATATAATATATAAACCATGGTCTTCAGAAAGTTTTGTCTCCACTTTCATGTGTGCTTCCGGAGAACTAAAAATGTCTTTGTATAGCAGTGATTTCTTATTATTTACCAGGTATTACTCGATTTAGACAATTTCAACTGGACAATTATATATATATTCGTAGTTGTGTAGATCGAAGCAGGATTTATCTGTGTTGTGAAAAAAATCAAATGCAAGGAATCTGCTACAAAGAAAACATTAATGATGTAAAGATCTATCGATCTGAATGTCAAAGTAAGGTTGTTTACAGTGGCAACCCACGTCTGGTGGTATTGGCAGTTGGCTCCTCTCATACAAAATAGCTTTCTCATAACTTGAGATATAGTAATTTTTTTTTTGGCTTCAACTCCTTGCTGGGCCTAAAAATAAAGAAATAAAGGGGAAAAGCTATCTTAATTTTGGGTTACATGTCATCATTTCCTTTTTACTTCCATGAATATAACAAAATTTGCGATTATTTGTGGACATGCAAAAAATATTACGACCGCAATTTGTCATTTCAGCCGCGATTTCTGCGGAGACAATTATTCGCTCCACGGCTGAATCATCTGTGATAGGATCGAATTCCACCCAAGCAATCGAATCCTTTGACTAAAGTGTTCTCTCCAAGAATGATTCTTCGAGAATCTTAAAATAAATAAACTATACACTCAGTGAAATTCTCTCTAGTGTTCCGTTTAAAAAAAAAAAAATATCTACCGGTCAGAGAGAAAAATTAAACTATTTTAAATATATACAGTATTCCAGTAATTTCACCGTAGTTATGGATGTCCTCACATTTTGTTGTTGTTGTTGTTGTTGTTGTTGTTGTTGTGACTAAATATATCTCGTTTTGTGGGTTTTGTGTTTTATTTCTTTTAAGACACATTGATAAATAATGAGGTAATACCAATAGGAGCAAACAAGATTTTGTAGTTGTATCGTTCTAGCGTGTTATTTCACATTACAGTGGGTCGCTTCTTCTTCTTCTTGTTCTTCTTCTTGTTCTTCTTCTTCTTCTTCTTCTTCTTGTTCTTGTTCTTCTTCTTCTTGTTCTTGTTCTTCTTCTTCTTCTTCTTCTTCTTGTTCTTCTTCTTCTTCTTCTTCTTCTTCTTCTTCTTCTTCTTCTTCTTCTTCTTCTTCTTCTTCTTCTTCTTCTTCTTCTTCTTCTTCTTCTTCTTCTTCTTCTTCTTCTTCTTCTTCTTCTTCTTCTTCTTCTTCTTCTTCTTCTTCTTCTTCTTCTTCTTCTTCTTCTTCTTCTTCTTCTTCTTCTTCTTCTTCTTCTTCTTCTTCTTCTTCTTCTTCTTCTTCTTCTTCTTCTTCTTCTTCTTCTTCTTCTTCTTCTTCTTCTTCTTCTTCTTCTTCTTCTTCTTCTTCTTCTTCTTCTTCTTCTTCTTCTTCTTCTTCTTCTTCTTCTTCTTCTTCTTTTTCTTCTTCTTCTTCTTCTCTTCTTCTTCTTCTTCTTCTTCTTCTCCTTCTTCTTCTTCTTCTTCTTCTTCTTCTTCTTCTTCTTCTTCTTCTTCTTCTTCTTCTTCTTCTTCTTCTTCTTCTTCTTCTTCTTCTTCTTCTTCTTCTTCTTCTTCTTCTTCTTCTTCTTCTTATTATTATTATTATTATTATTATCATTATTATTATTTATTGATTAATCTATATATTAATCTATATTTTTAAATCTAACGTAGGGATTTCATGTTTCCCTACAGACAAAGAGGAGACTTTACCGCAGTTTTGGTCAAACAACCCAAATAAAGAAACTTAAAAAAGTTACTGTCAATATTCGATTTTATAGTATCCCTCAAGTCTTACATCCACCTGTTTAAATACTCTTTAGCTGTTAAATATCACCATCATCTTGGATGTTATGTTCCGTGTCCCATGTTGATCATGGAGATCATTGCTCGCTGTTCAACTCTGTGCATAGCTCTCAGCTCGCACCTGTTGATGGAGCATCCAACATAGTTATATTCTACGATGTTATCCAACCTAATTGGTTTTTTTTAATCACGATCCCGTCCACTAACAGCTTTTCCTTATACAATATTATTATCTTTTGTAAACTTTCGTGTCGTCCTACATGAACAAAATACTGTGTTTTTCTTTTCCTTATCCGGGTGGTCATTTCCGTCTTTTTTTTCAGTTTAACTTTTTGGATAAGTTAAATTTGAGTACAAAATAAAGGATAATTTCAAGTCAGCCGGATTCACGACATAACGTGGCCATGAAAGGTACAAACACATTCACTTGATGTATTTGATTTAAAACTTTCTTAAGAATTTCATGGATAATGCGAGTCGCGTTGCATGATGTAGGAAGATAAAGTGTTTAAGTTTAAAAATCCACTACGTTCAAATTAATCTCCTTCGGGGAAAGTAAACCTCATTAATAAGCTTATTAATGTGTGGCAATCTAACACTGATTCTGCTCTTTTTGTCTCTGTAATGAGTACAACTAATTACCTGTATGAAATATCATCATCGATTGTTTGGGTTCAGTATTTTTCCTCTACCTCATGGTTCTCAATTCCAAGTCTAGTTAACCTTCCATCATTTCATTTAAAACAAAAGCTTTTAAAAAAGGGCGACGACGAACGTTTCTGCTGATTGTGGTGTAAAGTCATGTTACTATGACCATAATTTTTTTTTTTTTTTGCCTCAAGTCATTATGCGTGTTACATAATACCGGATAAGTTTTCCTATGCGACTTGTTTTCCATCGTTGAAGTTTGGCTTTACTGTCAAAAGATGTTCATATTGGATTATAATTAAACTAGTTTGCAATTTCACTCATTTAAACAATATCTCTTTCTTTGATGTAGTTCAATTTCCTCACTGAAGATGAACAAAAACAGACTTTTTTAAAAATAGAGGAGGCTTGAGCTTTTAACCGCTTTTGAAAGATGCACATGTTCGATGTTTTATAGAATGCACACTGTACATGGAGTTGCAGAGACATAGATGATGTTTTAGTTGCAGATTTAATTTATTTTATTTTCCTCTTTGTCTGAGTTTAACTGTTGAAAGTTGAAAATTTCGTTTTTCCAGTTGATATCTCTTTGTGTAAAGTCTGGAGGTGTTGGAAAATTATGCTGCTAATTACTGTATCATATCAGTTCTATGACATTGCCTCTCCTCTCCTTTTATTTTCCCACTTTTTCAATTATTCACATAATTGCAAGTGTTCAAGCCTATTGTACTAATGGTTTTCATTATTTTGTTCCATTTTATAGTTTCTCGCATCTTTAAATATCCAGATTCATCACTATTTTCGTTATCTCTCTCATCCCTCCTCTTCACCCCCCCCCCACCCCCCTACCCCACTTTTACCCTCTCTCTCTCTCTCTCTCTCTCTCTCTCTCTCTCTCTCTCTCTCTCTCTCTCTCTCTCTCTCTCTTTCTCTCTCTGCCCTCTCGTTCCACAAACCAATTTTACCATCTATCTTTATACCATATTGCTGTCTAACAGCCTTACAGCGCCGATGCTAGACCTTGTACAAAAGGCCGCCGATCTTTTATCCACACCGCGGTAACTCTACACACCGGAAGCAGGCGCAGCACCCGGGTCACGTGATATTGCGATTTCCTGGAGCTGCTCTACGATTCTATCGATCTGACCGGTTGATATGGCAGGTCCTCCATGGCCGCTCCAATTTTTCTGTCAAAGATGTAAAGAAAATATTAAGTGGGGATTTCCATATCGCAGGAAACAGGACCCGGCTAGTTGCCGTAGCGGTTGTCCTTTTATTTCTGTACTTCAGGTATGACAAAGCTTCCCGGTATTAAGACGTGCAATTTCCATGTGAGGGTCTATGATTCATACCATTTCAAATAACAAACCATTCTCGCTATCCTACTCTATCCTTTCCTACCTCTCTCTCTCTCTCTCTCTCTCTCTCTCTCTCTCTCTCTCTCTCTCTCTCTCTCTCTCTCTCTCTCTCTCTCTCTCTCTCTCTCTCTCTCTCTCTCTCTCCTTTCTCAACTCGGAAGTGATAACATCACAGATGTGATGTGAGTTTATTCTATCTTATTTTGTTGAAGATTGAGTTATAAAGAACTGAAGTTTGCCTCAAAGCTCTATGTGTTGGTCAAAACAATCGCACTGAAAGATAATATTCACTGGGAAAAAAAACGTGCAGAAATATGATGTTTCCTAAGCATACTAAATTGCATCAAGTATTAAAGTTTCGAGTTAGAGAAGAGCAGAAAAAGAGGGTGGGAGATAAGATAAAGAAAGAAGATAGAAATAAATATAAATATAATTGATAAGAGATAGAACTAGATAAAGATAGGGAGGGAAGAGAGAGAGAGAGAGAGAGAGAGAGAGAGAGAGAGAGAGAGAGAGAGAGAGAGAGAGAGAGAGAGAGATAGATAGATAGAGAGAGAGAGAGAGAGAGAGAGAGAGAGAGAGAGAGAGAGAGAGAGAGAGAGAGAGAAACTTATATTCAATGCCACGCATTTTGAAGTAATAAATGCAATGCATTCATATAACAATGAAAATTTGAAAATTATTCTACAAAACTCTACTTTCAACTTCTAAGACCTGAGTTATGTTTATTGTATAAAGATAATTTTAAAAGTATTAAATAAAAATGGAATTCTTGTATCGCAAAGCCAGTTTAAAAAAATGTACTTTTGTTGGGCAGCGTTCTTTTCTTGCAGACATAAGTGAATAGAGAGAAAAAAAAAATATGAAATTCAAAAGAATACAATCACTGTATATTGAATTTGTAAAAATATTTATCTTTTATTCCCTTTTTTGAAAAAAACTATCAGTCTTTCAGTCCAGTAAAACAAACTTTTCTTCAGCCTTTCGAAAATTGTTTACGCTAGTTATTATGATCTTAGCAATTTCCTTTATCTCGTTTCTTCAAATCATGAAAAATTTGCAGAATGAGGAAATAAATATCATCCTTTTCAATCTAGACCGCAGGCTTCTGATTTTATTGCAAATACAAAAAAAAAATAGAAACTTGAAAAATACGCAAATGATTAAGGTAATTTTATGATATTTTATAACTAATATCATGTAATTTTAGTCTCCTTCACAACCCCTTCAATATGTTAAATAAAAGATAAACTTTTCGCCCCTGAACCACAACAAAACGAGTCTGTCATTCAAGTTATGAGCTGCGCTAGATTATCCCAAATTTAAGACATTAGAGACAGATAAATTCACAAGGCCAGATTGGCTTTTACATGCTCAAAAAATAAGTTTCATTTATCATCTTCGTTAAAAATTACTCACAAAGGAACATATTCCAGCATTTGTACCCAAACTTATAAAATACCTTATACCCTGGCTTTTCAATACTTTCTAGAAGCCAACCCACTCGCAAAGTTTTACTCTCTTATAACCATGTTTCACTCCCATCATCGGAACCTAATCAGTTATGAAAACGACTCGCTCTGTTGCTATATCAGTGATGTAACCCACTCACTCGAGTCTCGGGTTAATTGACTTCGTGTAAAAGGTTAGTGCCCGGACGGCTAGGCTTTCAGCGCGTGAGCAACAAGCCGTGGTAGCTGCTGGACCGTTAGCCTCCGTTTGTGTTTTTAAAACATTTCCGGATGCTGGGCTTTTTC
>JAWDGP010005937.1:287500-302500 GCA_033675545.1 Elysia crispata
AATGATAAAAAGATATATATTGTTTGTATGTTTATTATATCAAGTTCATATCGTCATCATTAACATATACGATATTAAAGAAAATAACACATTTAACAACCTACTATATGGTGACTGTAAACCCAACAATGTATCGTGGTATCAAAGGATCTAACGTAGCGTTGACCCTAGTTAAATAGCGACAAAAAATGGTCATAAATTCCAAACTGAACGGACCATTCCACAAGAAAACAAGCATTTCAATAAAGAACTATCAAACTTAAAAAAAAAAAACTTTTAAAAAATCTTAACTTAATTGTTTTTCAATCACTAATCAATTCCTTTTCTTTTTTTGACTCTGCCTTTTTCAATGTTCTTATCGCTCTTGAGCAGCCTTCATGAAACTTCAAATCACAAAGAGCAGTCAATACGCAGCTTTCGCCTGCTCGCCCGCCTCAACGCTTTTACCTGTGAAGGATCGCACAGATCTTCAGCTCGATGGGCCAGAAAGCCACGGGCCAGAGCCTCTACAATAGAACTGCATTACATCCCCACAGGGGCTGTCCAAGTGCTCACAAGCAAAATGAAAATTTATTGATGCGGCGAACAATGCAAATCAATCGAGAGACGGAAGTCTCTGGGACGTGCTTCAGAATGGGCTGGCTGCTTCAGAAAAGGTTGGGAGGAAAAGTAAAAAAAAAAGTTGGACTTACGCTATCTAATGCAATCACGTCGACGCCAACATTGTTTCCAGTCATTGTTTTCTCTTTGTTTTATTTTCTGAGCATGTTGAGTGGCCATTCATAATTTTGTTTCTGTGTTTGAAAAAAAGAAGGTAATTATCGTTCGCAAGAGATATGTTTTTCAAAATAAATAGCATTTTTTCTTTTTAACCAAGTTCCATGAACGAGAACAATGATTTTTAAACTTGTAAAAAATGAATGTGTGAATAAATTGATTTAAGATAGTCCAAAGAAATATATTATTAGATTTATTCGATTTCCTTTTTCTTTTTTGCAAGTTAAAGAAATTGACAAAAAATTGTTGATAGAGACACATTGTACAGATCATTTGGATTTTTAATGGGGACAGACAATATTCTAAAATGTGCAATGGAAAGATCATCGATAACCATGACAAATACTAACAAACTAGAAATGAAACTAGAGGGCTCAGTTCCATCTTTGATTTATATAACTTATACTGATCCAACATGCATCTCTTTCCTTGCAGTTTTCCTTTAGATTACAAGCATATTATAATACATGTCCTTCCAAACTGACACCGTTTACTATACAACAAACCCCTATCTTTACCGTTATGGATGGAAGATATATAATGGAACCTCAAACTTGGTTCTTTTATGAGGTGGATCAAAATGATTTGATAGTGACAGAACAGCACCTGGACCAGTCCTCTGCCTCATGGTGTGCCGGTACCTATCAGTATCACTATCAATCTTTCCTTTTGCTGCGTTTTATAATTTTTTTTTTTTGTGAGTTGAATATGTGCACCTCTGAGCAGTGAAACAGCGTTGGTGCTCTTAATCTTAAGCGGGTTAAGTTCCTTAATGAAAGTTGTAATGCTTTTGGTATCGGTTATCGGAACCCGTTTGTTACTTAAAGTCTAGCCTATTTTCTTTGAAAATTTTGATTACTTCGAGAGAAGGAGCATATTTTTGCTATTGGATAATGACATTTTTTTTAAAATGACGAAGTGAAATTAGGTTGCTGTGGAATTAATTTCGTAAATTTATGACCACCAACCCCTTTGTAATTTTCCCCTCCCCCCAAGTCAAATTACCAGGATATAGGGGGTGGCCAGTTCTAATTTTCTTCATGAACGTTTCACAAAGTCAAAAAAAGAAAAAAAAAAAGGAAAAATTCAAATAATCTCAACCCCTGCTTTCCAATGTTCACCAAAATCAGCAGTTTTTGCGGAAATAAATACACTTTTCTATTTTATAATAACATGTCTTGCTTTGACATTATAAATTATTTTTTAAAAATATTCAAACTCGTCCTGAGTATTACTTGTATGATAAGTTTGTGAGTCCGAAATCTGACTCTAAACCTGGATTTAAGTTTCATTATTTTGATCTTCTTCGCAGACTCAAAGAAAAAAAACGTCAATTGTACTTTAAATGATTTCATTTTTTTTCAACGATTCTTTCCAATACCTTGAAGTTATTATGGTTTTAAGCTACACTCAAAAAATAATGAAAGACGTTTAAAAAGTGAGAAAAAAGAAGAAAAAAAATAAGTAAACTTTTTTCCACCGATAAAGAGATTTTTTAATATACATTTTTTGTCTCTTTGTCATACTTTTTTTTCAGTCTGACATATTCAGTTACTCTATTCTTCAGATCTCTCCACCCCCTTCCAAACCGCGGCCAATTTATTACCAGTGCGTGGCGAGATTTAATTGGTTATTATTTATCACAAAAACACTGGCTATCTCTAGATAATGGCAAATGTATTGAGCAACGGGCGTCGCCTGAAATCACCCGTCTTTGCAGTCACGTGATCAATACGTCGATGGATCAATGGCGGCGGCAACCATCTATTATTTTTCTCGGCCACGGTCTATTACCTCCCGCGGAGGAGAGCTATTCATAAAATCCAGGTGAGCGAAGACCCTCTCCATGACTGAGATCATAGCTGGCTGCCTGCACAAGTGGAGGCGGAGAGAGTGCGGTCCGGATCAGGAAACACAACTGATGGGTTTTGGTCTGTTGATTGGTAGCCAGTCTAGCATTGAGAAATGAAAATAATAATAATAATAATAATAATAATAATAATAATAATAATAATAATAATAATAATAATAATGATAGGCTCGTGGACGCAGGAAGTATAATTTCTTTCTTAAAAAATGCAGGTGAAGGTGATCTAAAGCTGAATCATCCCGCATAATAACTCGTTTTGATTACTTAAGTTTGCAAACGTGGAAATAATGCGATTCAAAATAAACAATCAAGTTTCTTAAAGTAAATTTTGTTCGTGTTTCTTCCGTATTTCATTTTCTTAGATGAATCGAATTTGGATAGTGAAATAAATAATAATAATAAAATCATCGCTTTGACGGGCATCTCTCTTTTAATAAACGCTCTTTGCTTTTATTTTTACTTCTAATTTAAATATAATTAATTAATAGTTCTAATTTCTGATTGATATTTGTCTGATTTAAAAGGCATTATAATTATGAAAACGGTCATCATTAAAAAAAAATTCATTGTGAAAATTGTAGAATGGAAGCATCTAATTATAACTTTCCCTACAAATCCATTTCATGAGTAATAAGAACCAGATAATTACATGTAATAGTTTTCTGGACAAAACATAGCCATCTTAAAAAAAGACTTATACAAACACATTTTTTTTCATCTCTTTACTTGGTTTTTTTTTTAAAGATAAAACATTGTTAAACGTTTGTTTCACTCGATCTTGCCCACTCCTAAAGAGAAAGCGGGTGTGTGGAAAGTGTGCATTTCTTTCTCAAGATTTGTCTCAACTGTTTTGTATCCATAAATCAAACCACCGTCTCTCTCTCTCTCTCTCTCTCTCTCTCTCTCTCTCTCTCTCTCTCTCTCTCTCTCTCTCTCTGTCCCTCTATATCTCTCTCTATCTCTCTCTGTCCCTCTATCTCTCTCTATCTCTCTCTTTCTTTCTGTCTCTCTCTCTCTCTCTCGGTCTCTTTCGTTTCCTCGTTTTCTTGAATCAATTTCAGTGTCCTCTCTCCCATTTTGATTTTCCCAGTAAGTGAAGTTTAAAACTATTAGCTGCCGATTTCTTGCACCTATTGCCAGCCCCTTCACTCCCACCTCGCCCCTCCACCCAGACCTGTCTCTGTTTCTCTCCTATCCGTACACCTGTAGTGTTCGCACTGCCAGCCATCTCAAAGCCCGTCACACGACACACTTGGCCGCACGTGCTGGCACGCGGCTTCAGTTTGGGAGGCCTTTGATGCTGTTTCATTGAGAGGTGAGCCTGGGGAGAGATAGAGAGATAGAGAGATAGAGAAAGAGAGGAGGAGGAAGAGGAGGAGGAGGAGGAGGAGAAGGAGGCAGACAATGATTTGTGAAGAAAGACCTCTTGGAAGGGACAGAAAAGGTGCAATAACATAGGGGTCCATTCAGAAAAAAAGTATGGTCTGTAATAGAAAGGTGTCTACAATAATGCCAATACATAAAACAAAATAAAATGTTTCCTCTGCACCAAGGCTTCGTGAAAACTAAAGGAACATTGGTAAATTGTTAACTATTAAAGATGTGTCTTGTATATTTTTAAGGTAAGAGTGGTCCTGGAATAAAAATTTTTCCTAAGCCATTTAACCCTCTAAAACCTACTTGCCTTCCAGTCCGACCACTAATTTGATTAAACAGTTCTAGGGTTATGGGTTATTATAGTTTGTATAATTGAAATATGTCATCATCAGATTCTTGTATATATCTATCATTGGTCCAGGGATCCACGCGTCAAAGAGTGAGTGTTCAGAGTTTTATTTTTCTCCTTTTATTCCACAAGAATAGATATTAACGGTGTGGCGTAATTATACCTCTCGGGTAAATAAAGGACATTAAACTGTGTCCGCCCAACGCTTCTGATTCCCCTCACGCAAAATCAAGGTAATGGCATGATCTGATCTCTCTATATCTTCTTTTATTGATTTTTCTTAGTCTTCTCTTCCCTATCTTCTCTTTATCTTTGTCTTGAAATTCTCTTTATCTTCCACCTGACATAGTGAAAAGTTAGTGAGCACCATTGTTCTTAGCCGACAATTTCTGGAAACATCCTCATATAAATTTATTTCTATTTTCGACTGTCAGTGGAATAATTTTCTCCTCTTTCCCAGTTCTTCTTCACCAAGATTCTCCTCCATATGCCTTTCACCATTCCTTAGGTCATCTACGACAATCTTATTTGAGTGCGTTTTTCCTTCATCATATCATGTGAATGATTCTCTTTAACATCTTCCCACCCTTATATTTAGCCTTTTTCTGGGCTGCATCATGTGCGCGAAGCATGAAGGGATAGGGAAGAGACTTATAGTAATTTTACTTGACGTCCCTCAGTTTCTTGAGGAATTTGCTACCGAGACAAAGAAGGCTTAAAGCGAACTATGATTGTTTATTTAATTTATCTTAACATCTCCAGCCATAAAGCCATCTCCTATGTCGCATAAAATCAACGTGGACCATAGAATCACAGATGACTGGAACCTGTGGCGTGGGGGACCATTGTCTTTGATTTTTTTTCTTTATTATTTCTATTTACTGTTCCCCTTGGCGAGTGTGCTGGGGAAGTTGAAACTCGTGTATTTTGGCGTCGGTGACAAGAGTGAGTTTGTTTGACCTAGTTTGACGCAGTCTCCGTCAATGCTGAAAACAGTGCTTCAACACAACGTGCGACCAGGGGTTTTCTATTATGTTTAATTAATAAAGAATTCGCTACGTGTAGTATAATGCGCCCGGCCTCGAGGAAATTGTGCGGGTGTTGGCATACATTCAGTTTGGTCTGTAGCAGAGATTGAAGCACTTAAAGGCAGGAAAAGTGCAAACATAATAAGAGGAGTTACTTGAAGAGGGTATCTCTTGTGGTTTTGATTTTTTTCTATCCAGGTGTGCTCAAATTGTGACGGGGCTCTGAATCGGATCATAAGCGGCTTAGAGGAAAAGATAAGGGTGCCTCAAATCATATAAAAGCGGTATCTTGCCGTATAAATTTCTCCAGGTAGCTAATGGGACGTTAAGCAAATTGTAGAACTGATACAAGAACGAAATGTTAAAATGTGGCTCTTTTGTTTATTAAAACTTAAAATACTGCTTGGCAATTCTAAGAAAATCCTTCAAAAGATGTTGGCTTAATAACAAAATATGGCTGTGAAAAGTTCTGAATATCACAGGATGAATAAGAGTTAGGAAAAGTAAAAACACAAAAACGCTGTTCATAGTGGAATCTTTATCCTACCGATAACATAATAGTGGATGATGTGAATGATGTAAGACAACAATTTGAAGGTGAATAAAAGCGAATTAATAGAGAGAAAAGAAGAGAGGGAGAGAGAGAGAAAAAGAGAGAGAGAGAGAGAGAGAGAGAGAGAGAGAGAGAGAGAGAGAGGGGGGGAGATAGAGAGATCTAGGTTTGTAGTTGCTTTTTCTATACTACTTACTTCTTTATTTTCAGTCACTTGCATCTTTAGATCCTTAGATCTAGCTTCGTCTGTCTCAGCCTATAACGTTGTTTGACTGCATTCTTTATTTCTATATTCAAAAGGGGGGGGGGGTGAGAGAGAGAGAGAGAGAGAGAGAGAGAGAGAGAGAGAGAGAGAAAGAGAGACAGAGAGAGAGAGAGAGAGAGAGAGAGAGAGAGAGAGAGAGAGAGAGAGAGAGAGAGAGAGAGAGAGAGAGAGAGAGAGAGAGAGAGAGAGAGAGAGAGAGAGAGAGAGAGAGAGAAAGGAAACTTTTTACGATTTTAGTTTTTCTAACCCTATAGTCAAGAATCTTTATTTATTTCTTTATTTTTTTTTGTAGGAAAGAAAAGAGATGAAAATCTTAAAATGTTACAACTGCCTTCCAGCACAGGTAGGACTTAGTTACATCGAAAATGACCTCACCTCACTAAATTTCCGTGCCGTGAGAAAACCTGAGGAATGACATTCTCAACCCTGGCAGGACGGTGCCACACTGCACAGGCAGTTTGCAAAAGGGTCAGGCAGCTAGAGAGCTGGCACGTGGAGTCGCGTGGCGAGCGGTTCAGACACCGAAAGGAACCTGACAAGGGTGCGCGTGGCGCTCTCCAGGTACTGCTGGCTGGCTGGCCGTAGCGGCCCTGTGATACCACCTGAACGGGCACTGGACGGGTGCCACTGGCCGTGTGAAATTCGGAGTGAGCAAGATCCCAAGAACTGACTCCAAGCTTGGAAAACATGCACTTGAAGCCTTGTTTCTCAAAAACACAAAGTGAAATGCTTTGCTCATGTTACATTTGCACTATACGCTCTCTGATCAATTAGGAAAGCATAATGGTCTAAAGGTCAGTTTTGCAAAATCAGTCAAAATTGAGTATATTTTTGAATGCTTGTTATCAAATCCTTACAATTGGTTGAGTTCGTTTCAAATTGACGTATTCTGACCCATGTAAAATAGACTTATTTTAAAACTCATTACAAGTAGCCAAATAATTATCTTCCTCTTGAATTGCTTGGCTTTTTTCTTGAAGGCAAACATATTTTTTTTCCTTTTTTAAGAAGATGGGGATTTCCTTAAAACAAAAGATCATTTTTAATTTACAACCTACCTGTTGTCAAAATAATGATTTCTAATAAATATTCCTATTAAGGCTTCCCCTGCAAATGATGCTTGATTTCCAAACATAAATTATTGATAATTATTGAGTTTAGTTGCTTAGATCAGGTGCGCACTTACAGTAACTGTCTTTGCCGAGAAAACGATGACATTTAGTTTTATGAAAATTGGCGCAGTCTCAGTAAAAGTATACTCCATACAAAAACAGAGCATCTAAGTGTTTAAAAATATTCGCCATCTTGAAATCATGACAATAATTATTTTCTGATGCACCTAGTTTGAAAAAGACAAAATTGAACAAAATTGTTCCATTACGTACTCCATTAATCAACTTCATATGTTTTAGACTCTTACGACAATTAGCGGAAGATCACAGATCTAAAAACTACTGTCAATAGTTCGACGTTCTTATATGATCGTTGTCACTTTGCAACACTTTTCAGTAGCAGTTTTCTCTATCATACTATAATAAAATGCAATTCGACGATATTAATTCTAATTATAAAGCAGGTACTTAAAAAAATAGACACTCCTGAAGTCTATACTTAGAAATGTGTGCCTACAATTTATTTTTGCCGAGGCATAGTGCTTATAGAGCACCCCGCTATCTATTATGTCACAACCTCTGATTAAGAATTAATAAAAAGAACCACTTTTGTTTAAATGAACTATAAAAGTAGCCTGATTTCAAACCCTTAATCAAAATTAACATCATTTGCTCCACCATTACACTGTCAGGAACAAAAGCAACATGCAAAAATCAAAACAATGGCAAAACGAGTGAATATGACATTACAACAAATCCATAGAAACATTAGCTTTAACAGTCTAAAATCATAGCCTTTATTGCTGTAAGAGACAATCATTGTCAGAGAGAACGTTGTCAAAAGCCAGTTTAATTATTTCCACCGGTAAATGGAATGGTAGGCCTGCGCTACTGATCCGGAAACAGAGGGAAATCGTGAGCTAATGATAAAGCAACATTTTAGCTATCTTTGGTTGGCGGCTCATCTTCACTGAGTTCTCGATAAAAGAAATAACTCAAGCGATTAAGCACGCTAGAAGTTCCCATTTTACTGGAATACGCCTGTCTTGCTGCGATATTTTTAGTAATCAGAGCCTCCATTGGATGAAATAGGAAAGAAGAAATTATTTCGTCAAATCAAACAATGTCTTAAAGGAAGGTGCACACGGGGAAAGATTTTTTAAAATTTATTTATAATTATCATTTTTGGGATAAGTGATTCTACTAGAATCTTCTTTCGTCTTTAAAGGTATGTGGGTATAAGAAACGTCTACATGAATACCGTTTGAGATTTGCATAAATATAGAAAAAGTGAGATTGGAATAGAATTAAAAAAAGAAAGGATCATTAAGTAATTAGGATAAAAAAGATATAAAGATAGAAACATAAGATAATGTTGAAGTGCTTTAAAGCGGCCTTGCCCCAACTTTGATTTTCAATTAAACAAACATCCTCAACATTGCAGTGGAAACTACGACATTAAACAAACATCCTCAACATTGCAGTGGAAACTCCGACAAAAGGTGAGTGGCTATTTGTTATCGGATGTCGAGAAACTGTTTTCATTTCCGAGCGCGCATCCCATTAGGTCTGATACTGATTCCTGTTGGAGAAAATTTAATGTAATCAGGATATTTATCTTTCCCATCAGGTGGTTAAAAGCTATAGGTCGCTGCAAAGGAAAGTAACGGGTGGTGTATTCAATTACGAAGAGCCTACCTGTTGTTAGGTTATTTTGAGCTCATGAAGACCAGTTTAAAATTAAATTTGAAATTACTAGATTTACCCGTAATGAATTTTTTTTCTTACTGATTAATATTAATTCAATGATGGACAAAACATCGCATTGCAATCATTAAGATCTCATTTATAGGTTGCTGCAGAGAAAGTAACGGGTGGTGTGTTCCATTTCGAAGAGCCTACGTGTTCTTATGATGAGCTTATGAACACTTATTTTAAAATTATTTAAAATTCCTGAACTTACCTAATTTTACTTACTGAGTATCAATTTGATAATAGAAAAAAATGGCATTGCAGTCATTTAGAATTTTACATTGTATCGACAACTAAGGCTTTTAAAAATAACATAGGTTTGGTTCCTTCAGATTATCTCGATATACTTTTTTTCAATTTACATCAATGAAAGGTAAAATCCGAAAATGCTTTTATATATTTAATTGAAGTGTTGGACCCTATTATGGTGTAAGTTAAGGATCCTACCCGTTTGTCTAAGCATGTCTGAAGAAATGTAATCCCTATGGAAACGAAATACTAGCAAGAGTGTCTTATTTGGAACTTACTTGTGCGACTCTTTAATTGTGGGAGCAAATTGGTAAAATAAAAACTTTTTTTTCTCTTTCTTCGTAAAGACACATAAATACAATATGTCTCTCTCTCTCTCTCTCTCTCTCTCTCTCTCTCTCTCTCTCTCTCTCTCTCTCTCTCTCTCTCTCTCTCTCTCTCTCTCTAACCGAATGTGTGTATTATAATTCATTTTCGGAATGGTTTTCCTTCGACATTTCATGAGTCGCCTGTATATTTTGAAACGCCATGGTGTATAACGTTAACTTCAATTCATTTAGTCAATAAATTGTGAAAGAGAAAGTTAAAAAGGCTAGCAATATATAACATTCGTTATATTTTTACTCTTTCCTTCGCCATAGAATCCTTTTTTGCTTTTCTTTAATATGTTTTACCTGCCTGTGTCTCTATCACCATCTTTCTTTCTTTGTTCCATTACTGCCCACCCAAAGGGCGTGCTCTGATGCACACCTGACAAGACCTTGGCTAGGTGTATGATTAATACGTACCCGACGAGCGACAACGGACAGAGAAGACCACCTTGAAACCATGCGAATGTAAAGCCCTGGACGGAAGGAACAAGCCCTAGTCTAGGCAGCTATTCAGCCCGCGCGCCTCACGGCCACGCGCCTGCAGAAGTTCCACTAAGGCTTAATTACCGTGGTTGAGCGAGCTACCCTTCCTCAGCGGCCATTAGACGCATGTTTTGCTTCTAGGACGCCAAAGTGGTTTCGAATTTGAGGAGCATCGATCCGGATAGTTTTAATGGCCGCTACGGGAGTCATGAGACAATAGGTGTGGTGTGGAAGGGAGGGGTCATTGGCAACCGTGGAAGAGGAGATAAGTGGTGAAGACTTGTGGTGAGAAGAGAGGACACGGTGAATATTATGCTGAAGTGCAGGTGAGAGTCGTCAGATTTTCCTCCAGAGGCTTATCTAGAGTGAAGTTCATGTCTCAACACTTGGTGGTTAGGAGATGGTCTGGCTTTTAATACAATTTCTTATTTGCTATACTCTGTTCTCTCACCTCTAGATTCTCTACGTTCTCTTAGTATTTTACGTTCCTTTTAGCTTTTTATGGTATTTCTTTAAAAAAAAAAACGAATCATAATAGACTACAACTCTCGATACTTTCAATTCATTCACCCCAGATCAATTTCAGCATTCAATTCAAGAGCATAAAAGAGGCTTACTAGCGGAACTTTCCTCCGCTTTTGAAAAATCGAAAGATCAAACAAATCTGGATTAGATCTTCAGGAAGAAAAATGGAAAGTAACTTAAATTCAGATCAGCCTTTTTCAATAAAGAAGCTTAAATTTTAGGTAGGTCTTAGCAATGTAAGAACTAGATTAATGAGTAAAAAATGATTTTAAAAAATGCCTGTCCCAATAGGGATTTGAACCCCAGACGTATAGTTTGTGCCGGCACTTGTCGCCTGGCCATTATGACATTATGAGACAGGTTGCAGAGAAAGAACAATCTAACTTAGGACAGGGGTGTTGAAACTTTTGATTTGGGAGCAACGAGAATATCAAGGTAAAGAAATTGGTGCAGATCTGAATGGGATAAAGAAATGCTGTCTGGAGGAGAGAAAAAACGGCAAGACAAAACAAGTATTTCGAGTGCGATGAACCTTTATACATATGGCATACCTGTCTCGTTGCACTTATAGCAATCGCTTTAAGCACTGATTGCTTGCTATCCATCTACTTATAAATCCAATTATCATCCACCTTTTAAGGTGGTAATTACCTAGGTACAAAACTCTTAGATGTTTGGCGGCTCTGGTATGACATTCGCAGGATACGATAAGAGTCCCACATTGTCTACTTCTCGCCATCAACAACAAGCAAGATTTCATCTTCTCTCTCTCTCTCTCTCTCTCTCTCTCTCTCTCTCTCTCTCTCTCTCTCTCTCTCTCTCTCTCTCTCTCTCTCTCTCTCCTTATCTCTATCTCTGTATCTATCTATCTCTCAGACTCCATGAAGCATTTGTTTTCCTTGAGAATTTCTCCATATCACTCCATCGTCTTTCTATAGTAATGAAATCCACATCACCTTTTTTATACTCTCAATCCACTGTTCAATTTGGTTAAAGTATTTCAAAGATTGTTTTGTGTGAATATCTAAAACCTTTCTTGGATCTCTAAAGGGCTCCGTCAAAACTTAGATCTATTACCACTGGATATAAGATAAATATTCTAGAATCTTTTAAATCGGTTCCTGTACAAAATGAGCACAATCAAAATATGAAATATCAATTCAGAAATTAAAGCTTACGAGAAGAAATGTTTCCACATGGTGGCCTACCTCAAAATTTCTATCAATTATTATACAAATTAGCTCTAACTTACTGCTTAAGACAAATCTTGTTGTGGACTGATAAATGAACTGTTTTAAGAGGGTTGTGGAGGAGCTGGGTTGAATGTCTTTTTTATAAAAAGCTTTAAATAGTTCAAACCTTATTTCACATTATTGATGCGAAATTAATGCGAACTCAAAGTAAAATGATACGAAGCCGAAATAATCCCAAATTCAATTTCATCGAGTTGTGAGCAACTATGTCATTATGTCTTACAAGAGATAAAGTTCAGAGTTTTTGTTTTATTTTCAATGAAAAAGAACAACTGTTTTACTATAATTTTTAAAGATTCCTACTGATCTTTACACAAATCAATTGCAGAATATTTCAAACAAAACTTTATTGTCCTGAATATACAAACTTAAAAGTTCTACAATTTCCTAAGTATAAAATGTAAAAGGCTCTAAACTATGCTCATTTCTCTAAAAGATCACCGTGGTAAAGAAAGCAGCCGTACAATTACCTGCGTGGTATAGACAAGAGACAGTTTCGAGGGAAAAAAACACACATAATTGCAAAAAAAAAAAAAAAGCAACGAGCCCAAAAGTTTTGGCCACCGATATATCTTTGGAGATTTTTAGGTTGAAAAGAATCTGCCTCTTCCTTTCTTTTGTATCATTTTGTGCAACCATCTGCTATCATCAGGCAATCAACACGACCTAATCTAGCTCTGAAGCTTATGTAATCTGTAATCATTTTACTTCCTGATTCCCTTTTCGCCTATTGACAGATATAAAAAATTGTGAAATATGTCAAGCTGCAAAATTTCTGATATATCAGTCTGCATGAATTTCTGTGTGAATCTCTCTCTCTCTCTCTCTCTCTCTCTCTCTCTCTCTCTCTCTCTCTCTCTCTCTCTCTCTCTCTCTCTCTCTCTCTCTCTCTCTCTGCCTCTCACCCCCCCCCCACAGACACACACACCGTCTCTCTTGCTCTATGACTTCCTCTCACTCCTTCCAACCAATGACTCTGTTCCGGTTAAGAATGAAAACGAGTGCCATTGATTTCTTTATTCTCAGCGACCACTGAAGGAGCTCCAACCACGACTAAGTTGCTTGAAAACATAAAACATTCTGATGCCGAGAAAAAGCCAGGATTAAGACATCTTTGTGATGGCGAGAAGCATTTTTAAAGCTACTTCCCTTTTTTTCCCTCTGTTCAAATTATTCAAAACTTGCGGCTTTTTCAAACTTCTCGCGCGACTTGAAGTATTCCTGACACTTAAGATGAGTCTGGCCAGCGAATGCAGCTCTTTGCTTCGCCTTGCACTAAGAATCTAAACATCGCCCGAAACGTCTGCTAAGCCTCCTACGGCTTTTTACGGGCATCCTCCGTCTCTCGTGTGGAAACTCCTTGAAGGTCCTCCGTCACCTGGGGAACAAAACATGCAGCCATAGCGGGGCGGATCTGATTGATGTGGTCTCCCATATAAGGCGTCTTTAAGTTGCCCGATCGTCGGCCCGCTATCGACCTGGTTGAAAAACAAAAGTGATAATAATTTTCTCACCACTCTTATCCACCAATTGCCTTTCCTCGCGTCTGCAAATTATTTTTTTTTTATTGTTTTAGGAGACAAAGCCAGAACTGAAGAGGACCACAAAGCTTGCAACGCATCAATTTAACTTTGCTGTTGTGGAACATTAAGCATTTCTAGGTTCCTACGCTAGATTTTGTTTGTTCTACAACTGTTGATGATGATGAATTATAATATTTCCATGATCAACCGCATTTCGGAGAAATTGTTTTTTGTTTCTTTAATAATTTTGTTTTTTAGAAGTTCAATATAATCTCACTGTTTTTCAGTTAAAATCTAAAGGAGATTTGAAATGGAAATGTGTTCTCAACAATTGGAATTCTGCCAAATCATAAGGTCCTCTGCCTTCCTGTGCTGTGGTTTATAAGTGTTTTAAGTAAAAAAACAGAAAAAAAATTCACTATAAAAATAATAATACACAAAGGAATCTAGGGGAAATAATACAACCCTTAAAGTGTTTTTTCCAAATACCATTCTGTTCCTACACATTTATCCTCGTTACATGAGGAGAGAGAATTGGTACCGAGTCTTCCATTTCATGGCCAATCTAAAGCAATAAAAAACCACGAATGACACGCGAACTCAAGTTACATTTGGGGATTATGCTCTATATATTTGCTTTCATTTTCATTTGCTGTGTTCGCTTGATGTCAACCATGCCAAGATCCAGATGCAGAGGTCTGATCTTGCGACGCCCAAGAGAGTCACTTGAGCATTACCCTCATATTTTACGAACTACAGAGGCAGTTAAAAACAAACCAGTCAAATTTTGATAGGCTTGAAATAGCAGCGTTTTTTTTTTCTCCTAGAAGCAGCTAACGATTTTACGTTATTTTCCAACTTTTCATCTGGTATTTTCAGATAGTTTTGAGTTCCCTAGGTCTCTGAGTTGGAATAACACAAAACTAGTAATTTTTCTTAGGCTGAAAATAATAAACACGAAAGCTATGAGCAACAGAAAAGTGTAAAGTTTGAAGATTCATGTCAATGTCCTTATTTATGGCTATACCTCTAGCTATGTTATGTAGCGTATTTTCCCACATTCCAGTGTCCATTCTCTAGGCTTAGAGAACAATGGTCAAAATTTGGAGCACGTTAAGATTTCTAGCATAGAGACAAACTGCTCCTGTGTAGAGAGATCTTGATTTGTTTTGCCTCCGTCAAAGTGTCCACAAAACTCTGAGGAAGTCACAAAGACTAGAAGACTGTGTCCAAAGAGTATTTTAGTGTTTACTTTATAGACCATCAAAAGTCAGTGGTGTGTTTTTATGTGAAACGAAACAATAACCATAAAACTTATGAGAAACTTCCCATTTTATATTTCTAGCCAATCAGCCTGAAAAAGATGAGAGAGAGAGAGAGAGAGAGAGAGAGAGAGAGAGAGAGAGAGAGAGAGAGAGAGAGAGAGAGAGAGAGATTATATAGTATATATAAAATTAGGGAGGAAAGAAGTTATGGAGAGAGACAGAGAGTAGAGAAAATGCGAATATCTTGT
>JAWDGP010005937.1:305000-325000 GCA_033675545.1 Elysia crispata
AAGAAAATTGACTAATTCTGTACTACTCCAATTTGTTTTTAGATCCTTCTCAACGCTCATTAGAAAGCTGTGAATTTTCGTATAAAGTTTATAAAATGCACTGTCTTTCTGGAATTCTTAGCCGCGCCGTTGTTTAAACCTACATGATAATGAATGTTTTAAAAAAATCTGTAAATTATTTCTTTTTTTTTTTCTTATTGTATTTCTCAGTCACAGACACGAAATATATTTACCTTCATGTAAGGCAGTGTCTTTTTTCTGATATCTTGAATACAATCATAAATATATGAATATAGCAATTTTTAGAGATGACCGTACATGTTTTATCAATTTGCTTACCTTTTTCCAATAGCACAAAAATTGTAATCATACAAATACATGATACGTCAAAAATCGATATCTTCCAAAGCACATTACAAAAACTGTTGAACATTTCAGGAATGAAACATTTGACTAAAAATAACTGAGAAAATGACCACAAGAAAATGAGCAAATAATGATTGCCTTCACTTTGCATATGTTTTAGTTCTTCAGTAGACAAACCTCTTAATATGATTGTATCGATGGTCTGGGCTAAGAGCTCAGTCATAATTTTCTTTTTTTCTTCTTTCCTTTTGCATGATATTATAGAGATGTAGATATTTCTGTAATGTTTTATCAAGGATTTGACTCCATGTTTTTCAAGCCATTAACCGGATTTATTCTTTTTGGGCATTATTTGTTTTCTTACAACAGTATTTGCTGACCTGATCCATTCAGTGAAAAAGTTATATTTATATACCCATACAAATTGGGCTTCAGTCGTTAACAAGCGATAACGTCTGGGACTACACTTTTCTTAAGGCATGCTTTTGTCTATTTGCGAACAATCATTTCTTTCCTGCAAAGCGATGTGGGCTAACTCTACAAACGGTTTGGAATTTATTTTTGTTTATTAAAATTCTGACTCTTTTTCTGATTAAATGAAGGATATTTTAACAATATATTGTTGAAAGTCGACAGTGGCGCACAATTTCTTAATGCCATTAGAAAATATCCGCTGGGAGACTTGAACTTTCCCTACAAATTGTGAAGAAAGTATGACATGGAGACGACGGCCTGAAACAGCGGCGTGAACTGCAGTTAACAGTGTGTAATATAACATTAACAGTCATACGTTATCATCAACGTCACCATCATCAACAACCACAGTACCGTCATCAACAAAGCAGAAGTTATTCTCCAAGGCTTCAAGTGGCCCTGACGTTAAGCCGATTCGAACCCATCAAGCGCAAAAATTCATAAATCTCAACAATACTTTATTGTTTCCATGTTTCAGCGATCTCCGTTGGAGCATGCATTGATTCTTGATTCCCCGTTGATTAATGTAATTCTTTTGTTAGCCAGCCTCAGAAGTGGAACTCCTCATTTTTATTTTGCTTCCGAACACTGTGATGAAACAATTTCAAGTGTTGCCATCTCGAGACTCATTTTCTTTATTTCTCGTCACAGTCATTGTTATACTCTCCAGCATTTGTATTCGTTGTTTCTCAACGATCTTCCAAATAATCCTCAGGTGAGGCAAACATGGCGATAGAAAATAATATTGCTTTCTCCCCTCATCGCTCTTGGTGTTCTCTTTAATTGCTTCTAGTGCGGAACATCGGCTTCAAGTTCTCGCCATATTCTGAAAAGTTTACTTAAAGATAAACATAATCAGTTGTGATCAGGTGATGGGTCAAGTGAAAGATATAAAATATGAAATTTTTCTTTAGCTGATTGTAGGTACGCTCTAAAATCAAACTATGCATTCAGATCAATCTAGTATTTGAACAACATTAATGAGCTATATATGGGGGGAGAAAAAGTGTGATTATACTGTTGATTTGAACCAATCTGAGAACAATAAATAAGACTTAACTACTCCTGATCTGCTGCTCACCCAAACAGGTTTACTTGCAGCGTAAGCAAGATTATCCCAAATCGCCAAATCGTTTTACTACATTTAGATCAATCTTGCTGTGGAGAAAGAATAAATCAGATATTGTTTGGAACCAATAAAGAGAAGTACATCACGGCTCTTCCGCCTTATAGACAGCCGAGTCTGTAGATTTGGTTCCATGATGGTGTTTTAGTCGAACAGCTAGGTTCCAACAGTCATATAAAGTTAGTATAAATCTCCTGGGTTGGTGAACGACAATTAAAATAAAAAGGAAAGCAGATAAAACATGAAAATAGGTAGCCTATCAGATACCTGGAAAGATGGCGACAGTCATCCAGTAGTTGCCAGTGTAATGGATGAAGAAATAAAACTCACAATTTCTGGATAGTACAGACTGTGTCAGCACCCGTAGCTACACTTTGCTAGTATCTGGGACTGAATCTGTCGTTTGAGTATAAGATCTAAATGATTTCAAATTTAGTGTAAAAATGATCTAGGAGATCCTTAAATCTTGAATTAAATACAAAGGAAATCTTGGTTTATGGAAAGTATCGCATTTTTCCCCTAAATTTAGAAATAATAATTACTAGACATAAATTAAAGTATACAATACATGATCTAACCGCAAGATGACAAACAAGCAGTTAAATTAAAATAAAGTGATAATCTGTAGTCCTTTAGAAATACATGTAGTCTTCAGTCTCGTTGCACTTTAATATACAGAAAATATAAAAAAAGATGGAAATTAACGAGCTGGAATTTTCCAAACTAAAATTCGTATGTCATTTGTTTTACATCTACTGTGCGGAGTTTCACCAGGAAATTGCTGGCTCTGTGCTAATGAAGTATATGAAGTTTCTCATCTGTGATACCCAACGGTACATTTCTAATTTACACTCATAATCACCATAAGAATCAAACTGAGCCATAATACAACAGTGGCTTCAATCTTATTCTAATATCACTAAACTACACTGGCCTCCAGGAAAGCTATTACTACAAAACATATTATTCTACACACAGGTCTTTTCCTTATCATGGTGAACAAGGAAACGTGCGTGAATGTGAGAGGAAATGACGTCGGCACTACATTAGGCCTCGATTCTCTTTGACAGGAGAGCACTAACGCAAGGCCGGAAGTCAGCCCTCCTTACTGTTTCCTTTCCTAGCATTCAAAGCCCTGCAGTGCCCGGAAGTTCAAAAGGGGAATATTGGCGCTGCGCTATTTTTTCTTGGTTACCTTTATCTCTTGTATCAGACGTAGAGAATTATTTTGCACAAGATGTTGGAGTTGACTGGATGCAGCCAAGACAGTCACACATAACATTTTGTCTCGCATATTCTGTTTTATTTTGTTTCTTTAAAGGAAATTTCAAATTTCTAGGAAAATCGGACTCCACTAAATCTAGAAAAATTAAAAAGGGTATGCTTTTGTTGTACCTCAATTTTTTTTTTTTTTTTTTTGGATTTTGCAGCTTTGAAACATAAAGAATAATATGACTGGACATGTTCCAAAGATTATTCTTTTTCTTTAACGCAATGGCAGGCTTTTGTCATTATTTTGACATTTCGAAGGTGATCTATGTATCGCTATGCTTTTTTAGCTATTTCTATGTTTTGATAAATATTCTGCTTTCAATGAGAACAAGCCCTAAAATTACTTAAATCTTGTAAAATTAAGTTTAAGATTCTGTCAAGCTGACCTCATTTTTCCTGACACTCTCTTAGAATGTTTGGTTTTTTGCTGGCTGTGTATACAACACCTGATCCTTGTCGAATCAATCTGAAGGGGACCACAAGGCAAAACCATCACTCAACGACCTAAGCTATTGCAGATCCATGGTATCCTAACTTCAATTCAGTTCCGAATAATCTCTTTATATTCTTTTATGAGCTCCAAACCTCTTTCCTCACGCTGCACACTTTCCTCCTGCAGATTGAATTTCTCCTTTCTCTGATTCCGCAGCCTCCACAGGCGTCAATAGCTTTGGCCCTCGCCGCTGTCAAAACCGAAATGAATATGAATGGGCGCTGAGAGAGCCTGGATCCCGACTGAAGATGTCAGTTTCTCAAGGCTCCGAATGCTAAAAACCTTCACGATGTAATATCTTAGTTAACCCATGTCTCGCGCCAGCGTCTAACGTCACAATCTCCGTCATGCTTCATTTAGCGATCTGCGTTGACTCGACCGGTTATAGCATGCCGAGCAAAAATTGATGGCTTTGGAGCGGACCTCTAAAACTAATGTCAGAACTTAATGAGACTTGGCGAGCAAAGTGTTTGAATGCTGCTTGATGTATGAGTCTGGATATTACCTTCTGAGAAGAGTTGTTCACTCTGCTTTCAGATATGTGAAATGTGTCTTGAGAATGCTCAGTTTTAAGCTCGTTTTGTTTGTAGCTTTCTTTTATAACGTCTCTTCCAGAGGTTTTTTCGCTTCCTTTTTATTTTACAAATTTCAATAAGCAGAAAAATTAGCATGCTATGCGCGTTAAATGTCAACTTAAATTATTAAGTGCAATATTTAAAAAAAAACAACCTTTAATTAATCATTCTAATGCACCATATTCTGCGTTTCTAGTTTCAATTTCCCACTATTCTCTGTCGATTTGACTTGGTCTAAAAGCAGCTCTGTATTAACATTGAGAATTTTTCGAATGATAAAGTCAGTAACCGTTGCTTTTAACGTTGAATACATTGGTTACTAGCCTTGTCTCTATGATGACATAAATGCATTTATTCATATAAAATGTTTAGTGCACCGATTTATTATTTTGTTTCGCTGTGAAAACGTATGTCATTGTGTACCTCAAAATGAGTTATTAAAGACTCGATTAAAAAAGAAAAAGACAGACGGTTAACAAAATAAAACAAAGCTTAGCAAAAAAATAAATAAATAAATAATAAAAATAATAGAGCGATACATTCAGTTGAGAAATAAAAAAAAGGATTAACTTTCTTTTTTTTTTACCTTACGCTAAAACTGATTTCAAACTCGTATGTATTCAACTTTTCTTTAAAAACTAGTGAAACTACAATAATTATGCAATATGCAATTAAAATTTTGTGAAGAAACGATTACAGACATTGCATCATACCAGTATTCCAAAGAAGCAGTTTAAACGAATGGCAATTTTTTTTATAATTGATTATGTTTTTCAAGATAGCACCGTTTTTGTATCAATATACATTTAATGAATTAAAAAAAGGAGTAATAATGCTGTCCTTTCTTCGACCGCATTCTTACTTTTCATCTTCCCATCCTTTCCAATATCGCTCATGTTGCTGTTTTTCATTTATATAATCTCAATTTTTATACAGCCCACGTATTCATTCGGCCCCCAATCTCGCCAGGAATATAATGAAGCGTGGTCCAGTGTGGCGCGACCAGTTCATCAGGCCTGTCCCCCCGGCTGGTCGTGATAGCTCACCCTGCTATCAAATGGCGCGCGCTAAATTGGATGATGGGTCGGCAGAGCAGGGGTCAGGCCGATTCTTATTGCAATCAGGAGATCAGTGCCTTGTCGGGGACCTCTACAGACCTGGGAGGGTGCTAACGGTTCAGGGTGGTGCCAGTGCTAGCACAGAGAGGGGACATTGATATTCTCGCCTTTTCCCAATATTTCTCTATTTTCTTTCTGTTTATCTCTTCCTCTGTATTCCACTCTGTCCCTCTATGTGTTGACGTTCCCTATACTATTTTGTGTCTTTGCCCTCATCTTCCCCCACCTTTTTGCTCTCTGTATTTCTACTCTGGGTCTCCCCCCCCTCCCCCAGTGTCTCCCACTCTCTATTTCTCCTTATCTGTGTTTATCATTCCGTCCCAAAATCGCTTATAAAGGACCGATGCTAGATATGAATACAGAAATCCTATATCGTTACATGGATGACGCACATTGAGAATAAATCTTTAAGCTTTGTTAGATTAGGATTACAAATCATTTTTAACACCAAAATCCTATGCTTGCACACACTCAATCACTCTTGCACTCCCTCTCTCTCGCCCCGGATATCTCCCCGTTACTCATTCTCTCATCCGCGTTGTTTGACCACAGGAAAGTCTTCTGGCCTTTCTCTGCTCCACCCGATGAAAAATATTCCAATCTAAATCAAGTTTAGCCGATTCTTACAATGAATGAATAGTAGTAAAATGTGATGCATTGCTAAATTCATTCAATCATCGATAGTGATGAACGCTATTGTATTGCAACATTCATTCAATCTAAGAATAGGCTTAAGGTCTATTGTATTACAATGTTCACTAAATCTATGAGTAGTGCTCCGTTCTATTCCATTGTCAGATTCATTAAATTTATAAATAATGTTAAAATCTAACGGATTGCAAACTTAACATATTGGTCACCCATTGAGTAAAGCTATAATGTTCCAGACTTGTAATAAAAATTATCTACGAGGTTCAAAGAAGGATATAAGTTTACATATTGCTGATGCTTTTATTATATAAATTATTTTTTGTGTGTGTGTCTTTGTGTGATAAAAATAGAATCAAAATAAAAATTCCGTCCTATGATTTTAAATTAAAGTAAAAGCCGGTAAGCACAATGGAAACTTAATTCCTCTCCAAATAGCAACATTTGTAATTATTTATACTATCTCTCATTAAATGCTATGAAATAAGATGAGGCACCGCAGAAATAGCTTTCACACAAAGCATAATTATGGCTGGTGTCTTGACGAGAACAGTGGAGGACAGCTCACCCAACGCTTTGTTACAGAGATAAACTGTGGCCGTCTCTAGCTCACTGGTCCAGTGGCACGTGTGGTGTGAGAGGAGCAGGACTCGGACCTTAAAGCAGATAGAAGCATGAAGAAAGAGATAGGGACTAACGGAGAGAGAGAGAGAGAGAGAGAGAGAGAGAGAGAGAGAGAGAGAGAGAGAGAGAGAGAGAGAGAGAGAGAGAGAGAGAGAGAGAGATTGAAAAGTTTGAAAAGAAAAAGGCCTCAGTTTTAAACCATATTGTATAATGGGGAAAAAAATTAAACCTTTTTTTCATTTTAAAACCGCCACAGTTTTAGCAATAGAGAGACTCCATTGTCAAGTACAGTTTGAATGATTTCATCAGAAGCAATCAAATCGTTGATGGCGTTAGGAGTTTTTTTTTTTTGTTTTGTTTTGTTTTTTTTTATCTTACCCTCACTAACAACTCCTAAGAGCAAATTAGTCAATTGCTTTAGTCATCCATGAAGACAAGTAAAACAGCTCTGAGAGGTAATCCTAATCGTTTAATCTCACTATATTCTTTTTTTTTAAGTCTAGCTCTTGATTTATCGCTAGGAGATACATAAGATCACCTTTTTTTTCCTTCTATAAATTATTGATCTCTTTTGAAATCACTATCATTATCACACTTTGTGACCACCTTTTGTCTCTCCTCACCAAGCCACAGTAGCCTCTGTCTGAGCCCGATATCCTCACAGAGAATGTCCACGTGCTTGACCAACGATTTACGAGTGACCAGCTCGTTAGAGGTCTCTTTGATTATCTTGCTGATGGCTAATTGCTCTAGACTGGGTTCCCTTCCAAGTGGCTATTGCGATTGATGTTTGAGAACTGTGAGAGACAAAGCTTGTGCAGAAAAATGAAAGATGCTGTGGATATGGGACAGCTGATGTCCGCAATAACCATGAGATAAGGTATTTCTAGACGAAAATTGAAAAGGAATGGTGATAGACCGATAAGAGCAGATCGGGAGAAAGAAAAAGAATTCAAAGTACACGTACGTGGAAAAAAGTACATTAAAAGAAAGATAAGATAGAAAGAAAGATAGAAGAGACAGAAAAAGAAAAAGATTGAGGAAGTGAAAGGGAAAGAAGGTAAACGAAGAAGATGGAGAGAGGGAAAGCAAAATAAACAAGGGAGAGAATCATGTTAAAAAGTCGGTGAAGTGGAGTGGGCGTCATACACGTGACAATGCAATTTTTTACTGGTTTAAATGACGTAAAAAATTTCTCTCAACACGGTAAAGTATTCAAACTAAATGTTTGTATACCTTTTCTGAAAATAATGACGTACAGCTATGAAAATAAAGCGAAAATTGAAGCTTTAGAAACATGGATACAGTGACAAACTAACAAGACCAATCAATAAGTTCACAATTTAGGTCTATAGATGAATTGCGATTTCAGAATTTTCAACAATCGGCAATACATATCTGGTGGTAAAAGCTGTCAAACAGCATAATCTATCCTTAAACTACACCTTTTTAGTCTAATCTTGATTCCAGATCTGAATCTAAACCTATCTAAACATGCCGACAATTTAAAATAAGTTTTGTCGTTAATATAATTAATGAAAAAAAGAAAAAGAAATAACGATTGGAGGCATATCAAACTATCATGACAGACGTAGAATTAGATCTATATTGAAAAAGAATTTTTTCAATTTAATTTTTCAAGAGTTTTACCAAACATAATTATGTGAATGAACAAACCGTTATGTATCACCCGAGTATCAAAATGAGTTTCTAGATCTATCATTGGAATTAAAACGGCTTTTGGCGATTACCTTGGCTTTACAATAGAGTTGGCCTTTCTACACATGGAGTATAAACAAACATGGAGTCATCATCCTCTCCATCTTGTTAGTAGTGGATCTATGCAAATCGTCCCTCAAAACACGCACTAGCGTAAGCCATATTTTTTTTTCCTTTTGCAGGAGAGAGGTTTGAAGTTTTGCTCATTTTTCAGCCTGTCACTGTAAAGTCAACTGCTGAAGGGCGAATTTAATTTTTTTTTTTTAATCTTAAATTGAGAGGCACACTATTTTTTCTAAGGCATGGTGTGTTTTCTAAAATTCTATTTAGTTTTAGATACAATTACTTTTTGTCAGATTGTACGTGTTACTCAATTTACATCCTGGAAATGTGGCTTACGTTAGTTCATTGTGGGATACGCTAGTACGTGTTTTAAGCTTTTCTGATATCGTGGGTTTATGTTGAGGCTTACGCTGGGTGAGACATGTTGATACAACGAAGAAAGATACTGAAAACGTAAATTATTTCAACAAAAATATTATTTTTATTAAGATTACATCAAATCAACTGAAAAAACCCACAAACAACTAGTTTTGATAAAAGGAAGTGATTATTTAAAAATAAAATTACAATCAATCAATGCAGTTCTTTGCTTTGCACTTTTAATTTGAGCGTTATGGTAAAAATTAGCGACCGATGTAGCGTTGATTGCTGCGCTCATAGCAAGCTGTGAGTAAATATCAAGACCTTTGTGACCTTCATATAAATTGGACTTTACTAAACAAATATGCAGATATATGTACCCTCTACTTTCGGTCTTTTAAGCCACCGAAAACGTGATGTCAGCTTTAGAGGTCTCTCTCTGGACTCAGAGCTAGATCTAGATTTACATTTTGAAATTTGTGTCGAGACAGAGAATCTATAAAAATGGAAATCATCGATGCTATTTTTTTCAATAATACTTTCCAAGATATTGGCATAACGCTTTTTCTGTGAAAATGTTTAGGTATAAAGGACTGTGTTGATATCAACTGTGAAATGTAAATGAAGAAATTAATGTTACTCCTCGATTTTCCCTTTTTTCTTCAGGTGTCTTTTACATTATGTCGAAAGGGTAGATAAGTCTACTTTTTTTTTTATTCATAATTATGTTATATAAAAAAAAACAAGTTTATTCATGTTCGGTTTTGGTTTTTCCAGAAAATAGGCTCTCATAAGACGTCTTGTATTGTAGCGCTTTTTCGCATCGGAAAGAGACAAGTAAGATTATGCAGATAATATTATGAATTCTCGATGTAGAATAAACCACACAAATGGGTTAATTTAAGTCTTCAGAGGTGGGAGTTGTGTGCTTTCTTCTTTTGATACAAAAAAAAAATAGAAATCGTTTTTCTGGGTATATCAAAGACATTCTGAAAAGAAGAAGTTTGCCATCTTCGTTTTAGATCTGGCTCAGTAAACTCAACTAAGTATAAAAATGCCTTAATATCCCTGCTAAGAGTGTCTTAACAAAAATTATTTGAAAAAGTATACTGGTTTTCACAAGTCTAAAAAAAAAATAAAAATTAAATTAAAAGAAAGAATAAACGAGTTAAGAACCTTCCGGCCGTGAATCTCGACTCCTTGATCGCTGGTCACCATCCCAGGAGGGAGCCCATTAAATTATGGTCAGACAGAGGGATCTTTGATCATGGTACTGCGCGCTAGGAGATCTTGGATACACGACACTATAACCACATGATCATAGAAAATAAAAAGCAAAATTCGATTTCTTTGATCCCCAACAAAGCTTATGAATAAGGAACAAACTGAGCGGAAAGCTTGAGATATTATTTTGTTATTGCTTTATCTCTTTGAGTTTTCGTTATTTGCCTTTTGACTTTGCTAATACGGGTCATCATAGTTATGCAAGTTCTTCTTCCTCAAATCCTTGCAACCCCTTCACCTCGTTTCTTCCTTCTGTCCCCATGCTCCATTCTCTCGCACTCACTCTATATTCCTTATCTTTCTCCTTCTTCATTGTTCTCTCTTAAATATAATTATATATCTTTGCATTCTTCAACGTTTACCTGCAATAGCTCTCTCTCTCTCTCTCTCTCTCTCTCTCTCTCTCTCTCTCTCTCTCTCTCTCTCTCTCTCTCTCTCTCTCTCTCTCTCCGTTTCTTCCCGCCTCTTCAAAAGCTAGCATCTGTTTCTCTTGAAAGCATCGACAAAACTGATAATAAACATGACTCAAATCACCTCCAGCAGCCCAGCTTTCCCGAAATCTCCACCCCGGCACTCACTTTCTTCCTTAGATCTCTGTCTGGTCACCATCACCTCGATTTAATCTGCACTGTTAAGTGTCCACAATGTGTAAAGAAGCGGCAATAACCGGAACCAGGCACCAAACAGCTGCCTGGACAATATTAGCCCTAATGACCACGGCCTACGAGTCAGGGGTCTCTTGCTCAGGTTTAATTAAAACCGCTCTTAGGTCGGCCTCAAATGCCCGCTTGAGCTTCCCCCCACGCAAATATGGTTAATATTTCAATGAGTTCAAGCCGGTGGGGTGCGGTAATATTTGTCTCATTGTCTCGTCTTTAGTGTCACATTAGGAGAAGTTGACGGTTGAAATAAGAGACGAGGTAGCGTGGAACACATTTGGAGTGTAAGCTGGGAGTGAGAGAATAAGAGCGATGGGTAAAGAGAGTGAGGGTAAGAGTGGCAGAGAGAAAGATAGAGAGAATGGCAATGGGGGAGGAGGTAGATTAAGAGAATAAGCCAAAGCAAGATGGAGAAATAAGAAGACCGACATATGAAAGTGAGCATAAATGAAAGCTAGAGGCAGGGAAGAGAAAGACAGAGCGAGAAAAAATAAGATAGAGAGCGAAAAAGTGATAGCAAGCAGATAATTAGAGTAAGAAAGAGAGAGCCGGAGAGCGATAGGGAGAAAGAGAGAAAGATTGAGTGAGAGAGAAAGAAAGAGATAATGAGAGAGACACAGAGACAGAGAGTGAGAGAAAGAGAGAGACAGAGACAGAGACAGAGACAGGGAGAGAGAAGAGAGAGGGAGAGGATGTGAGGGGGTGAGTGAGAGTTTTCTTTCCCTGACTAATTTTGTTTGAACTCCAGCTGCTATTGATACTTCTTGCTAGAAATGAGAGGTTAGGGGTCCTAATGACAGGACAATCGGAAGAGCGGCATTCAGCTGATTGAGCTCGCCTCGACAACCAATATCAAAGACTGACTGCCGGCGGCCAAGCGAAAAGTTTTAATAAAATTGTGTAAAGAGCGAGTTGTAGTAAAAACTGTTAGAATGAGGCAATGATAGGTGATTTTGCTCGGACTGGCGCTGACTACTGTAATAAGACTGATGACTCTTTCTTTCAAATCTCCTGGTTTCTCGCCTCCTTCCTAAAGGCTTTGTTCTAGGGCTGTTTCTTCCTGGTTTTGTCCTTTTTTCTATGATGCTAATGACATATAGGTGGTTAACACGTCTGGCGCCAGAAGTGATGACCTTTCTGTTGCACGAGTCATAGGTTTGCATGTTTACATGAGGTTCTTAGTCCTAACTGTATGTGATTTGTGTGTGTGTGTGTGTGTGTGTGGAGGGAGGGGGGTTAAACAATGTTACTTTTCCTAGAGATAGGGTTAAAGTGTTTTATAAAACCTCACTTGATGTATATAAAAGTAAATTCAAAGGACAATCTTTTTGTAGATCAATAATTGTGTAGTGGACTTTAATCCCAAAACGCCCATTCAAAATGAATTTTATGTGGAAATGTAACCGAGATGTAATCGAGAAAGACCGATATGGAGAAAACTTGAGAATGATTATAACGCTTGATGCCTAGTCATTGGGTTCTTACCACATTTTCTTCTCTTCCCTTTTTTACATTTGCATTAAAATCGCCCATGATAATAAGTTGTCAGTATTGCACCTTTGTCTTCTCTAGATCTTTATAAAAAATTTTCTATGTCCTCATCGCTACTAGTTGATGTTGGTGGTGCGTATATTAGAATAAGATCAAATGGTTTTTCTGCAATCTTTAAAAGTAAAACTCGATCCGATAGTGTCCAATATCCTTTGACTATTTTTTTCCATGACTTGGTCCAGTATAATTGCCAGTCCTCTCTCATGTTCTGTACCTCCTGAGTAGAATATTTAGAATGTAACTGATGTTATCTTTCCTTAGCTTTGCCATCTGACTTTGCTGATGCCTAAGATATTAATTTTTATCCTTTTCATTTTTGTTTGATGTTATGTAACTTTCCATTTTGAAGCATTGTTCTAATATTCCATATTGCTATTGTTTTAACTTAATTTATGCGCGCAAACGCTTGAAGACGATCGGGTGTCATCTGCAGTATATAACAATTTCTACCGGACGAGACTGCCTTTCCTGTCGCAGTCCACTTATTCATATCGTTTACTTTCTTTCTTATGTTTCGTCATGATTGATCTTTACAAAGATACCTATAGTGAGCTGCAATAGCCTTCTGTAGGAGCAGCGCTTATACTGAGCTGTTCTGCATAAACATTGCTCCATATACTGAGGTCAACTGCTTGGCCAGCTTGAGCAGTTCCGCATTGCTGATATCTTGTCTATTGCGCAGCACTCACACCACCTGCAACAGCTTTCCATGTCTTACATCAGAGTTTGTCGGGGAGAGGGGGGTGGGGGGAACTCCCAAGTGTCTCCCACAAACTAGCGGAGGAAGGAATGTCTTACTTTCCTTTTTCAGAGCTGGCTCTGATCCGCCATCTCTCTCTCTCTCTCTCTCTCTCTCTCTCTCTCTCTCTCTCTCTCTCTCTCTCTCTCTCTCTCTCTCTCTCTCTCTCTCTCTCTCTCTCTCTCTCTCTCTCTCTCTCTCTCTCTCTCTCTCTCTCTCTCTCTCTCTCTCTCTCTCTCATATATATATATATATATATATATATATATATATATATATATATATATACGTTTACTTTCCTTTTTTTATTAAAAAACAATCTTATCTGCTATTAACCTTTTTCGATAGTCGTTGTCAAAGAGAAATTAAAAATAAGAGAAACGGTAGGAGGTCTGACTCTTAATCTATTTTTCCATTTATCAAATGTGATATTGTGATAAAAATTGAAATTATCAGATTGACATGTCTTAAAGTTAACTTTATATTAAAAATGACCAGACCTATGCCACGAAAAAAAAGTTTAAGAATTTGATTCAACTTTCAGAAGGTGGTTGCAATGAAATAACAATTGCGGTCTGGGATGGAGCGAAAGCATTTGGATCAATAACAATTTGAGTAACCAGATGAAGTCAAGACATGTTTGTTCTACAGTGGTCCTGCATCATGAATTGTTAAAAAAAAAAGTATCAGCCATATTTTACATTTTTGAAAAAAATAAAGTAGTCTAATTAGATACATTTAAGTCTTGTTACATTGCAGTAAGAAAAAAAAGGAAAAACAGAAGGGCTACTACAAATAAAAAAAAAAATGAACGGGGCTGAGGAGGTAGGAGTGGGAGGTGGGTCGAAAATGATAATTGTAGAGAGAGGTATGGCACGCGCCATGACGCCTTTCATCCGCTTAGAATTTCCCCGCAGCCCAAACTAGGATAGCAAAACCTCCCAAAAATTAGGTCTTCATGTCCTCAGGTTAAGTTACAATCATTATCATTATCATTGTTACACTGTTGTCGCCCTAGGGATGGCTCTTCCCATTTTATTCACGTGGTTAGTGAATGAGGGTCCGATTTGAGTGTACGGGAGCGAATTAATAGTCATGATGGTAAGACTGGCTTTAACGACTGGGATACTCTCGCACTTAGGATTGGTAGTTCAGTTATGTTGTTAAAAAAAGGATTTTCCATCTTTGTACATTAGATATTGAAAAGAAAATCATGTAATCAAAAGTGTTTTTATGAGAAAGAAAGATTTGGCAAATTCAACACGTGCATCTGCTGCATAGACCAAGCGCTGAAAGAGAAATACAGTGAATGTAATTAAAAAAATAAGTCTAAACGTCGTTAAGAAATGCACTTCCTGTCTTACCGACACTCGAACCTGATGTTAAAAAGTTGTTATTTCTTTTTTTCATTTCCTTTGACAAATTTAAAATACAAATGAAGGATTTGTAGATGTTGTTGCAGTGTATTTCTATCCATGCAAGAATATAGTTAAGTTATGGGACTCCAAAGATAAATCTTTTTCAATATAAAAACTGAAAAGTCTACCATTTGGCCACGGTTTGGTAGTATTCGCTGTGATAAGCCTTTCAACACAAAAGACAAATTATTGTCCTTTTTTAAGTCGGTTAAATGTGACATTGTCTTTGAAGCTAAGTAGCGTTAGACCATTTAAGCTTACACCATTCTTCAATGCCAAGAAAAGTAAATTGAAATGATGCTATCTTGATACATCATCTGTAAGATAAATAAACTAGTAGGATCAGTCTAGTCTATAAAATAAAAAAGTTCCTTGTTTTTACGCTAACAAAGCTAAATGTACACTTTGACTGCATCCAATGTGTTTGTAATATACGGTCAGATATCCACAACATATCATAATCATGGTCTAATTTGAGAGAATCCTTGTTGAAACCTTAAATCTCCTACAGCTATAAAATGAAATGCATGATATACAATACAAACTTGAGCGAAGAAAAAAGCAATAGATTGCACATTGCTCTTTTTCAAGGAAATGTTAATATATATGCAATGAAAATATAAATAATGTTTCTGGTATTGTTATCGTAAAGCTTTTAAACTTGAAGAATACATGTTATATAGAGAAAAACAGTTTTTCTTAACGCCAAGAGAATATGTTTGGGTTCTGTGATGTCAGCCTAAAGAGCAAAGAGCTTATTATCAACCTTCGGCGATCAAATCCAATACAAGGGACCTCTTCCCTTGTCTTCCCTGTTGATCACTTTTTAATTGCTCATCATCTTTGCCTGAACGTTCTCTGCATTTCCTTATTGTCCTTCTCTCTCTCTCTCTCTCTCTCTCTCTCTCTCTCTCTCTCTCTCTCTCTCTCTCTCTCTCTCTCTCTCTCTCTCTCTTTCTCTCTCTCTCTTTACGCAAAATATAAGTTACTAATCCATTTGACCCTTACAACATGACTGCTTTATCAGTTGAATGAACAAAACCTCACTAGTAGAAAGATGTGCCTTAATAATAATGTTTTCAAATTCGCTTAAAACAACATAAGAACTTTGGCAAGCATTTAAATTAGAAAGATTCAAATGTTCTACGTCATAATTACAATGAATTTAAGTGGAATGAATCAAAGAGCTTTAAATAATTTAATATTTCATTTAATTTTGATTCCCAAGGCTTCTGAGAAACGCTTATTAGTAGATTGCATAGACAAATAAAGTATTGCTTAAAATAACTGCAGGAAAAGAATTTTAATGCACAGAATATCATTGTCGATTTTGACGCTTTGACTTTAAAAGTGTAGAAGAGATCAAAGCCAAAGACACTGCTGTTTATTTTGTTGTTTATGACAACCATTATTGACGAGATTTATTGAAAATGATACTGTTTATATTAATCAGCATGCAAGCTTGCAATCTTTCCGGGCTCTTACTTAAAAATTAATATTATGTCAACAGTAAAGCTTAAATCTAGACGAAACACTCTTTCATTATGTCCTTGATCTAAAAAAAAAAACAACCCCAGATCATAAAAGCAAATAGATAGAGTAAGAAATGAGTGGTGCAATCTGGGTATACAAGAACTTGTTATTGATCCAAATTGCTTGTTATGAGGGCAACGTTAAATATTTAGGTTGATAGACACTAAAGAATATTATAATTTTTACCCCTACTGTATGTAACAGCTATAAATCTCATGCTTGATTTTTTGTTCGTTCATTCCCTTCAGTAATGCAAGTTACATTGATTTCAATGAATTCACCTTGCTCTGAATAAACTCATGTTTCCACTTACTTATAACACCAGTACTTTAACAATCTGACGTTCGAACTATCATTCATTCAACCAACAACTTGCAACACCGTAAGAATAATGACAAACATTGTTCTCTTCAGTTACTTTCGTAAAATATCATTTATGATAGCAAAAAGTCTTCTACCCGAGTGGAAATTAATTTACTTTAGACTGATGTATCCAAATGACCCTAAAGTCCATAAAATATCTTAAGTTAATTTGGAAATCTCTGTTGATGGAACAAATTCTCCAAATAATTCGGCTAATAAAATAGACATATTGATATCTTTAACTTTATGCGATCCCGTAACTTATTATCCTTAACATCAAAGTAGTCAACATTTCTTTTTTCTATCTGTGTTAAATATCAAAATCGCTCCATTGCGTTCTCTCTCTCTCTCTCTCTCTCTCTCTCTCTCTCTCTCTCTCTCTCTCTCTCTCTCTCTCTCTCTCTCTCTCTCTCTCTCTCTCTCTCTCTCTCTCTCTCTCTCTCTCTCTCTCTCTCTCTCTCTCTCTCTCTCTCAGCTTTCCCGATTTTTTCTAAAAAAGCAAACATTTCTTTATTTTATCGCTAAATAATATTGTATTCCTTGTACAGATAATGTGACACTTCCGTACCAAATTTTCCTACTTCATAATAGAAATTAAAATTTCTACGACTGAAGCACCATCTTCTCTATCTGTCTGTCTGTCTCTGTCTCTGTCAGTCAGTCTGTCTGTCTGTTTGTTTGTCTGTCTGTCTATCTGTCTCTCTGTCTGTCTGTCGGTCTGCCCCCCCCCCCCCCCCCCCCCCCCCCACTCTCGCTCTCTCTCTCTCTCTCTCTCTCTCTCTCTCTCTCTCTCTCTCTCTCTCTCTCTCTCTCTCTCTCTCTCTCTCTCTCGTTATTTCCCTGGTTCTTTTCAATGTTTTGCCTGTGCCTCCCTTGCCCCCCTCCCTCCCATTTCTTTGTCCACACACCCCTCCACACAGATTCCGTTGCCTTGAGCGTCTCAAGCCGTTTCATTGATCTCCGCCGATCTCTGGTATTTACTCAGTCTCAATCTCGCGCGTGAACATTTCCTCTCATTAATTGCGGAATGACGCCCGATAGAGTATGTTTGTGGATGCCATGCTCTTCTCTACCCTCCTCCCTCTCCTCCAGTTTCTCCTCATTTTCCTTCGATAGACTAGAGCACGTTGTATTGCCTTTAGCTCAGGATTCGGCAGATATTGGGCAGTTCGACCCTAACCCTGTGATGTTTTGAATCTTTGCCTCTGAGAAACATGACTGGGTATAAAAATAACGTCTTATATTAGAATTTTGAATGCATTTTTTCTATGGACTTGAACTCTTTTTTTTTCTTTTGCTTTCACAATTTTCTCTTTTTTCACTTCTTCATCGTCACTTAAGAATGTAAATTGTTTTTTCCTTCGTCGTTTGGTCTACTATCGGATTCTGTCTGCCTTTCCTCTGCTTCAGATTTTATAATTTGTATAGTCTATCGATTTCATAGCCACTTACCTTTGCTACCTTTCAATGACGCTCATGTATGTCCCTCGCTCCCTCTCTCTCTCTCTCTCTCTCTCTCTCTCTCTCTCTCTCTCTCTCTCTCTCTCTCTCTCTCTTTCTCTCTCTCGTTCTCTCCTATTCGTCGTAATATATAAAGTCATAACAACTTCATAATGTTGATGTAAAATTTCGGCTATCTATTTAGTAATTATTCTTAAGCTATGTATCTTTTTGTTTTGAAGGCCAAGAAGCTTTTACAACATGAAAGATGGGCTTATGTGAATCATACGGGAAAACAAAACTAAACGAAATATGATGTGAAATCAATAAAAAAATGTTTCAGGTGCGATAATTTAGATCATGGGAGAGGATCAACCAAAAGTAAAGAGAGTTTATGTGATAAAATGATTATGTTATCCAATGTGGGCTTTTTAAAAGACATCGCTCAAAGTTAATTTGACAAATCTAATTTTACCTCATTACCTTCTCTCTTATTTCAGCCTTTTCGTATGAGAATTTTCAGAGAATTATATTAAAGACTTAAAAAAAAAACGCTAAAAATCGATTACTGCTTAATTACAAAAAAAAAAAAAAAAAAAAAAAAAAAAAAAAAAATACATGAACGAAAAATTCAAAGTACATTCTTCGCTTTCAAATAAAGACGTTCGCATAATGGACTGGTCCGGACTAGGCCTATTAGGACGCCCGTCCATCTTTTCCTCCACTAGGAGCTGGTGTCCCTCAGCCCAACGGGCACGCCACCCGGGGCAACAGCTCATCAGGCCGTACTGCCAGATAGCCATCTCGCCCTCTCGCCAGCTCCGGGCAGGAAGGCGAGGACAAGGGGAATCCTGCGCGATTAATTCTCTTTTCCCGTGATACTCTTCAAATGGCCCCGTTATCTCGAGAAGTAGAAATTGGATTTCTTCCTGAGTTTTCGTTTCTCCCCTCTCAGATCTGGGTCCGATGCCCTCTGGATTTAAACATCAGACATTTCTTCTTCATTTTTAGCCTCTTTTTTTTTCCTGGTCACTTTCTCTCTCTGATCAATATCTCTTAAGAAACGGGAATCGATTCCTATACAAATGAAAGGCTTGGCGACTTTTATGGCTTTTTACTGCCTGTATACATGCTTTGAGCATTCAAAAGTTAATGGCCTTAAAATAAAAATTATCAATAAGTGATACTAAATGCAATGTTGATTATTACTTTTCTGTAGAGGGCCTTTACAGGACTCACATTTGTGGCTTGCAGAAAGAGAAAACACTGTCAGCACTCTTTGAACTATTTTTTTCATTATTCAAATGATTTTATATATTTTGTAATGAAGTATGGATGATGTATCTACATAATCCTCATCGTCATCCTCATCTCCACCATCAACACAGTGATCAGAATCATTTTTATATTTATAACAATAACGACAACAACAATAACAACAATGACATTAGTGATAATAATAATAATAATAATAATAATAATAATAATAATAATAATAATAATAATAATAATAATAATAATTCTCCTCTTCCTCCTCCTTCTTCTTCTTCTTCTTCTTCTTCTTCTTCTTCTTCTTCTTCTTCTTCTTCTTCTTCTTCTTCTTCTTCTTCTTCTTCTTCTTCTTCTTCTTCTTCTTCTTCTTATTATTATTATTATTATTATTATTATTATTATTATTATTATTATTATTATTATTATTATTATTATTATTATTATTATCATTATTAGAATGATGATGAGGAGGAGGGTGATAATCATGATATTAACAAAAACAACGATGGACATCACAGCACAGTGAAATTGCCTTTATCATCATCAGTTTTCTCCTTCTTTTCTTCTCCTACTCCTCCTCCTCCTCCTCCTCCTCATCATCATCATCATCGTCATCATCACCAATAACCATACCCTATATAAATATTGATACATTATTTATCAACTCTTTGGCAATGAAGAATACAAGGAACAGTTGGTAGAGTAATAGGAGTTCCCTTTATTTTATACTTACATGTTTGTTTCTTGCTGCTTTATACAATAACATTATAATTTACAAATTTTTAAATAACAGTATCTATTTATGTTGTCGTACTTTTTCAAATCAGCGGTCCTATTTTCACGTTCCTTTAGAAAATCAGAATGTGTATCCAGGTGTCGATTTCTCTCTCTCTCTCTCTCTCT
>JAWDGP010005937.1:330000-437500 GCA_033675545.1 Elysia crispata
CCATGATCCCTCTCAAACCCGATCCTATCCCACAAAGTTTCTTCTCGACTTCACTCTGCGGGCGATACAAATATCATAGAAGAGGAGATCGATAGGGCACCAGGCCCGTAATTTCGGAACCCAGTGTTGCTAGTATGCGATGCATTCTTCACTTAAATCTCACAGAGGCGAGAGAAAAACAGATAGGATAAGGATGAAAGAGAGAGTAAGAGAGAGAGACAAACAGACAGAGAGACAGACAGACAGACAGACAGGCAGACAGGCAGACAGAGAGAAAAGATAGCAGACTAAGTGATAGACAGAGCAAGACTAAAAAAGAAATGTGAATCAGCTGACAGACAGACAGTCACAAATACATTTAAAGACATAGAGAGAGAGAGAGAGAGAGAGAGAGAGAGAGAGAGAGAGAGAGAGAGAGAGAGAGAGAGAGAGAGAGAGAGAGAGAGAGAAAATAACAGATAGCGAAACGGAAGAAATGGGAAGGGAAAGGAAGCAAGAGCTGGGACGAAGCGAATATTTTCCTACCCAGAACAAAATTTTATGAGTTGTGATATGAAGCACTAGCTATGTCTGAAAACGATATATTTATAAAGCTAACTTGGTGCTGATCAGCAGGGCAGACGTTATGTTTTTAGCGTAATTTTTTATAACATAATCTCAAAGAGAAAAGAGAGGTGAGAAGATAAAGAGGTTATAAATCGAGTTTGATGGAAACTTTATACATTGTCGCATTTCTTTTCGTAAAAGAAGCCTTCATATGGTATCAAATAGTCTTAACTTCATCAAATCCATATAACAGAAAGCGGCTGATGCCGGAAACCATACTTTTGAAAAATTGTTGTTACTTTTTTTAAGATCGGGAAGGCAATACTTGTAAAATAAAACCACAGTAATAATTTAACAACATTATCAGCAACGATAGCAACAACAACACGAACAAACATAATAATGTGAATAATAGTAAGAAGGATGAGGATTATGAGGATTACGATGATGATGATGATGATGATGATGATGATGATGATGATGATGATGATGATGATGGAGATGACGATAGTATTAGCAAGCAAACGTGATACATTAGAATATTTACTGATTTTTTAAATGATTATATTGATACGAGAATAATAAAGATGGCGGTGGTGAGGACGGAGATGATGGTTTATATAATGAGGAATGCCACGATAACAAAAGGTTACAGTGATAATATTCTGCTGCTATTATTATTATTATTATTATTATTACTACTACTACTACTACTACTACTACTACTACTACTACTACTACTACTACTACTACTACTACTACTACTACTACTACTACTACTACTACTACTACTACTACTACTACTACTACTACTACTACTACTACTACTACTACTACTACTACTACTACTACTACTACTACTACTACTACTACTACTATTCTTATTGTTATTATATCGATCAGGAACCATTTTAAAAACAAGAGAATTTGGTGAAACCGTCAAGATTTATCTGTAACATTTTTATAACAGAAGCCTTAAACCCAACGTTCATAAAGCTAGATTTAATTGTCTATATATTAGTCTGCATAAGTGCCTTAAATGCAAAGTGCTACTATGATCTACAAATTTCCCATCATATGCTCTTCTTTTTTTTCCATCTCCACTAGCTCCATAGACAGGTTATTGACAGATTCACTTAGAGACCAGCTACGTGTAAACACGTCACCCCAATAAAGGGAAAAAATTCCGTCCAAACATTGGCGGCTGCTCACTTAGCTCTGGCGGCTCTAAAAGCATTTTCAAATATGGCTTCTACGCAGTTTCCGGTTCTATACTGTCAGCACTTCCGGAACGCAGTTTCGATCGTTGCTGGAAGGGGAGAATTGATTTGTGATGGATAATCGAGGAGTATGGGAGTATTTCTTGACATACATAGCTTGAGGGAAAGATGGGGCCTCTTAAAACCATCAGTTAAAGATAAGTTGATAGAGAGAGGTAAAGGCAGGTTGGTCTCTACAGAGCATCATGGAGGTATACAAAGATAAATAAAGGCAGAATAACAGTTTCGTAGATAAACTGATAAATATATATATATATACATATATATATATATATATATATATATATATATATATATAGAGAGAGAGAGAGAGAGAGAGAGAGAGAGAGAGAGTCGGATAAATAGATGGACAGATAGATAGATGAGATAATTGAAAGAAAAAACGATAAATGGATGGATGGATCAACCGATCAATCAATGTTTAACTTCTATTGACCTGCAGGTATACGGATGATAGATCGAGAGATGAACTGAAACAAAAATAAATAGCTATTTAAATTAATCTAACAGTCGATAGGAAAAGGGACAATCACATGAATAGTCTGGCAGTTAGATAGGTAGGTAGATAGTTTTGAGTGCTTTGTGGAATTGACGAATGACGCATCATTGAAGAAGAATGAAATAAAATAGACAAGAAGAAAAATAATACTGTTAAAGTTTTGAAAGTCCTCTCATCGGGCAATGGTTTCAAATGAAATACAAGGAAAGAAAGAAATTTTTAAATGCTCTTTTGATTTAAGTGGCAAAAGATTTAGTTTTTTCTTAGATGAATTGTATTCATCTTTATTATTTGGAACAGTGCTACGCTTGGTCTTTGATGAGAGAGAATCGCGCCCTACCTAAGAAGGCAAACAAAATATCAACATCAATGAGGGCAAAAAAAAAATAAATAAATAAAAAAGAGGAGAGAAAGAAATGTCAATATCAATAATTACAAAACGAAAAGAGTTTTAATTTAAAACTCAATTCATACGGTGCAAAAAGGTCACGTCTTTAATAAATGGTTGTTTACCTGAAAGACTGTTTAGTTGTGGGACAACGATAAAGTCAGTTTTAGAGACTATTTCTAAAATCCTTTGTTCCAAACATTTATGTCTTGCATAATAATGTCAACATGTGTAACACGTTAGAGATAAAGTAATTTTTAAGGTAAAAAGGCATGCTCTGACGACCACAATGTTCTATCCTTTCAATCACTCTTGAAGATAAGATGAATTTAAAAAAAAGCAACAATAGGGGAAGAAGTAAAAGAAAATATTACTTACTGGACTCACCTTGAGGCCTCCATGGTGCATGGCTGGAATCGAGAGGGTTTTTAGAGATAGGCGTCAGAGGTGTGGAGTAACCTGGTGGAAGAGTGAGTCAGACTTTATTTAAGATATGGAGAGGCAAGACTTTCTAAGAAAAATAAAATGAGAAAAAAGCCCGAAATGTTTTGTATAAACGACAGCGAACTAAATACCGAATTCCATTTTCCGTTAGTGGAGGGAAATAATTTCTCGATCTTAATATCACGTTATTTTACTTTCGATTTGTCTTAGATGGAAATTGAAAAATTTGGAGCTTTGAATCTATCAAATGAGAACGCATGACTTCCTCTTATAGAAAACTACCTTATTTATCACATAATAAAACAGTGTTATTTTTAGCTAAGATAATAAAGAAATTCAATACAACATATAAATGGAAAAAAAAAATCACAGCCCGCGCATTCTTAAAGATATAATGTTCATCAACAAAATCAGGCGCCGCATGATTTCTTGTAAAAAGCTAAAATGTTATTAGGATGCACAATTAGAGCTGTTTTAAGTTTCGGTGTTGTGCCCTTCTTGGATTTAAGTATTCTTCGAATCGCACCAAACAAGGAACCAAAACCTTGAGATGATAGAAGCTCTATAGAAAACACTCACTGGAAAACAAAAATTAATGTTTATTAACAATACACATCAAACTATCATAATGTAAGCAACGACACGTTCCCTTGTCAGGCAATGATAGGAGCTCAACTCACTCTGAGATGTGCGCCATTGGCTGGTGGTGTGCATGCTAGACTCCAGGCCCGTCTTGCCAACACTGGAGAAAGGAGGCGTGTATGCTGGATATGGGAATAAAGCGGTGGGGAAAGTCAACTAGATATTTCTATAAAAACTAACACTTTTTGGAAACGTTTTTTAAAAATGGAAATACCCAAGCAATTCCTGAGATCATAGACTCTACCATGCGCAAAATTCAGTTTCGATGTTTGAAAATAATTATGATTAAAATTATATTTTTTCAATTTTCATTAATTTGATTTCCAATCATGGCGAGGATAAATTTATTATATTAAATAAAATCCCAGTTCGATCCAACCTCTATTATCTCATTATCTCCCACATTTCATCTATTTCTCCATATATATACATATAAATATTTAACTTTATGTCTCAATAGCTATTGCATATATCTATCTCTCCTCTTACCTACTGTTTCTAATCACATTTTTGTCTTTTTTTTTTCTTTCTGCATGGCAGATACATATATTGGTTGCCATTTTAAAAATTAACTGACCAATAATGCAGTACGTTAAAAAGAAAAAAAAAACTCGTTTAAAGCAGCTGTTAAGTTACCGTAGTCGAAATTGCTCAAGACGAAATAAGAAGAAGAAAAAAACTACACACGCTCGTCAATCGAAAAAAATATAGCAGTTAAAAACAAATCACATTAGCACTCCTCAATGCATGAAATAATTCAAAAACCAAGTCCGACAACCCTCAAAGAACTTACGTTTAGGCACGGCCGATGGCGGGCCAGGCAGAGACAGCTTAGGAAAGGCTGGGTCTGGCACTGAAGAAAAGAAATGAAGTTATTTGATTGGCTGATTAATACGTCAGTTGGTCGATTGGTTTAGTTCACTTTTTAAATTAGTTGGGTTTTTTGGGGTTTTTTTTCTACAAGAGTGTCTCAGTTGCTTCCCAAATCCATAAGATTCATCAAAGAATCGAACTAAAAGTTTCAAAAGTTTATGGTTATCATTATTGTTGTTGTTGTTGTTGTTGTTGTTGTTGTTTTTGTTGTTGTTATTATTATTATCGTTGTTGTTGTTGATGTTTTTATTATTGTTTTTGTTGTTGTTGTTGTTGTTGTTGTTGTTATTATTATCATTATTATTAATCTGATTCTTCTTATTATTATTATCACCATCATCATTATCACCATTACCATTATTGTTGTTATACTAAAACGTATTCCTTATGTTTTTGTATCATTACTGACGAAGCTATTAAAGCGAAAAGTTCTATGTCAACTACAATTGTTTTTACTTAGTTCATTGTCCTTGAGTTCAAGTTAATGACTGTTTTTTATATATATTTTTTAACTATAAATCATCATCATTATTATCACTATCATTTTCATCATAAAAAATGGATTCCCTATGCAACAGAAGAAAAACAAAAGTTTAAATATAAAAAGAGAAGTTATCAGAATATACATTAGGATAAGACTCGTGTTATTCTACAACGTCTCTTTGAATTACAAGTAAATAGCCTCTTTCTTATCATTATCATGTTTATAATCTTCATTATCCTCATAATTATTTCGATTGTCATTAGGTAATCATTTTTACTTTATTATTTCCATAAGCATATTGACTTTACTTTTAAAGATTCATTGAATCCTAATTTCTTTACAAAAATATCATTTATATTTCTCTAAGCTCGAAGTTGTTGTTGTTGTTGTTGTTGTTGTTGTTGTTGTTGTTCTCCTTCTTCTTCTTCTTCTTCTTCTTCTTCTTCTTCTTCTTCTTCTTCTTCTTCTTCTTCTTCTTCTTCTTCTTCTTCTTCTTCTTCTTCTTCTTCTTCTTCTTCTTCTTCTTCTTCTTCTAGTTATTATTATTATTATTATGATTATTATTATTATTATTATTATTATTATTATTATTATTATTATTATTATTATTATTATTATTATTATTATTATTATTATTATTATTATTATTATTATTATTATTATTATTATTATTATTATTATTATTATTATTATTATTATCATTATTATTGAGTTCATCCATTTGACCTCTCCGACATTAGCAAAATAATTTTGTCATTAAATTTTCTTTAAAATAAAGTCCACTTTTATTTCCTTTACTGGCAAACTTTGAACAAATGGAATACGTAGAGTTCTCATGAGACAGAAAATAGGTTCGATCTTGTTTTATTAACGAAAGCGAACGAGAGTTCCTTACCCTCTTGCTTCGCTTACACGAATTCAGAAATCTTATTTTCTCACAGGATGAAAAATAAAGTAATAAAGCTTTATGTTTTGATTGGAAGTATGCTTACCTTGAGTTTGTGGACTCGACTGTGGTGACCATGCATTTTTGCCGTAAGCCGTTTCTGTGTGAGACCAAAAAAAGTACACTTTACTCACACTGTAATTTTTAGTGTTCTTGTTATAATTACACTATTAAGATTTAAGGTGCTTTGAGCATAGCGGCTTTCTTTAAGAAGATTTGGTTTTTCGTGAATCACCTCTTATTCACAAGACCATGAAAACTTTTTAAAAAAGCATAGGCTTAACACATTTGCTTCTGTAACAATTTTTTTTTCAATACGAGTTCAGATGTGTATTCGTAAAGTATGAAGAAAATATTCCTTAAAACATTTTGATTTATTTTCTTCTAATGCAAAACAGTTTTAGATTTTTTAATTCGGCAACTATGCTTAACGGTGCATAACTGAACAATACTATTTTGTTTAAAAAAAAGTGCGTTTTCCGTTTATTATAACATTGATTGTGAATTTCCAGATAACCTTGTTTTACAATCATTCATAATATAGCAAACAGGCGTCCTTAGCGAACAAAAAAATAATTTTCTCAGGAATGATATTGACAATGCTAATCCCATTGATTCTCCCTACCATAATTGGTATCTGCAGCATAAATCCAAAATGATAAGTCCTTGACGTGTCACGTCTACAACAAGTTGGAAAAAACTTTACCGCTGCTCACCAAAGCTCACAGTCAGCAGCGATGCCTAAACAGGACTACCCACGTTTCTCCGTCGCCTTGATATAAAAGTATGTGTATTCCTCCCTCTCTGCGCCTACCCTTCCACTCAGCTCAAATTGAACTAACGTTTGCGACACAGTCATATTTCCCTTCTATTTCACCTCTCCCAACTTTTCTCCATCGTCCTCACTGTGTTCCCCTCAGCATTTCTTCCTCCGTCTTCCCACCTCCTCAGTGTTTTCTTTTGCCGGAACCGGAAAGACGGAAACAGGAAAACGGAAGCAACCGATGCCATGGCAACGGGCGGAAGCGACGTGTTGGATGACGAGGAAAGCGTGTTAGAAGGTCCTCAAGGTCGCGAAAGATTTTTCTACTCTTTTCACCTTTCCTTCATTCCATCAACATCGACCGAGATGCAATATGCGTGTCCACAGTTCTCATAAAAATAATACAATATAATTGATTCAAGAAACATATTTGAAACGTCTTACTACAACTAATTTGTCTAAAGCTTTAGAGAAAAACGTTTTATTTAATATATATAGAAAATCAATGAATAATTAGCAATTGTTTTTCATGTCACTAGAACAATCATCATGTTTTGGTAATATAAGAAAAGAAGCACTTTAGTAGTATACGGAGGTTGTTATGAATTTTTTTGTAAAGGAGAAAAAAGTTTATATTTCATTTTCTTTGTAATCCGGCCTTAGAAGAATATTCAAATGAACTAAAAACATAATGACACAACAGTTACCTTTTCAGTGTTAACATTAAAGCATTTCTTATATCTTCATCATATTTGGGTCTAACAAAGACGTTGCTTGTCGCAATAATAGATATTGTTTGTTGGCCTGCACTCATTTCATTTTAACGTTCAACGGTTGTTGTAATAGCATAATGTCGAAAATCTTTAAACCTTAGTTAAACTAGTTCTTGCATAAGTTAACAACAACAAAAAAAAAATGAAGATAGTTCACTTTTTACTTTTATTCGATATTCAAATGTAAGGAATGATGTATCATGCAAAATAAAAAAAAGTAAATATTCTAATTACAATGTGAAACAGTACTGAGAGTCACAGCATTATAATCAAAGATATCTTATGCACAATTGTCTCTGGTTGAGCCTATGTTTTTCAGACGATGGTTATGCTATTATTTTGTCGCGCTACTCTCTCTCTCTCTCTCTCTCTCTCTCTCTCTCTCTCTCTCTCTCTCTCTCTCTCTCTCTCTCTCTCTCTCTCTCTCTCTCTCTCTCTCTTTCTCTCCCCCTCTATCTTTAACTGTCGAGCTATCTAGCTATCTATCAATTTATCTGACTATCTGTCTGCCTTTTTATCCATTTGATATATATCTCTCAATCTCTCCCTTTCTCTTTATCTCTCTCCGTCTCTCTCGTTTCTTCTCTCTCAATATTTCTCTCTAATTCTTTCTGTCCATTTCCCTCTTATTCCCCATGCTTCACCCTCTTTGTCCTATCTCTATCGCTCTTTCTTTGCATCCTTTCTCCTGTTTTCTCTTCCGTTTTGTTCTTTATATACGTCTCACTTTCTCGTGCTTTCTCCTTTTAGTTTTCTGTATTTCTTTTTCATTCTCTGTCTTCCTCTCACTCTATTTCAATTTCCTCTTTGTTTCACACTCATTAAAGATGTTGGGAGTGAGGTAGGCACGTTAGGCAATTTTGTACCATACAAATAAGACAAACTTTGAGTCGGAAACCATATCTAAAAATTATCCTGAACGTCCGTATTTTAGATCTACCTGTTGCACAAAAATATCTTAGTTAAACAAAATAATTTTTTAAAGTATAACATAATTTTTGACTAAAAATCAAACAAACAAACAAAAAAACAAAAAACAATATTGTGCCCACACTAAAAACCAAAAGCGGACAACGGCTCCAAGCTTGAACTTCTTCTTCTTTGTATGTTTTGATTATCCGCTCTCATTTACAAAACTGCAAGGTTAATTTTCGATTCTACGACTAACAAAATTACTATTGTTATCTCAAAAATCGTTTTTAAAACTTGAATTTGATGCACGTAATTAATTTAACATGCAGGAAATTAGCGCATAAATTACATTTCAAACGAAGTGGAGTTATTTCATTTGGGCTAGCTTGAAAGATGAACAATCATCATGTTTTGGTAAGATAAGAAAAGCAGCATTCTAGTAGTATACGGAGGTTGTTATGAATTTTATGTAAAGGAAAAAAAAAAGTTTATATTTCATTTTCTCTATAATCTGACCTTATGAGAATATTGAAATGAACTAAAAACATAATGACACAACAGTTACCTTTTTCAGCGTTAACATTAAAACATCTCTTATATCTACATCATGTTTGGCTCTAACAAAGACGTTGCTTGTCATTATAATAAATATTGTTTGTTGGCCTGCACTCATTTAATTTTAGCGTTCAACGGCTGTTGTAAAAGCATAATGTCGAAAATCTTTAAACTTCAGTTAAACTAATGCTTGCATCAATTTAACAAAAAAAAATAAAGCTAGTTCACTTTTTACTTTTATTCGATATTCAAATGTAAGGAATGATGTATCATACAAAAAAATTAAAAAAGTAAATATGCTTATTATAATGTGAAACAGTACTGAGAGTCACAGCATTATAATCAAAGATATCTTATGCACAATTGTCTCTGGTTGAGCCTATGTTTTTCAGACGATGATTATGCTATTATTTTGTCGCGCTACTCTCTCTCTTTCTCTCTCTCTCTCTCTCTCTCTCTCTCTCTCTCTCTCTCTCTCTCTCTCTCTCTCTCTCTCTCTCTCTCTCTCTTTCTGTCTCTCTCTGTCTCTCTCTGTGTCTCTCTCTCTTTCTATCTCTATCTCTCTCTCCCTCACTTTCTCTAACTGTCTAGCTATCTATTGATTTGACCATCTGTCTGCCTATTTATCCATTTGATTATCTATCTCTCTCAATCTCACTTGCTTCTTCTCTCTCACTATTTCTCTGTTTCTTTCTGTCCATTTCCCTCTTATTCTCCATGCTTCACCCTCTTTGTCCTACCTTTATCGCTCTTTCTATATATTCTTTCTCTTGTTTTCTCTTGTTTTGTACTTTATTTATCTCTCACTTTCTCGTGCTTCCTCCTTTTAGTTTTCTGTATTTCTATTTTTTATTCTCTGTCTTCCTCTCACTCTATTTCAATTTCCTCTTTGTTTCACACTCATTAAAGATGTTGGGAGTGAGGTAGGCACGTTAGGCAATTTTGTACCATAGAAATAAGACAAACTTTGAGACGGAAACTATATCTATAAATTATCCTGAACGTCCGTATTTTAGATCTACGTGCTGCACAAAAATATCTTAGAGAACCAAAATAATTTTTAAAAGTACAAAATAATTTTAGGCTAAAAAAAAAATCAATTTGGTGCCCATACTAAAACCCAAAAGCGGTCAACGGCCCCTAGCCTGGATTTCTTCTTCTTTGTATTCTTTAATTAGCCGCTCTCATTTACAAAACTGCAAGTTTTACTTTTGGATTCTAGGACTAACAAAATTACTATTGTAATCTTACCTTTGAAAATCGTTTTTAAAACTTGAAATTGATGCATTTAAATAATTTAACATGCAGGTTTTTAGCGCATAAATTACAATTCAAACGAAGTGGAGTTATTTCGTTTGGGCTAGCTTGAAAGATGTGCTTTCACATGAGCCGTAATCGTATGCACAAAGAGGGGATTCCCCTCTTGAACCTGTGATCATGTATCTACACTTTTCTTACCGTTTTAACAAGTGGTGCGGTATGGTTTGAAAGCTTAGTATCATATCGTTATTAAAGCAAAAGGGCTTTAAGTCGGAGCCATAAAAACTTTCTTTGGGTAAGAAAGCCCTTTATTTGAGTCCATCGGGAAAGAACTGTAAATATAAATACCCCCAAAAATAAAAAGCCCGCGAAGAAAAATACCTCGAACACATAAAGAAAAACAAGAGAATATAAAAGGCATTCTGATCTGCGTTTTACTCAATTTTTGTTAATATAGGCAGAAGGTTAGAGTTCTTATTTGAGCTGATTTTTTTTCTCTCTGATACTTGCTATAATCAATATGCAAATAAATTTTTCTCCGATTCTCTTTTGCATTGACCTGGCTACTACGGTATTAAAATGATTTATTATACTACGGGATTGCTTTATCATAGGAATGGCTGAATAACTCATCAAAACAGCAAAATCCACTCAAGATATTTTTAAAAAAATTGGATCCTCTCTCAATGGTCGAGACCATTAAATCGGAGATAAAATATCAAGGCTTTAAACTGACAGTTCTAAGCAAGAATAAAATGTTTAAAAAAAAACCAAACAAAAACAAACCATAGGTTAATATTTGGGATTGTACAGCTAAACATTTGAATATTGTAAATTTGCGTTAAGGTGTTAAAATTTTCCAATATTCCTAAATTTTAAAACGCAAGAGGGATTTATTAAAACATATGTATTTTTAAAAAATTATTCTTAAAAAAATTTTGTGGAAAAAATAAGAGAGAGAGAGAGAGAGAGAGAGAGAGAGAGAGAGAGAGAGAGAGAGAGAGAGAGAGAGACAGACAGACAGACAGACAGACAGACAGACAGACAGACAGAGACAGAGACAGAGGCAGAGACAGAGAGACAGAGACAGACAGACAGACAGACAGACAGACAGAAAGACAGACAGACAAACAGAGAAACAGAGAGAGAGAGAGAGAGAGAGGAGGGGGGGAGGGAGGAAGAGAGATATATTTTTATTACTCTTCGTTTGTAATTCAAAATTAAGTAAAATGCTTATACATAATTACTTGAAAAAAGATATCACATTTTAAGCAGGGATAAAAACTTTCAGGGAGGCGGTATTCAAAAGTTGAAAGCATGTATTTTATAAATAATTATATATTGACGTTCATACTAAAAGTTATGTCTTGGTCGATAGACTGATGTTGAGTAAATCAAAAAAAGATATCATAGGTTCAGGAAAACACGAATAATAAGAGATATTGAGAGGGGCAGAAAACAGACAAATGGCAGACTAATATACAAGCAACGAACTTAAAAAGATGTATATGGAAAAAGAGAATATTTATCGTAGAGAAGTAATGAGGGAGAGGTCAAAGTAATCGTGGAGGCAGATACAACAGGTGTCAATAAATAGATTAAGAGATGAATGTAGATAGATCGATAGACAGAGATATAGGGAGAGATTGATGGAGAGAAAGAGAGAGAAAGAGAGAGAGAGAGAGAGAGAGAGAGAGAGAGAGAGAGAGAGAGAGAGAGAGAGAGAGAGAGAGACTAATAGAATTGCAGAGAGACCATAATTTTCTTGTCTGTTTATAACCTTCATGAATTCGTAAGTTTTTAAGGGGGAAATAACAAAAGTATCGATGTTTTTATAAAAAAAATTATTGAGAAAGCCACTTTTCCCTCATGTTTTTTGTTTTTGTGTTTGATATGTTTTTTGTTGAAAAAAAAACTCCGCTATTATAGCACCCTGCAATAGTAAACGCATTTTTCTCCACTGTATGCATAGGTAATGTGATAATGCATAGCCATGAATTTGTAATTCCACGTGAATTTTACAAAGACAGCATACTTACAAGATCTATCTCATCTATTTTATATAATACTGAGATTATAAAATTCTATCATATACATTAGTATATAGAGCTAATGACGGTCATAAGGGCGAAAACAGTTTAGCGCATACCGTTTTAATTAAAGATTAAAAGTATAAGATAAGCTGACCTAAACGTGCATGAGTGCCTGAGCCTCAAAGAGCCTTTTAATTTCTTTTTTCTTATATATCTATCATGATGCAAAGACTGGGAGTCAAAAGCAACGCATGCAAAAAATAGCGGTTTTACCGTGTACATTTTTTGTGTGTCTCGGCCTTTCTTCTCCCTAGTCTTTTTTTTTTTTTTAATTTTGACTGGCCTTTTTTCCATTGTGTTTTAACACAATCTGTATTGCTCAGAACTCTGCCTTAAAATTATGCTTACATATACATTTCTTTATTATTATTTTTTTATGCAACTGTTATTCCTATAGGTTGTTATTCTTTTTCTTTGTTTGTTTGTTTTTCTAAAGAACCACGCATTGGTCATTCACCAGATAATGGAAGAGTTAAAGCTCACCTGAGAACATCATGCCAGGCAGAGAGGACAGAGTGCTGCAGGCCCTGTAGTAGTCTTGCTGCATCAGACCCTGCATGCTGCACTGTGGCTTGCACTAACCCTCAGAAGATCAGAAGAGATGTGCCGTTTTCAGGGGTTTTCTTGGAAACTGTGATTTTTCAAGCAGGAATTTTTCTTGGCGTTTTTTTTGGTCAGCAAACTATTAAACCTTCACCTTTCTGGGTTTTGCACTATGTGGGCAATGGGCATTCATTTGTATCATTAATTAATCAAATTGATTTGTACATTTTTTGATGAAATTTTGATACTCATGTTGTAATAATGTCTTATCTTTTGTGAAAAGGCATTTATGTTTTAACTTCTTCAAAAATATTAGGAAGTTGTAATCCGATTCAGGAAGAATGTTTGCATTTGCTTTTGTTGCTTTCAGTAAGGTTGATTAGAGAGACAAAGAAAGCAATTGTCTAATATGAGTTGGAAAAAGCGTCTATTTCTTTGTTATTTTACACGCCTAACGTATGTAAGTCGAAAAGTCATTCCATCCACGTCGATATGTCAGAATCGCAAAGATAGTTTCAAAAAATCAATAACTAACTTTTCCCCTTTAATTGGCGAATTGGTGCGAGCAATCACCAAACCCATTGCATATGGGAGTCATCTTAAATTTAATATTTAAAAAAGCGTCCAAAGTTGAGGAAAAGCGAAAGTCGGGAAATGCCGATGCCACAGAGTAAACACCAAAAATAAAAAAAAAGAATGTGGTCCGGAATTGGTGTTGACGTGGAACTACGATGTAGCCGGGTATCCTGGATGGGTTGACGGTTCAAGGGAAACCTCGAGCGCAGCGTCCAGGGCGACCTACACCTGTTTCCCGTGGAAGATCCTGGCGTGTGCTGCCTCCTTCCTTTCCTTCTTCCTCTCACAATTATCCCGTTTGAGGCGCGGCTTCCGTTGCAAGCGAAGCCCAATTTCCCGCACGGAATTCCTGTCTGAGGCCAGCACTACCGGTGACAAGGGTCTCCTGCAATAGGGGCATCGCCGGGGTTACGGGGGCTTTTACATGGGGGGAACCAGTCCAGCTTCTTTCTAATGTAGGGGTTGGGCTGGGCCGCTCCATCGAAGGTGGGACTTACAGACCGTGAAGAGAAAATAGAGAAGTAGGCGGGTGGGGCGGGAGAAATCTCCGCAAAAGCTAAATGAACTAGGTTTCAACAAGGAAAAGGCGGTAACGGGGAGAGGGCTGGTGTCATATTTGCGTTGCCTGGGTTTCTTGAATAGCAGCCAACAACAGAGATGGAATCGTAGAGAAGTTCCCAGGGCCGTTCATCGATTAGTACGATCAATAGGTGGGCGGCGGTTGGGCCCGTGGAACAAATTGGCAGGCTGGTTTGTCGTCCCTTGTCAGACTGCCCTCTCCCCGCATCACTGTATCTTTCTCCTTAAAAATTCTTTTTATATATGTATAATATATATATAATTCAACAGTCGTATGGAGCGAAAGCTTCCCTTCATCACATTAATTCTAGTCTTCAACACGTATACGAACACACACGCACACAGACAAGCAACCGAACAGAGCACAGAGCGATGCGTCGCAGCTACGCAGCGCTCCAGTGCTAACGGTGCTTGACGACAAGAGCACGTCGCCTGTCACTTGCGGCGTCTTGTGTGGGCGGGGCTTGCCACACATCAACAAGCCCCAGGCACGACATGGCCAGGCGGGGAGACACAAGGCGACCGAGTTGGTTTAGGGTGAGCACCAGAAGACGCGGCTAGCACCCACTCTACCCCGGCTCCAGAGTTTCTCTAGTAAGGCTGTGATTATCGATCCGTTTCCTCACCGTAGAAGCGTCAGCAAAGAATGCCTGACTGTAAAAACCGCCAGAAAAGAATAAAGCTATTCTTTATTGCTGTAACTTGATTGTGGATAAAGTAAAGAATAGATATGGGACCAGTGCTGATTGGCCAGGATTTTAATTTATTTTATTTACTTCGTGTTTTGATAGTCTTGCCTCAAGTAAAATTTTGTCATTGTTTTTGTTTGAGGTTTCGCTTGCCCTGATTTTGCCTTTTACCTTTTTAATTTCCAATTTTATCTGCACTTTGTGCCTTTTATTTTATGTAATACGTAACTCCTGTGGTAGCTGTTTCTTTTGTGGCAGCAAAACGATCGTAAACTAAATTTTTTTTTTCCACGAGAGCTCAAAAGTTCTCACTAGTATGGTTATCTGCTCTTTGCGATTTCATGAAATCATATTAACAGTACCAAAATGCATTTTGTTTACATCTAAGTTATTCTTTAGTGCTTCTTTTTACTAGCGAAAAGAGAATGACTTTTAAGGTATGAATTTGTAAAACATCATTCTGGCATCATGATTATTTTTCACCTTTCTGTGCGCAATATGTTATGCACGGAAAGGTGAAAAATAATTATGACAATATATACCCGGTGCTCATTCAGAGTTTGGAAAGAGTCTAACGGGTTCTATATCCTACAGCCGAATTCAAACGTTTCTCTCAAAACCATGAACCCAGTATATATATATATATATATATATATATATATATATATATATATATATATATATATATATATATACTAAAAAATTTTTCCTTTCATTTTATTGGCATAATGCAAACAGCGCTTTCTTTTCATCATAGTCATTTAGATATTTCAGTTTTGACTTGCCTTGTAGCATTTTAAAAACTCTATCCCCCTAATGTTATCCTTCGTCAAATCATATTCATCGAAGCTTCTTGAAGAGAAATTTGTATTTTCCGTCCTGTGAAGTAAAGAGAAGGAAAAAGTCCTTAAGAAAAGCATCTGTTTGACAAGCCTGTTTCGAATTGTGATACACTGAACCAGAGTGACCGTTCCGCTTGAATGCCTTCGATCATCTACTATACTCAGTCTCCCAGATCTAGTCTGCAAAAAAATAAAGAAAAAAAAAACTCAAATATTAACACTAAAAGGTGTAAGATCAAACAGAAGAACTCTTTCTTAATGCGTCATCTAAGATTTACAGGCCTTTGCAGTAGGGCCAAATTGGTGTGAGAGACTATAATGAAAGTTTCCCAACGCTAGGTTCTCGTGGGGACAAATCTCCCCACCAGCAGTCCCAGCCGTATCATTAACTGCTAACCAAAATGAGTTCAAATATTTAGCAACAAATCAAATATTTGTCTAAGCTGGAACGCTATAACGATGACGAGAGCATAACACCTCTCTCTCTCTCTCCTAGCCAGCTTCACCGGACAGGGGGGCAGTTTCTTTGGGCAGGAGGAAATTTTGTGCAACTGTGATTTTTTTTTCTTGGCCAAACATGGAACTGGTTACGGTCAATCATGGTCTCGGGTAGTCTGCCGCTTCGGACACTCTCCACTGTTTCATGTGGTCAGTCTATGCGGCGGGCACTATTGTTACTGTCCGCGAGTGAGGCTTGGAGAAAGCCTTAGAGATCGGCGCGATCTATTGTTGCAGTAGCGGAAGAACATAATAAAAGAATTTCGTCATCAAAAGCATTGTGATTTTTGAGTAGGAACTTGATTTCTTCTGTGTGTACTATTCAAACAGAGATTTTAGGTCCACCTAACTTTAAATCTGACCGTCATTTGCATCGAGGTGGGAATCGAATGTCAACATTTCAAGAAAGACCGAGGATTTTTCTTAAGTTTTGTCACTTTCTCACGCCTATCAGAATGAACTGAGTTGGAGAAAGCAAAGGCTTGATCTGACTGTGCACACTTCACGGGTATCAAAAACGTTCCTGGGAAATTATCATCGAGTTTTAGAAATGCCTTTATCATTTTTATTACAAGCCGCTATGGATTATTTTGCAAACGTGGGGGATCGCTTTCAATTTCTATGTTCTCAATGTTTCAAGTCCAAAATAATATTTCTGTTGTATTTTACCCTTTGCTTCTCTTAAATAAACCGTTCAAAAGAAATGTATCTTCTGTGATTTTCATCATCGTATATATCACATTTTAATCCATCATTGTTTATACAAAGCCGTCCTAGACACGAAGCAATGTTTATCACTTAAATTATGATGAGAATATATTTCCAAACGTGATGAATTGGGCGAATTTTTTTTCCTCTTAGAGCTTCGCCGACCATGATTATTTGAACCCTAATCAAAATTAATCAAATTTTTCCGATCTCCAAATTCTTAAATTAGTCACTTGCAATGCTAGAATTCCAGCTTTTTTTTTCAAAGCTACCTTTAAAAGTTGTAAAAGCTTCAAGTACCAAAGACCACCCAAATATCTTTGGTTACTTATGAAGGACAAATCATTGTGTTTGTCAAGCCAATCATTTGTGCGGCGCCCATTTAAGGTCAAAGGGCACACTGTAACAGAACGCTGGCCTGTTTGATGCGAGAAGGGATTAAGATGAGGTTAAGCCTTGGTTGATCTAATGAGACTAGACCAAAATCCTTCCGTTCGTCAAACAGACCTCAACTCTATGTTCCGGTATCGTTCCAGAGAGCTCGGCAAGCACAAAACACCGAGGCAAATATATACAGGGATAACATGTGGAGATATTTTTTTCCCAAAGAGGAGATCGGGGAATAACAATAATGATTCCTTAAGAAAAAAATGTTACCAGTTTCTTGATGGCTCTTAACAGTACGTCAAATTCTCTATATCTCATCTCCCCCACCCCCCCACCCCCCACCTTTTTTTTCCCACCCCGCCCAACACACACGACCTTTCCTATTCCTCTCTCACAGACTCACACTCTTTCTCTCTATCGATAGGTCTACGTTAGTTATTAAGATAGATAAATGTCTCCGCCCTTTATATAATTATTTTTCATTTTATCCGTCCATCTATCTAGGTATTTTTTTAATCTATAAATGCATCTATGAATCTATAGATTAATTAAAATATCTATTTCTTTTCCTGCATAACCACACACCTGTCTGTCTATAAAACCATTTTATTTACCTATTTATCTATCTACCTATCTATTTGCATAAATATCCATTTTTTTTCTATCACTTTATGTACCTATATTCCTAGTTATTAATTTACCTACATATTAATAAACATGTACGTCTATATTCTATATACTTATACATTTCATATATCTGTAACTATCTATTATCACCACATCTGAAAATCTATTTTGCTGTAAATCTCAATCTTTTCATCTCACTTTTTTTAGAACTTTTTTACGATCATGCCCTCTGAATATAGGGAATTTATTATTTACATCAGTCTTAGAATCTTTGAAAGGAATTTTATTCGGCATTTGAAGATAGCAATGTTCCACCTTGTTAGACTGCAAGTTGTTTCAGCTAGCATTCCATTGTGTTAGTGGTCTTGCTGTATATCTATTAGGATTTTTTATAAATTTCCCTCTGAAGTCCTCTAATAAATTCCTATGGGGTAAAAGCTGCCATAAAATCTGACGAAGGTATATCAGTAGGAAAACATTGAGAGTTTCATTCCTTGCTCGCTCCCCTCCCCCCCCCCCCCCTCTCTCTCTCTCTCTCTCTCTCTCTCTCTCTCTCGCTCTCTCTATTATGTGTGTATGAGCCAGCCGATGATTGCTATTATTTTTTTCCCAGACCTGTGATCATTTGTTTGCAATCGCCTCAATGACTGAGGTAGTAGTAGTAGTAGTAGTAGTAGTAGTAGTAGTAGTAGTAGTAGTAGTAGTAGTAGTAGTAGTAAGTAGTAGTAGTAGTAGTAAGTAGTAGTAGTAGTAGTAGTAGTAGTAGTAGTAGTAGTAGTAGTAGTAGTAGTAGTAGTAGTAGTAGTAGTAGTAGTAGTAGTAGTAGTAGTAGTAGTAGTAGTAGTAGTAGTAGTAGTAGTAGTAGTAGTAGTAGTAGTAGTAGTAGTAATAATAATAATAACAATAATAATGACGATGATAGTGATGATAACGATGATGATGATAATGGTGATATATCACTTTAATAAGCATAAAAGGAAAAACAACTCTCCTGATTAATTGCTTTCTGGGAATCCAACTGTTGTATTTTATTTCCGAAACTGTTGATTTAAAAGGTGAAGGTGATTTTTTTTTCACTCAGTGACTACTGAGATCAAAAGCTCAATTTACTTTTGTATTTGGTTTTTTTTTTACATTCACCAATGTAAAATTCCAAATTAGTTATAACATCAGAAGGGTGAGCAGTCCCTTGAAGGGTGGGTATAAGGTTGGAGCTTGGGGGGAGGGGGGTTAATTAATTAAATTTATTATATCAAAATCTTTCGTATCGAGTCGGAATAAAAGGAAGCAAATCTCTTATTGTGTACTCTTCTTAAACAAAACTTAGCGCTCATGAGGTTCATGTTAAGGCGACTCCACTTCACTCAGACCTGGCGACAATTTCACAGGAAATCACAGAGACCAGTAATCAAACAGCATGATATCCGATCTACTAGCTTTATACCAGACCAGTCTCCGTTGACCAGGGAGGACTTGGAGAAACTGGACACAACTAATTCACCCCTTTTGTTTACGGCCAGAGTAAACAGACAGTAAGGTGTTGGGTGTGTTTTTCACACCGAGCTATTGTTACGAGCGGTCATTGTTGTCCGCCAAGCTTGGGAGACACGGTGGAGTGGAAAAAATCTTGCTTCATGATTACAGCCTTTGTTTTTCTCTTCTATGATTGACTCTAGGCAGATGGATCGTCTAGGAATAATGATACTGAAATGCGTGGAGATAACTACCGTCTCACAACGATCTGCTATATCGCATAGAAAAACGTAATATTTATTTAATCTTTAGATATCCATAAGTTTAAAAAAAAACTGATTTCGCTAGAATTAGATTTGGTTTTTTTTACCCATCCAGAGAGTTACATACATCAAGTATTTTATATAAAATTATTTTAACAAAGTTATTAATTTGGAAAACAAAGAGATAAAAAAAACCCAGATTAGAAAATTGTTGGTTATAAGGTATCAGTTTCTTTCCTTAATCAAGTTTCATATGAATACATGGGTGAAAACAACGCCAGGACCCTTTTGGAAGTGACTAAGAGTAAGAATAAGACATTGATATTTAGATGCAGAGATGAACTCAAAGAGTCTTAGAGCGAGCATTATTTTCTTTATCAGCAACCTCCACCTTCCACTTTACCCCACCCTCTTCGTTTTTACGACATTCAGATGGAAGACAAATGTGAAAAAAGGGAATTAAATAATATAACCCAGCGGATAATAGTTCGTCAAGCAGCTTGATAGTCTCAATATTTTTGTCAGATCACAGTAGTATAAACAAAAGTCAAGGTCTTAATAGTGATATCTGAATTTTGAAGGGAAAAAAAGTAGAATGCGTAAAATAATCAAACCAATTATTTATAGATCTATAATTAGAGGGATATCTTGAAAATTTGTAATGCTGTGATATTTTGAAGCTCCATTGGTTCGTAATGCGTTTCCCGCGTCAGTTTCTAAAGGTGATCTTTGTCTGGAAAGATTTATCTAATCCTAGCGCCAAAGTTCAAAAGTCAAGGCTTTCTCACTCAAAATGGAACCGTCCATTTTTAATTAGCTACCACACAAATAGGAGACTTCAAATTTTATTTAACATTTTCTGAATGCTTCATATTGTTATTATTATCATATTCTACAAGAAAAATTGTAGGTTTTTTCCATTTATATTGTTTCATCCACTTATTCGACCTGCCTCTAATTTTTTAGAATTCGCGTTCCATAAAGGTCTTGTCAGTCGTTCGTCGAAAGAAAGGTTGGGGTTTGCTTGATAAATAACGGATGATTCACCATGTTGAGATTTATATAAATTATCTTAATTACAAGCTGTTGAGTTAAGCTCTGTTTTAATTTTTTCTAAGTGCATTTTGCAACAGCATCTGGAGGTAAGAAATCTACACGCCAAAAGCGCCAAAGCCGCGGGCAATATTGAGATATACGAAAATTGAAGTAATAAAATAGACTTCAATGTAGATCGCGTAAATGTGAAAAGGGACATTTTATAAGATAATAATTATTTGTAAATATTTCAATGTTGGATAGACTAATTCACCTTAAACATAGTAGCATAACCCTCTGTGATATTGCATTGTTGTTCTAGGTAGGTCGTACAGACGCTAGCGATCGTAAATACTGATACTTGGTTGCTTCTTATCATTTCTTCCATACAAAGTTTAAGGGTTTCTGGCTAGTTTAATATAAATTACCTACATTCTTTTTTGCTTATAGTTAAAAATCCAAGAAAAAAAAAGAAAAAAAAATTCAAGTCAGTGAAAAAGCTTTAATAGAAATAACTATATTCTACAAGGAAAAAAGTATAATGGGCGTCTTTTAAATGTTTAAGATGTACTTTTGACTAGATATCACGACTCTTTGTGGGATCGCCTTGTTGATCTAAGTAGACCTAAGCAAGTCCGTTGTAGTTTGGCTGGAAATAATGACACCTGGTCGCTTCTTACTCAATCTTCCATAAAAGTTAATGGTGTTCAGCCAGTACAGATCTTCCCACAAACATCATTTTCATCATTTTGTCCCGATTGTCGACATAAAAAATTATTAAAATTATCAACATCAATTCACTACCGAAAAAAAAATTATCTGTGTTATCATTTTTGCCCTGACTCTCCTCAGTTAGCCAAACTTCGACCACAAAACCATATTTCATTTCTATCAATACACCAGGGCGCTTATCTCAAAAACTGCTCACGCCCGCTCGCGCATGGCAGAAGCAAACCACGAGACAACATCACCGTATTGCGTGACACCTACGCGTGCAGGCAAAGTCACTCAATCAACGGACCAATTTGTGGCCGTTCCGGCCCCTACCATTGAGTGAATGGCCTCCAGGGAAGCCACTACATGACGGCATTGCGTGAGGGCCGACTTGGGCTCTTTCACTTGGAATTGTCGTACTGGATTTGGGCGTTCGACTATTTCATAAGATTAGAATCTATTTGTGTTAAATCTTAATTTGCTCAGCGTGGTGATGGTCAGTCTGTCACAACATGTTTAGGTCGAGCAGAGGAGCACTAAGAAGTGAAAAGGGGAATGAAGAGGGTGAGAGTGATATAGGACAGAAAAAAATAAATAGAGAGAAAGGCAAACGGGAACATCAGATTGGAGGAAAAAGAGAAGGAGGTAGAAAAGGGCCCACATATTAGTCTTTTTTATAATTGTAGAGAGAAACTCAGTCAAAATTTTCGCAAGGACAAAAAGAGCATTTTTATGGAATACAAAAATTTCAAAGATAAGAAGGATGTTCAAATGTCAGTCAAACTGTTTGATGTAAAAATTGGAGGGGGAGGGAGGGGGTCTTAATAAAAACACTCTTATATTTAAAATAGTAGCTAAGATGTCAATAATATTTTTTACGTAAAAAGACAATAACACAATGTGATATAACAACAGAGGAAAATTTTCATGAGAACTCGAAAATCAGAGAGGGATTTCGTAAAAGGAACACATTTTGTAGCAGCAGTTTCAGAACCTCCAAACTAGTTAACCGTGCTTTACTGAATGGGGATATTATTTTCGTAAAGGAGATGGTGGTTTCAAGGATGCGGTCTGTTGTCTGTAAGGAGCTTCCTAGACTCATTCATCACGCGTTGACTGGACGAGTTGTCAGCTGTCAGCGATGCCAGCCTACTAATGGGTTCTCCGTGACCTGCAATACTGCCGACCTCACTCAACGTGGTAAAAAAAAAACATCTGAAAGATGCTGCCGCTTTAAGTAATCTAAAGAGAAAACAAGAAAAAAAAAGTAAAAAAAAAGAGAGAAGTATGAATAAGAATTACTTGAAACAACAAAAAATGAATATCTTAAATTTGTGCAAGGTGGTTTTAACGTGTTTTGAACTCAAAGATTGTGAGCGCATCCACATAAAATATCAACATGTTAACGTGTCGACTCATTTTATCGCGAAGCTTCTGAGAGGGAATTCGCGAATGTTTTCTAACCTAGAGCTCCAATTGCTACTGTAAAGTTATAATAGAATACAATCATTATATAGTCTCTTAAACATAAGCTTTAAAGTAATCCGTGGGTAAAAACAGGAAAGAGGAAAATTGAAAAGCTCAGAAAAGTGTGTATGTGGATTTTGTCCATATAAGACATTTGAAGAAAAAAGATTCATATTAAATATATTTGTATTGCAAATTGCTGATAGGAAATAGTAATAATTATAGTTACGACCAATTTCACAACATACAAACATAGTTTCCAGTTTTACATACGATTTGACTATTAAAGAGGTTGCTCTTTCAAGGGCAATTCTGATATCGATGGTATAATTTCGATATTATATTGTTCTATTTTGCCTAACAGAATTTCTGGAAAGCTTTTCAAATACACACAACCGAATTTTTTTTTTTGTGAACAAAACCGCCGGTCAGGTACGGTCCAGTACAGGTAGAAGATCTCTCTCTCTCTCCTTCTCTTTCTTTCTCTCTCTATCTCTCTCTCTCTCTCTCTCTCTCTCTCTCTCTCTCTCTCTCTCTCTCTCTCTCTCTCTCTCTCTCTCTCTCTCTCTCTCTCTCTCTCTCTCTGTCTATCTATCTTCTGGAGTGATAAGAAATATGCATTTGTACAGCCCCTGTTCTGGAAGCGAAGATCAAGGTTTCGAGTCTCAAAGACATAAATGTCAAAAAAAAAAAAAGGAGAAATCCAGTCACGCGTGTTCCGGCTGCACTCATTTTGAATTTTTTTTTGCTTTGTTTTTTTTTTTTCACTCTATGAAAGAAAAGATATTAAATTGAATCGGAACATTTGCTGCAGCTGATACGATTATGTCATATATACATTTTTTGCACAGTCTCTAGAACTCAAGGAAGATTTAGCCTTTTTTTCAGCAAAGGATAATTGGGAATACATAGAACACTATCTTAATTTTACCTATATAATTAAGCCTTCGCATAACCTCTTCGCCCCTCCACCATCTCGAAAGAATGCACACACACACACACATTTATATATTTATATTTATATATATATATGAATTAATCCAATATAAATTCAGTTACACCTTGTATTTTCTCGTTTCTTTGATCCGAAGTCTTAATCTCAAACTGTCTATCGCAACTAACCGCCATCAAAACAGCATCATCAGTCTTAATATCAGCTAACAAGCGCTCCCTTCACAGGCTACAACCGCGCCTACAGATAAAAACACAAAAGTAGTTTCTGTAACACTCGCAAAAAAAAAAAAAAGAAAAGAAAAAAAAAAACGTTAGAAACACAGTAGTAGAATTTTTAAACTGAGCTTTGGATAAGGCAGCTGCCTGTACTATATTGTTCGCGCATTATTCAAAATGACTTTTTAACTTGTCTAGAGTATGATGATCAAAAACATCAGAAATGATCACAAATGAGATTTCATTTATTTTTATGGTTGTTGACGCTATCAAGAAAGATAACCCTGAAAACATACTCCTTTCAACCTAGAACTTGTTAGGTCCCTTCAACTTACCTTTTTTTTTAAATCATGAAGTGGGAGAAGCCTTATTTGACAATCGTCCGAAATTTCATCTTCTGATTCATATATACCAGTTAATTCATAATTAACCGACTGAAACATTAAAGGTAAGAATGTCAATAAATCCAGCACTACTTTTTTATAACCGAAAAACTTCTACCTTCAGTGCATGAGATATCGAATAAAAAGCTTGGCGGTTATTTTCATCAAATCATTTGACTTTTTCCTTTTAAATTCTATTTCTCTTCTGTCATCCACAAATTCTGAGATTGCCATTGATTGGGTAAAGCGACCTAGCTTTCAACTGAACTATCAAACTCCTAACATTCATAACTTTTAACGTTCAGCTGAAATTTAATTTATTACATCAATTGATTAAAAAGGTATCGTAATTTCTTTGAAATTGTAGCTTTGATTAGTAGATATTAAAATTTAAATTTTTTTGTTTTTTTAACTGAGTCAAAATGAATTAATAGAATTTTATTGAAAAAATGAAATGCAAAAAGAGAAAATGAGATATAAAAAAACCAACACTTTTTCGATGAATTTTAATGTATTTTAAAAATTAAAAGCTAAGAATTGTCGGGTTTTGTTTTTTGTTTTGTTTTGTTTTTTTACGAAAAAAATTATATATTCTTCTTAACGGTCTCATCATTTTGCCACTATATGTACGATGGAGACAAAAAAAATTCTGCCCTTGCAGAGCATCAGTTGAGAAAAAAGAAGAAAGGTTTGATTCGACATATCCTATTGAAAGCAAAACTGGCGAAAATGTAAAAGTAAGAATGTAATTTAAGAACAAAAAGTAAGAATGTAATTTAAGAACACTTTGTACCATCCTTACATTCCAATTTTATTCAGCCCTAATTCGTTTCAAAAAGTATGTAAATTTACACCTTATTTAAATTAGCGAAAAAAGTTTTAGAAGCTTCCAATAATTTGACCTTTGCATAACTCTGCCTCAGTTTATAAACATATTTAAACAAATAATAAACAGGTGGGTGATCATCTCAAAGCGAAATAAATGGAGCTACATGTAATAATTATAAGCCACACTAGACAGAAATAATTAACTTTGTCAGGACCCTTTCAACAAAATGGAATTCGCGTCTTTAAAAAAATACTCGCTGAAAGTTTATAACATTCAAAAAAGAAAAAAAATTGCATGAGATTTCTTCTTTTGCAATGGATGTAAATAACTACTTAAAGTATTATTCTTGATACTAATGCTGCTGCTGATGCTGCTGCTGCAGCTGCTGCTACTACTACTACTACTACTACTACTACTACTACTACTACTACTACTACTACTACTACTACTACTACTACTACTACTACTACTACTACTACTACTACTACTACTACTACTACTACTACTACTACCACCACCACCACCACCACCACCACTACTACTACTACTACTACTACTACTACTACTACTACTACTACTACTACTACTACTACTACTACTACTACTACTACTACTACTACTACTACTACTACTACTGTTGCGTGTAGCTCGGAGGTCAAACAGACAAACGTAAACATGGAATGTAAATGTATAAATTAGTCAATCAAAGTTGGAGAACGCTGGCTCAACCGAGGTCATTTAATCAAGGGCCTTCCGTTACAACACAGAGTGATAATAAACGTACTGACTGGTATTCTTAGAAATTCGAAGTTAACGTAACATCTCCCCCTTTAATTTTGAACATCCCCCCACAAAAACAAACGACTTCGTAATTACATAGTCGTAAATGAGATACAGTATTATCCATGAAGATAGATACAGGAAAACGATTTAAAGGAAGATAAAAATTAAAAAAAAACCAGAACAAGAACAAAACCCAAACCAACATAACAATTAAATATGTAAGGGAAAAAAAAAGATATTACCAACAACAATAGAAGAAGGTTGCACGTAGATCTATCGATTCTTGCTGACTTATTACGTTATCTTGGATTTAACAGTTTTACAGTTACACCAAGCTTATTACATGTACATGTACCAACACATAGAATACCGTAAAGGGATTACTCAATGCATGCTCCCCTGCCTCTATTTTAAGCTGAAAACTATGACGGAAAAATTCGTACCTATCGGAGAATAATATGAAAGTTTCGTGTGCTCTAAAAGACAGCTGATATTAGCTAGAACTGTGAAACTTGAACGTAGAGTTCGCTTACATTGTGTCTAGGTAGAAGAATACAGTTATATGTAATCAATGAAAAATGTAAAAGAGAAAACAAAACCATGATGCTGGAGGACAGTGGTCTACGCCCTTCAAGTATATAATAGAGAGAACTGTTTAATAGCGATTATAGAGGCAATGTAGTGCCTTGAAGGCGATAACGCGTGCATCTTTTTAATAAGACAGTCTAGAGGGTTCTTTAATGAATCGTCCAGATCTTGTCTGTACAATCTTGGGTAAGGTTGGCCCAAGATTGGTCTGGTCGCGCCTGTCCCTCCATGCGATGACTAGGCTGCCTGGGCTTCCTTCTGCGTGGTTGGTGTGGAACCAAGGCTCGGGCCAGGAATCTTTGCAGAGGAGCTCCTGGGGGAACTCACTTGAGGTATGGACAGGTCTTCATCCACAAGGTCGTCTTGATGGGGTTCAGCCCGCTCGGTTAGAGGGCAGGCTAATTGGAGCTGGTAGGGGGTAGAGGGTAGAGGAGTGGCCACCTTAGTCTGTGTCGGGTGGTCTGTCGGCTTTTTTCTCAGAAATTTCTTCACTCGAATGAAGGATTGTTGCCATCCCAGATTTCATAGTTGTTGTGTGGGAGAGTTTTAGTTACTGTGGCTGGTTTCCATTCGTTTCTGCCATCAATAGGTTCCATCCTGACATGATCACCAGGCTGGAGAGGTGCAAGAGTCTATTTGAAGCACGTGCGCTGTGCGGATTTGTGACGCCTGTGTTTCATTTTATGGCTCTCGCACTGAGGGACGGTGAAGGGCTGGAGGGCAGCTGAAGTCGCCGGCGCGAGGGACTGTGTGCGGCGACTCATGAGACGTTGTGCAGAAGAAGAGGCAAGGCCCTCTGTAGGGGTATTACGCAGGTTTAGGAGTCCTATGTATGGGTCTTCTCCAGCCTTGATGCACTTTTTCATCAGGTTCTTTATCTGCTTAACAGCGGACTCAGCTTAGCCATTAGCTCTGGAATTTCCGGGTGCTGTTCTTTTGTGTTGGAAATTCCACTTCTCAGCAAATTTTTTGAAGTCGAGAGATGTGTATTTGAGGCCCATTGTCTGAAATCACAACGTCTGGTATGCCATATCTGGCGAAGTGGTGTTTCAGTTTGTTTATTACCGCATCCGAGGTTGTCTCTACCAGGTAGTCAACTTCGATGAAGTTGCTGAAGTAGTCCACTGTGACGAGATAGTTGCGACTTTTTATGGTAAAAAGGTCCGTACCTATCTTTTGCCATGGTCGCGCCGGTATCTCATGCGTCTGCAATGGGTGTCCAGGTTGCCTAGTGCAGTAAGTTGCACATGTGTCACATGATTCGATGTATGCTCGAATGTCTGAACTCATGCCAGGCCAAAAGATCAGATGTCGCGCTCTTCGTAGGCAGGAGTTCACCCCTTGATGTCCAGCGTGAACTTTTATCTTAAGATCCTGTCGCAGACTTTGTGGAATGACAATTCTGTCAGCTCTCATGATGATTCCGTCTTGAACTGTCAGTTCGTCTCTGTAGTTGAAGTAGGGCAGAATGCCTGTGGGAACTTTTTCCTTTTGATCAGGCCATCCTTGCATGATTGCTACCTTAAGCTGAGCCAAAACAGGGTCTGTCAATGTTGCTGCTCTTATTTCTTGTAGCCTATGGTCCGGAAAGGGAGTGCAAGCGATATTGCTCACGGTTTCTTCTTCTTCATTGTTTGTATCCCGAACAGGTGCACGCGATAGGCAGTCCCTGATTAGCATTTCTGTTCCTGGTCGGTATGTCACCTCGAAGCTATACTCTTGTACCTTGAGAAGCATGTTTTGTAGCTTTCGTGGTGCTTTGCACAAGGGTTTCTTTGTTATGGAAACTAATGGCTTGTGGTCCGTTATAATCTGCACAGGTCGGCCAAAAGTGAACGGGTGAAACTTTCTTAGGCCAAATGTTATTGCTAAAAGCTCTTTCTCTATTTGAGCGTAATTTTGCTCTGCGGGGCTTAGTGTTCTGGACGCATATGCCAGGGGCTTTCCTTCTTGGAGGAGAACGGACCCGATTCCATATTCCGAGGCATCATTTTCAAGGGTGAGCTCTTTCTTGTGGTCATATATAGCCAGTGTTGGACTTCCTGCAATTGCGTCTTTCAACTTCTGAAAGGCCGTTTTTTGGGACTCAGCCCAGGTGAAGGGAACGTCTTTCTTTTGTAAGTTCTGGAGAGGGTGTGCGATGCTCGTCAGATTGGGTATGTATCTAGCAAGGTACTGTACCATACCCAAGATACGGCAGATATCTTTGGCATTCTTGGGGGTTGGAAGGTCAGAGATTGCTTTCACCTTTTGGGGATCTGTCGATATCCCTTCTTTGAAGATGACGTGGCCCATGAAAGTGATGGAATCTTTGGCGAGTTCTAGTTTGTCTCTGTTAAGCTTCTCGCCATGCTGTTTGCACTTTTCTATAAAAGAGTTTAGCCGTTGGTCATGCTCACGTTGAGTTTTTCCGTGAATAATGATGTCGTCCCTCATGCAAACGACACCGGACATGTCTCCAAACAGTTCCCTGACTTTTCTTTCAAAAATTTCTGCTGATACATTCAGCCCAAAGGGAAGCCGCAGGAAGCGGTAGCGACCGTAACATGTTTGAAAGGTTGTAAGGCGAGATGACTCATCATCGAGTAGGACGTGCCAGTACCCATTTTTTAGATCAACCTTGGTGAAAAGCTTCGAACTGCTCAGTTCATAAAGAACATCGTCCAATATGAGCATCGCAAAATATTCTCTTCTCAGGGCCTTGTTGAGGTAATTAGAGTCGATGCAAACTCTTAGATTGCCGTTGGGTTTGGTTGCAACGACAAGCTGGCTCACCCACGGCGTTGGCTCAGTGACGGGTGTGATGACGCCTTTCTTAGTCATGTTGTAAAATTCTTCTTTTAGTTTAGTTTTGAATGCAATAGGGACTCTGCGGTCTGGCATGACGACAGGTGGTACTGACGAGTCAACTGTCAGATGCTGCTCCGCTGGGAATGTTCCCACCTCACCGTCAAAGATCAAGGACTCTATTAGTGAGGCAACTGTTTCGAAGTTTTCTTTTTTTGATTTGGACTAATTGCATTCTCTGCGCCGCCTTTAGTCCGATCACGGGCTGGCAGGAATTGGGGACCACGACGAAGTCTACAGCATACTTTTTGTTGTTTCTGGGATTTACGATGACTAGTCGGCTCGTACCCTTTGTCTCAATAGCAGTGTCGCAGTAAGATCTGAGTGTTTTAACCCTGGATCCTACACGGTGTGTGGCATATCTCTCTGGGAGAATATTAACTGATGCCCCTGTGTCTATGAGAAAGGCTAGGGGCTTTCCTTTAACCAGCATCTTGCATTTGATTGAGTTGGGGACGGTTCCGACATTTTTCACCCAGTTCCTAGTCGAGTCTGAGTCCGAATCTGTGGATGACTCCGCCTCAATGTTTCTCACTTTGTTGTCTGTCTTTCGCTTGGCCCTAGGGCCTTTAGTTTTGCATACCTTAGCAAAATGATCCCTTCCTCCGCAGTTCATTCCATATGCTGGGCATTTAGGTTTGACGAATGGGTGATCCCCTCCACAGAACTTGCATGTGCTCTTTGTGAAGAAGGATTTTTCTGGACGTGAGCCCTTGACTTTGAAGGCTACCTTGTTTAAAGTTTCAGTGGCCTGACTAAGTGAGGGTTCCATTTCCTTCAGCGGGGATTTGCTGGCTTCTAACGCTCTGCAAATATCGACGGCCGCACTCAGTGTCAACTTCCTCTGTTATAGGAGTCTTTTCCGTGTGTCCCCACTGAACACACCGTGACCAGTCTGTCTCGTAATAGAGAGTCCTTCATACAGTCACAGAAATTGCATGTTGCAGCAAGCGTTTTGAGTGCTGTGACAAACTGATCGATTGACTCATGTTCCCCTTGGTTGCGCTTGTTGAATTTATAACGTTCAAACGTCTCGTTTGTTTCCCTCAGTATATATGCCTCAAATTTCTTGATGAGTCTTCACGTTGTGCATCATCCGGGAGCGATAACGTGTTGAACACTTTGAGTGCTGCAGTTCCGATGCAATGAAGAAACTACCTTTTGGTAGTTGTTGTCGAAGAAACTACCTTTTGGTAGTTGTTGTCTCTGCTGGCCATGTCTGTTATATGGCATAGTTCTTCCAGCTCTGGATGAAGATTTTCCAGCCTTCTACTGGAGCATCTTTGAGGTCGAGAGGATGCGGTGGTCTTATGCCGCTCGGTATTGCCAATTTTTGGATGTTAGAGAGTAAGGCACTTATCATAGGAGGTAATACCAGCGAGCTCGCGACGGGTTTCTTTTCTGGGGTTGTATCCCTTGGATTGTAATTTTGGGCAGGACAGGTTGTAAGGCGTACTTTCGGTTCCCGTGGTCTACCGGTAAATCTATCGATAGACCGTATTACTCTAATACCGAGGTTTCGTAGCTGCTATTTAACACATATTCAAGGCCAAATCTTGATTTTTGCTGTGACTAATGATCGTTTACCGCTGCCACCATGTTGCGTGTAGCTCGGAGGTCAAACAGACAAACGTAAACATGGAATGTAAATGTATAAATCAGCCAATCAAAGTTGGAGAACGCTGGCTCAATTGAGGTCATTTAATCAAGGCCCTTCCGTTACAACACAGAGTGATAATAAACGTAATTCGGAGTTCACGTAACACTACTACTACTACTACTACTACTACTACTACTACTACTACTACTACTACTACTACTACTACTACTACTACTACTACTACTACTACTACTACCACTACTACTACTACTACTACTACTACTACTACTACTACTACTACTACTACTACTACTACTACTACTACTACTACTACTACTACTAAAAGCAGGGTCATGGTTTGAAAAATGCAGTCATCTGTTAAGATTTAGAGGTCGACTGCACACTCATTTTAACCTGTCTATGTTTTCTAGGACAAGCGTGTTCATCAGAGTAACGGTAGATAAAAGTTTGCTTATGTCCCAAGCTTGATGGCACAGACAAGCTGTGGGTCTTGGGACATGTATGCAACGCTATGAACTATAGCCTGTGTGACCTGGATAAAGTTCATGCTCATGAGATCTATTATGTTTTATACTTTAGTAGCTGCTTTGCCTTTTGTGTGGCTTAGACTTGTAATAACCTTGATCTTTTATGTGAGCTGCTAGACTGAATAAATAACGTTTTCACTAATTTTACTTTTTAGAGGTAAAATTATTTCCATTATGGATGGAGCAGAGGACCCGGCGGTGTTGTCCATCGTTTCCAACACGACTTTGGTGCTCATCACCACAACCATCGCAGTGTTTCTTTATTTCATTTTCAATCATGCTTTAAGGTCTGAAACGTGGGAAAAATATGGAGTGAAACAAGCTAACGTGGGTCTTATGGAGCCAGCGTAAGTGTTTAGTCTTGTTTAAGTGGGTACAGATTTCGCATGTTAACTTTTTTTTTTTAATAACATAATTCAGCTCTATGTAGGCCTAGATAAATTCAAAATTATAAAAAAATAAAGATAAAAATAAGTCAAGATGCACGCCTACTACTACTACTACTACTACTACTACTACTACTACTACTACTACTACTACTACTACTACTACTACTACTGCTACTGCTACTGCTACTGCTACTGCTACTGCTGCTGCTACTGCTGCTGCTGCTGCTGCTGCTGCTGCTGCTGCTGCTACTGTCACTACTACTACTACTGCTGCTGCTGCTGCTGCTGCTGCTACTGTCGCTACTACTACTACTACTACTACTACTACTGCTACTACTACTATTATTATTATTATTATTACTACTACTGCTGTTGCTGCTTCTGCTGCTACTACCGCTGCTGCTGCTGCTGCTGCTGCTGCTACTACTACTACTACTACTACTACTACTACTACTACTACTACTACTACTACTACTACTACTACTACTACTACTACTACTATTATTAGTGTTATTATTATTACTACTACTACTACTGCTGTTGCTGCTACTACTACCACTGCTGTTGCTGCTTCTGCTGCTACTACCGCTGCTGCTACTGCTACTACTACTACTACTACTACTACTACTACTACTACTACTACTACTACTACTACTACTACTACTACTTCGTCTGCTGCTGTTGCTGTCGCTTCAGCTTTTGCTGTAACAGCTATTGCTACAACTACTGCTGCTGCTACTGTTGATGCTGCGACTACTAACACTACCACCACCACTTTTGTTGATGGTGCGGCTTCAACAGATATACGTCTAGAATTTGGACTGTTTGAAAGGACAGGCAAAAAGACAACATTTAGCAGTGACAATGAGCCTAATTATTAATTTTGTGCCGTTGATTGAGCAATAAATTAGTGTCTCCAACCATGCTAAGCACGCACATTTCTCTGTGATGAGTTTCATATTGGCTTTATCACTTGGTTCTGGTTGGGAACAAAACACTTCGAACAGCCTCAAACACTTGGTAACTGAAAGCTGGGCCGATCTTAATGTCACCAATTAGTTCTGGTCCTTGGTCACTAATTTTTTTTTTAATTGAATTTCTTGGAGTCTCATAGAGGTCATAATATTATCTCATTAAACTTTTCAAGAAAATAAGAAATGTTCTATTTGTTCAGAGATTGTGGAAACCGACTAGGCGATGCAGTTGGTTTAACAGAATGTGAAAGATGTTTTTCTTTTTTAAAAAAAAAACACCATAATCCATAATCTGTACACATCTAGACAGATCAAAGAGTACTTTTTACAGACTTTTCATTGGCTTTTAACGCGATTCATTCCCGACTTTACCTATCATATCAATAAATAACTGGCACTTTTCGGATACAATGGTCACAAAAACAGGCGCACCCCAAGACTCTTTTTTTTTTACTCGATTTAGCTTATTAAATTAGTATCAAAGCTCGTATAAATGGATCGATAAACAAAACTTGAAAGTCTTTAGATGAGACCATTTTGCAATTGGTTGAAATATAATTATTTTGTATTTGATGAAGATAGCAGAGAAGAATTGCTTTTTTTTTTATTTAAGTTATGGAATAAAGTAAGAACCGAACATGACACTCTACATTGAATAAAAATAATTGAGTCACTATGGAACGTGTCTACTTGCGCTTTAAAATAGACTCAAATTTAAATTGACATGTCGTGACTTATATTTCTTCTTAGAAACCAAAGGATGCATTTTTTTTTATAAAAGTGAACTCATTTATTGTTAATTAAACTATCTTGCTGCTCTTTTATAAAGTCACTACTCCGAAATGGAACAACAAAAATGCATCTTAATCTTTCATTGTGTCCTCTTATAACCTTAATTTTTCTCTCGGTGTTTAGAGCGATGGCCGAGATGGTTTTGAAGGAGCACGGAGACACAGTGGGTGTCACCCGGCCCCGGATGTTCCTCATCACTCGCGACCTTGACCTGCTGAAGAAGATCCTAGTGAAGGACTTTAATAACTTCTCCGACCGCTGGTATAAAATAGTCTCCACGTCACCGGCCTCAAGGGGCGTTTTCTTCTTGGACGGTGTTGATTGGAAGAGAATTCGGCAACTAATGTCGCCTTCCTTTAGGTCAGTTAAAGGACAAAGAGTGCCACTGACTGGTTGTAGTAGACAACTTTAGACAGATGTAGGGGAAAAAACAGCTTTATAGATATTTTTTTAATCAACTATTTTTATAAAATAAAATGGTATCCTCAAAAATTTTCTATATTCTATTTTTTTTTATGTAAATCATTATATTTTAAGAATAGTTGATAAAATGTTCTGATCGTCTTGCAAAACGTAAATTTGAGGGATTCTTGTATCAGAGTCTAGACTACCATCCCAAAAGTCTATGTATGAAAATGCAAATATTTAAAATGAAGCAGTTACTCGTCCAAATTCTTTTTTACAAGTTTCACAATTAATACAGAGTTCCAGAAAACTCAGATGGCCTTGTGAAATTGAGTACCAGTTGAAAATAGATGAATACAGTTGCTTATCTCGAAATGAACTCATTGACTATTTTTTTTTAATATATAGGTCAGATCTTTGATGATATAAATAATTGAATGTAGCAAGACAATTCCTTATATACGAAGTGAAAGAAAGAAAGACAAAAAAGAGAGAGAGTAACGAAAAATGACTGATCAAAGGTAGAGGGGTAGGGAAAAAAGTAAGTAAAAGAGATATGTAACATTCGTAAATGTGCTAAAGGCATCAATGTCAAAAATGTGCTGGTTTCACAAGAAGAGTGTAGTACTTTACAAATGACTTTTTCCCCAACTTGAAAGCAAGGCTGTTTACCAAATTTTTCACAGTCTACGACTCATTTCAAGAAAGTCAGGGTTTTAGATGAGAGGAAGGAGATGGATGACTAGCATTGGTTAAGCAAACCAAAGGACTTACTTTTACTTTTACTTGTAGCTTTTAATGCACACCATCGTACACAATAAAATAAAGAGCAAAAATCATAAGTCGTAGGAAAGCTGTATTCAAAAACGGTTGGGAATGTTCGCTCCTCGTTGTGGTGGGTTACGCACGTAAAATAACTTTTTGTTTAATTGATATTTTTCTATCCCTTTCTAGCACTGGCAAACTTAAACAGATCAGTTCGCACGTTCAGACCTCGGCTCTCCGTCTATCTGAAGCAGTTCAGACCTGTGCCCGCTCTAACAAATTGGTCAAGGTAAGGCATCTAGCGGGTCAGTACGCTACTTCCATCATAGCAAGGACTGCGTTCGGCCTTCACACAGACTGCATCGGCGAGGAGGCGGACGATCAGTTCACCTACTCCGCCAAGAACATGTTCAAAGTCCGCTCCAAACTGGGTCGTCTTGTCATTCTGGCGTTGCTCAAGTTCCCAACACTTCACCATTTCATTGTGAATGTAAGTTGGTCATTTAATTAGTCTTTCAACCCCTCCTCTCTCTCTCTCTCTCTCTCTCTCTCTCTCTCTCTCTCTCTCTCTCTCTCTCTCTCTCTCTCTCTCTCTCTCTCTCTCTCTCTCTCTCTCTCTCTTTCTCCCTCTCTCTCTCTCTTCTCTTTCTCTCTTTCTGTCTTTATCTCCCTCCCTTTTTTCTCTCTCTATCTCTTTCTCTCTCTTACTCCATCTCCTTCTCTCTCTTTCTCTCACCTACTCAATCTTTCTTTCCATTTATGTTTCTCTGGCTTTCTCTCTCTCTCTCTCTCTCTCTCTCTCTCTCTCTCTCTCTCTCTCTCTCTCTCTCTCTCAGGTATATAAGCAAAAAAGAATAGATTACATTGTTTTTTTTAACCTCATTCTCTTTTTTATTTCTTTTTCATTCCTCTCCTCTGTCTCTGCCTCTGGCTGTCTCTGTCTCTCTGCCTGTATGTTTATCTGTCTGTCTGTCTGTTTGTCTGTTTGACTGTCTCTCTGTCTGTCTGTCTGTCTGTCTGTCTGTCTGTCTGTCTGTCTCTCTCTCTCTCTCTCTCTCTCTCTCTCTCTCTCTCTCTCTCTCTCTCTCTCTCTCTCTCTCTCTCTCACTTTCTCTATCTTTTATTTTCATTTGCAACATAATAAATATCATCACCTTAAGAACTTCTGTTCATCACTACTAAGTATCTTAATCGCAATCCCCATGGAAATAAAAACTTATTGTTTTCGTCTGATTAAATTGGATGTAAAATATTGAATGATTTGTCTAAATCGTATTGGTATATGTGCTAAGAAAAATATAGTGAAAAAAAAAAAAGAAATCTAACTGATCTCTCGAGTAAAAGCAACATAACATTGTATTTCTAATTTACATCCTGATCTGTACTTGAAGTACTTTTTTATATGAGAATGTTGGTCGGATTTCATTTCACCAGGTTAGAAAGTATCGTATCAAAATTAATGATTTCCTTTGTTACACAACATCTGGGCGTCGTAGGCTATTCCCTATGAATGTTCGTACTCTATAAACTGTAAAATCTAAGAACTTCTAAGATGCCGTTTGTATGATTGAGTTTAAACTGTTTGTCGCCAAAACAAATCATTCTGACTTCTGTTAATGTGTGTATAATGAAGACCTTGCGGGTGCCGTTTATCGACGAAGCCGTGCCTGCCGCCCGGGACTATTTGAACGCAGCGCTGGAGCACGCCATAGCAGAGAGAGAGCGAGCTGAGCAAGAAGGGGGCGTGGCGCTCCATAACGACTTCCTGCAGAGCTTGGTCTCATGCAAGGTCACTGCGGAGGCAGCTCAGCAAGGTAGGCAGCGTGTGTGTGAATCTCAGAATAATGATGATTCAAAAGAAAGGGGAATGATGGGAATAGGGAGATTCAGACTTATTTTCACCTTTACATGAAGTAGGATCATTGTTTTAATAACTGAAAACCTTTTGAGGATGTGAAGACTTGAAATAGCAAGGCATCCTTACATTTGCCATTTACTCTTTGCGCTAAAAACGGTTTTGCATTTTTCTGGAGCAATGTTGTCAATACCTGTGTTGTACAAATCGTTTAGGATATAGGTTTAAAATTTTTACAGTGAGTTCAGCCTATTTTTGTTTTTTGGTGGTTTTTGGTTTTTTTGTTTTTTTTTTTTTTTGGGAGGGAGGGGGGTTTATAATTTTCTTTTCTCTAATTTTGATTGATCAGCCCTTTATTCGACCTAGAAATTAAGTTTAAGATCCCCATCTCCAATGTAGGTTTGAAAATACTAGGCTGGAATTTTTTTTTATTAACATAGGACTTGGAGTTTGTTTGGGACTTTGCTGAATATGAAGTCCAGTTGGAATTTCATATAGATTTCAGTCTCGATTCAAACGATAACGGATTTTCACAAAGATTTATGATGGGCTCTAGTTTACGTTTTGTGGAGCACGTGAATCAATAGCATACCTGCAGATGCACTATAGTATAACCTCTCAAAAGCACACACGCTACCATCAATGCTCAGAGGTGGGTCTTCTCAAGTCCGCAAGTCCGGAAAAAAAAGAGATTTTTATAAACGTGCATTTAACATTAGTATTGGGAAAAAAGTATCTTAGATAATTTAGTATTTTTACAACAAAATACTTCATGTAGTACTTTGGGCGTCCTCTTCATTCTTTACATTGCTAGAGAAAGTCTATTACTTTAAACATAGCTTCTTTTATCATTTTTTTGTAAATTGCAGACTGAATCTTTTTATGTGTGTTTGTGTTACAGAAAAGTATTCCAGAAATACTCCGCACTCGATTGATAACTATACAAACATCAATAAAATGTTTGTTGGTCCAACTAGCCTTACAATGAAAGAATGAGAAAAAAAATAGTTATCTCAATGATAGACACTTTTATATCACGTGGGCTTATTTTTAAAGAGAGGCACAGAAAGGCGGTATTGATTGACTCATTACTAGAACGTACAATTTTTATCTTTTTCATGTGATGATTATTTGTTCAATACGATTTTTACATTATTCAGAAAAAAGGCTTAACATTTTGCGTTGACAGAAATGTTAAAATTTTGTACGAACTATTGTAAAATGTATATTCTTTTCCAAAACAACTTAAATTGAACTTTCAAACAAAATTTTAGAGAAAGGAATTTGGAAAAAAAAGTATAAAAAAAAACCACCTTAAATTGGTGATCACTATGAATTAGGATCTCCTCCAGCTCACCATCCGTTAATCCAAATTGACGATCAAATTAATAAACCTTTTCAGAGAGCAAGCAGAATAAAAGTGAAGCTGCCTCAAAGAAGATCATCACAAACAAAGAAATTATGAATCAGTCAGCTTTTATAATCCTTGCTGCGTTTGAGACTACGACAACAACATTGCAGTTCATGCTCTACTTCCTCGCCAGACATCCTGATGTGCAGGTAGGCAAGGCTTTAGGGCGTACACATAGCCGACAATCATGTACTACTGATAATATGGCAGTGCTGTTATAACTATGGTGATATTCGATGGTGGGTTGAAAACAATTTGGAGACGGTTTTTGTTGTTGTTATTGTTGTTGTTGTTGTTGTTGTTGTTGTTGTTGTTGTTGTTGTTGTTGTTGTTGTTGTTGATGTTGTTTTTTTTTTGTTTTAATTAACAAATAATTGCCACTTGAAGTTTTTAGTGTTCTCCCAGAAATCGAAATACATGTAATTCGAGATTTCTATAAATGTTACAGCAAACCACGACCTCAAGCCCTCATTTTTTTAATGTGTTGTTGTTGCACTTTCATCAGTTTTCTGAAGAAAAAAAAAACTTTAATTTTCATTCAAAGATGACAGCTTTATGCCACGTCAAGTATAAGGCTGGTGACCAGCCAGCCCAACTCACACATTAACTTTTCACGGAAGGAACCTCGGATCTCCATATTGCCAATCCAACGCTTAACCGACAGAGCTGTCGCCTTGTGATCGACACAGCCTTAAGCTAATAAATCGAAACACGAATTGAAAGATTGGAAACACGTTTTTTACGTTTTTCGATATTTTGTTGATTACAGGAATTGCCTTTCTGACTTCTCAATTAGAACGAGAGTAAAAAAATACTTGAAGTTCACATTCTATCAAGAGGAAACAACATTAAAAATTAATATCAGTTCTGAGTTGCAGCTTGAAAATGTCATTTAAATTATGCCTTGGTTGATACTTCCGCATTCAAATTTCAAATATGTCAGATTTGTAAAGAGCAAGGCTTAAGACTAGAAAATTAGATCTAGTCAGAGGATTTTCCGAATTGAACTATCTTTTTCTTTTTTTTTTTTTTTTTAGTTTCAAACGGTAAGCCTACCCAGAATCTAAGTTGCTGCCTTGCTCTATAAATCATTATCCTCTACAAGTACTGAGTTCCTCCACTTTCTCACCAAGGAAATATTGAAATAATCCTCAGGAGAAAGTTTATGAAGAGATCCGGGCAGTGGTTGAATCGGAGCAGCCAACACACGCCGAGCTAGCTCGTCTCAGCTACGTGGAGCAAGTGATCGACGAAACCCTGCGCCTGTATCCGCCTGTGCCGCACGTTACCAGGAACACTCTGGAGACTCGCACCTATGGGAGCATCACCATCCCTGCAGGAACGACTGTGTTGGTCCCCATCAGAGACGTTCATAGGGATCCTAAAGTATACACTGACCCAGACAAGTTTAACCCTGACAGGTTTAGCAAGGAGAACAAGGCTAACAGAGACCCGATGTCCTTCATGCCATTTGGCTGGGGTCCGAGGCTCTGTATAGGCATGCGACTAGCCTATCTCGAGCTGAAGATTGGACTGGTTCAGATTATAAGGCATGTCTCGCTTGAGCTTAATGATACGACTGTACCGCGTGTAGGCGGAGAGGCGAATGTTGTGTACAGAGGATTTCCACAAGTGAATCCTGCAATTGAAGTATGTGCTAAACTAAGATGTTCTCAATAATATTCTGTGGCTTTCAGTTGAAACAAGCCGCCGCTAATGAAAACTTTTGCGATTCCTCCCCCCCCCCCCCCCCCCCCCCCCCTTTCCTGTCGAAAGGAGATTTTACTATGTTGCCCCAAATGATCAGTCGTGATGCTTCAGGTATAGTGAAATGAAACTGATTCAATGTTTGGCTCGTCTAGGGTTTATATTGGAATGTAAAGGAATTTGGGAAAGCCAGAACAATGGAGGCATTTCTGATGGAAAAATTTATAAATGGCTATCGTAAATCGTTCTCTTTAAACAATAAGATCTTGATAGTAACGTGTATATAGAGTAACAATAGTGTTAACTAAAACAGGACATCCCGTGGATTATTATTCCAACTACCTTTGCAATCTTTTTACTGTTTAATATTCTAGTAAGACTGAGTTATTCTGACAAAAGGACTCTTTAACATAATTACTATCTTTATCAAAAGATAGACTAGTTGATATTTTCTTTAACTTTTTTGTAGGTTACTTGGCAACTTTTGGTTGCATACTGATTTCCATGGACATTGTACAAAGTTTTTTCAGCAGAAGGGAAGACATTTTTCACGATTAATGTACAGTAATACTGTCAATTGATTTCGCTAACGTTGATGCTCAACATTTTTATTATTGATATCATGGAATATTAACATTACCAGTGCGTTTGTGTGTCAAAGAATTATATGAGGCACGCTGAAAGAAAAGAATTGCAAATATCAATGTCATGATATTGTGATCATCCACTTGCAATTTGGGTATTCATAAATCACAATCTGCATTAATAATAAAATTATAATAATAATAATAATAATAATAATAATAATAATAATAATAATAATAATAATAATAATAAGAAGAAGAAGAAGAAGAAGAAGAAGAAGAAGAACAACAACAACAACAACAACAACAACAACAACAACAACAACAACAACAACAACAACAACAACAACAACAACAACAACAACAACAACAACAACAACAATAACAACAACAACAACAACAACAACAACAACAACAACAACAACAACAACAACAACAACAACAACAACAACAACAACAACAACAACAACAACAACAACAACAACAACAACAACAACAACAACAACAAGAATAGCGTTAGTTTTTACTTTTTCACCTAATTATCCTCATAAACTCTACACGATCGTTTATTTTGTTTCCAATGATTATCGTCGTCATTGTTTTAGCTATCTATTCTTCAATGTAATCATAAAGTTTCTATTTTTTTTTTATTCCTACAATATTGCGAAATTTTTAAATTAAGTTTCCTATTGATTGTGCCTACCTGTGCGTCGCTGAAAGTTTTAGAGGTAAACTCAACATATGAGTGAAATACTTTTTAATTTTTTCGGAAGAAAGAAATCAGCATTTTTTTTTTAATTAAATAACTTTTTAAATAACACGCATCATCATTATTCAGTTTCATGCCTATAGGCATTGGACACCATGTCCCGCCACGAATCTCCGACTTCGGACTTTAAGATTAGGTCAACAGCTCTGAAGTAATTTTCCTCGGTTTATATCTCTATGCAGTCCAGAATTTTTTTCTCCTCAATGACCCTTGTTTCTCTTTCCCATTACTTTTGTTGTAATCAAATTTTAAACCATGTCCTCGCATCATGTGACCGAAGAAATTCGCTCGTTGACTGTGTGTTATTTTTGTCCTTTCGGGGATAGAATGTTTAAAACATTTTAAAGGGTCTTAAAAATAATTTTTCTGAACTAAATTTACATTCTTGGCTAAATCTAACCAGATTTGAAACTTTTATTTTTCTTTTCTTGTAGCTGTATCATAGTAATTCAACACTTTGAATAACAATATGCATTCAGTTTCGAAAGGAATGTTTCTTAGATGTGATCAGCCTTTGTATTTTGACATTTTCCTTCTTCTTTCAATGATGATCAATAAAAAAATTAGAGAAAGCAAGCTACCATCCCTCTACCTTTAAACCCACACAATCTGCTTTTGATGCCAGCCTCTTTTCTAGTCTTTGTGAGCCAACAAGGACTCCACACTCATTTCGTGAGAGTTTAACAACTCTTTACTCTGTTCCTTCAACCTCTAATATAGTTCCAAGCAACAGAAACAGAAGAGAAAAAATAATAAACTCATCTCCATCAATGTTTTTTTTTATTTAATTTGCTAAGTCAAAATTAATCCAAACTTCAATGCCAAAGTATAATCTAGCGATATTCACTTCAGTTTATATATAAAAAAAAATAATAACACAAAAGAGTAATAAGCAGATATTGTGATAAAACACTTTGACCCTTACTTTTGACTCACTTCGGTAGGCCTACTGAGGTGCCGGAGTTTGATCGAGAAGTTATCAAGCAGAGAAAAGCCGTGAAACCAATGAGCAGTTAGGATGGATCGTGCACCATTGAAAAAAAACCCTCTCGGACAACATGGTGATTTTTTCCTCTCTAAGTTTTGCAAACATCAGAAATTTAGGCGTAACATAGAGTCGTGCGAAATTTATGTTTTGTAGAGACTGAAATTACCGTGACGATTTAGACAAATTTCGCTTAGTCTGTATTTGGTTTCAACAAAATTCGCCTTGAAACGAAAGAGAATATTAAATTTCAAACGCTGAATTTTACTGTGAGACAGACTAAAACAAAGAACTTAGGTGAAACAGCCATTTCTTTTGTATGATAATTTAAGCAAATAATTCATATTTACGAATGAAAAATTATGGCCCCTTAAATAAAAATTACACTGCATCACATCCCATCAATAGGACTGCAGATATTTTTTTTTACCTTTGTATTTATCAAAACTGATATTTTGACTATCATGGGTATCTTATGATGTTGAACTTCAATAGTTATCATATCATTTTGAGATTCTATAAATTCAACGGTGAATACAATTTCGAACATGTTATTGTAATAACTATGATACGCTTGGTAAAGGAGAAATAAAACCATCAGTATAAATGACATTGTATTAAGTACTTTTTCAGTTTAAATCACGCGTGTAGGCGCTTAACTTCTCTAACTAACCAGTTCAATAAATTGTTTTTAATTTGACAGAATCATCCTGTGTGGAAGAGAAATCGTGTGAGATAAGATAGAGGGAAGCTTTATTGTTCATGAATAGCACATTTTCTGGTGGTTTGCACAGGTAGTACTTAGTTTACAAAGAATAATATTCACACTCACATGTTTTGCGTGTTCAGTTTGTACATATTCTTATAGAAATAGTATAGACATGGTGAAACACCAAGAAAAAAGTCTTAAAGCACAAGCCAAATATCAATTTCTATGGCATTCAACGTCTGCATTATGTTAATGGCAATCTGAACTATTGGAGAAGCTCACTCAGTTTTAGATTAGATGGTATTTTATTTTCGGAACTTTAATTTTCGACCGCATTGTTGTCAGTAACAACCATGAAACTTCAAATTTTCTTGCATGTGTTAGAATTTATCGAATTTCACAATATCACGTTCTTGTTTCAATTTAGACTTTTGGGCATTTATCGGCTGTATCTACATTTTTAGTATCATTGTTCAACTGAGCCCGCCCCCCCTTCCCCCTCCCCCGACGAGGCCCAATTTGTATTGAAAAAGGTATTTGATACATTACAGAAAAAATTACTTGTGAAAAACATCGGGGCGATTGATCTTATAGAGAGAGAACGTTTTTACATGTCTTCTTCATATGAAAAATTTTAAGTACCGCTATTTTTTTAAGACAAGTGTCTTTGAAACACCTGGAGATGTGCTGATGTAAAAATTATTTAAAGTTTTGAGAATAATCCTTGGGATTCTCGATTACAAACAAATGTCAAAAGACTGCTTGACGTTTCATGACGTTGAAGGTTTGTAAGAGCATGGATGGTAGAAATATTCATAAAATCATAACAAAACTGTAGGGTGAGTTTTTTTCCAACTGAAATTCGTTTTTATTCTTGTAAAATATATTTGTACACACAACAACTTAGAGTATTAACTATCATCCAAAATCACATGGAAAAAGACAAAGAAAAGAAAGGCAAGGGGAAAATTTTACAACAAGCAGTGGAGTTAGACAGGGGGAAGAGAATTAAACAATAATATTTTTTTTTAATCTAACAAAATAGAACTATTGAAAGTAAACTATGGAGTGTGAGTTTGCCCTCAATATTTCATTCTTACATAGTACTTTTTGAGATAAACAAAAATTCCTTCTCAACTAGATCTGAGATAAAGATAAAGCAATAAGGAGCTTAAACTTAAGGTGAGTAAGACAGAGTACATTCGACAGATATTGTAAACTAACCCCAAATAAGCCTTGACCTTAAATTATTTGGATTCCATGATTGAAGGTTTAAACATTTGGTTTATCCCTATATGGCTGATTTCTTGAATTTCATTTCGAATGGCAACTCCTCTTTGGGAATATGAATACTTGCAAGTACATGAATCCTACTTGAAAGTTGATATTTTTCCTAACACTCAAAAGATCAGAAAATGTAATACCGTTTGGAAGATACATGATTTATTCATTCATTTTGCTAATTTTATGTGAAAAGGTCAGAAAAATGCATATTAACACTTGAATATGGCAATCCTTCATCTACTTGAGAAACAGGAAATTAAGAAGTGACACAAAATAAATGTAGGCCTACATATAAAAAAGTCTTCTGTTGATTCTAAGAGAAGGTTCTGTCTTTCTATTGCTGTAGTTCAGGACAGAAATGCAAGGAAACTTGTATTGGATTGGATCTAATAGTTAATGATGTTTTACATAAGAGTAACAAAGAATGATGATGATAGGAAAAGACATGTAGGCAGAACACTGTACCTTATCAGTAATAGTTAAAAAAAAAGAAAATACAAGAGAACATAAATTAATGCATTATGGGAAGAAGCAACCTCTTAAGATATGCTAGACATATTAAACTCTCTCTCACTCTCTCTCTCTCTCTCTCTCTCTCTATATATATATATATATATATATATATATATATATATATATATATATATTACATGTACATCACCCGCTTTCTGATCATCGATCACTCAATGCTACCATCCCTCTACCTTTAAACCCACACAATCTGCTTTTGATGCCAGCCTCTCTTCTAGTCTTTGTGAGCCAACAAGGACTCTCATTTCGTGAGAGTTTAACAACTTTTTTCTCTGTTCCTTCAACCTCTAATATAGTTCCAAGCCTTCCTTAACGAAGCAGTTTTATTTGGAGGAAATTTGTCCTACTTTCCAATCAATTTCAAACTTTGTTTCCCTAGTTTCCCGACAAAAAGAGTAGACCTTCTTTCCAATGTAGAGGCTCAATCTTATTGCTTCTAGGAAAGAAACTGATAAATTGGGCGAAGGTTAATTATCAAAACACATTTCATTTCATGAAAGACATGCAGGGTGAGCTTTTTATAAGTAGAGTAAAACTTCCCACCTGAATGAAGCTTTCCATTAGAAATTATCTAAGATAGAAAAAAACCTCTTACATGTCTTGCCTTTTCCCTCTCCTTGACTGATTTAAGAGAAACTTAAGGGTTGTAAAACTAACCAAAGAACTGTTAAAGATTTGAAAAGCTAGATAAATTATTACTAACAATATAGTTATATTACCTAAAATGTTGAACAACGTCCAAAACCTTAAATTTTAATCAATGACTATCTCTTTTGAATGTCATTTGATCCTTGGAAACAAGCTTAGAGGCTCATCTTATAATAACCAGTAATCACAGGCACTGAGCAAAAAGGAGCAATCAAATGAGTAGATGTAAATAATTAAATCAATTAACAAATTTGAATACCTTGTGATCAAAATGTACATAAAGGAAACTAATCTAGATAAAATGATATACAGTAAAACTAAAACAACATCGACGTACAATGTGAAGAAAATCCTTGCAAGTTTGGAAAACAAGAACAATCTGGATTTCAAAACCAGAATCAAAACTGTTGCGATTTATCTACACCAAAGCAAATAGGAGTTTCAACAGAAAACTAGATGCAGGACCAACTTGATCTAACTCATGAAACAACTTTTTGCTTTTGTTCGTCTTAAAATTATTTATCAAATAAAAATCAGGAATCACTGAAATGGTGATAAAGCTGAAAAAGTATAGGCCATCTGGAAGAAGTCGGTTCCAACATCAATTCCATTTAAATTATGAGTTGGGGAACAAGTAAAAAAAAACAGCAAAAAGACACAGAGACAGAAAAATAAGTCTGACCTACAGACTGACAACTAGAAATTCGACGACAGACATTGAAATGTGGAAGGAGCAAAAATTTCAGTATCATCAATGTCTGTTTCTTCCTTTACAAACTGACAACCAGAAATTCGCCGACAGACATTGAAATGTGGAAGGAGCAAAAGTTTCAGTATCATCAATGTCTGTTTCTTCCTTTACAGACTGACAACCAGAAATTCGCCGACAGACATTGAAATGTGGAAGGAGCAAAAGTTTCAGTATCATCAATGTCTGTTTCTTCCTTTACAAGCGGGAAAATCTTTCATCGAAGTGCCTTAGTAAAGGTTGTTCATCAAATTTATCTGGTAAACTAAAACTGCAACAGCCTAAAACAATAACTTTATAATTGGAGAAAATTCGATGAAAAATAATAAACTTGAAAAAAAAAAAAAAACAAGTGAATTCAGAAGGCATATAGGCCCTTCAGTGTTGTTATGACAAGCTAAAAATTTCAGATGCGATGTATTTGAAACACAACTCTTTTTTTTATCGAACTTTTTCCCTATTTGTAGAATACTCAATACTTTCAAAAAGCTAGCCGTCTCTAAAAGAATCCCAAACATTCCTTGAAGATGCTGAGGACAAAGTTTTCAGCAGCGAGAAGGGTTTACTGCAACACTAATCAAATTATTGACCCCATTATGGTGCAAAATATTTTGTCTGGAGGCAAAAGGTGGACAAAAAAAACAAAAAACAAAAAAACAATAACTAGTCAATCTTAGAAATTCTTTTTTATGTAATAGCAGAATCTCCATAATGAATTTTACTTCTTACACGTATTTTTCTTATTTTCTCAAATACCATCATACTTCCAAAGTAAGTAATGCAAGCACAATTTTCGTTATGTTCAAACACATGCTGCAAGTAATCTCCATTTCTAATATTTTTCAAAGACCACGTTCTCAATTCCTCCTTGCCACTTGGTCCAATAAGATGTAATGCATTGTTCTTTTTATCACAAACAAAGACACAATCATTACTGCATTTGGCAACAGAGGGTGGATATTCAATTCCAGGAACTATAGGATAAAAAAAAATAATGTGAAAGTCAACAATAAATTTATGTGTTCAAACAAAATTTTTTTGTAATATATAATGTTCAGAGAAACCAACAAATGAAAATATAAGTCTTATAGCACAAAATCAGTCAGTTAAATTTTAGCAAATTACATTCATTGTTTGAAATCTAACATAATACCATAAGAGATGATTAAAAAATTGTACAATTTACTCTTAGTACACGGAGGAAAATCTGCGTTTTTACAGAGCTAATTTTGGGTCCAAAGTTGGGCCTGCATTACTGATATGCTTTGCACCATAACTTTATAAAAAAGTATTAAATTCTCACAAAATAAATATCAAAATAAAGGGTCTTAAAACGACTTGCAGCCAACCTGAAAGCAAATGATATCATCAACATCGGCTTTCCTTAAGTTGGGTGGGCTTTATGTTAGTCTGTGCGCCACACTGTGTGGCGAGCTGCAAAAATGTTACTACAGCTACTCTTGCTGCTAATTCATCAATGTTACTTATTAAAAGATAAACCCTCCTCTTTACACCACAGGCAAAAAGCAAATGAGCCCTGGCCTTATTATTAGCCTTCAGTTTCAAGGAATATGGGACCACATTTAATGAATGAAGATTTCATATGCATTTTCTCAGTTTTCAGCAATGCTAAAAAGCACACCATGTACAATGCTGGGAAACCAATATGGATTACTTTAGTTGAAAGAAGGAGTCCGGAATACTTTGATATAGACTAAAGGGCTATACATAAAAATAATATGAGTTTAATTAAGAGTTCTGACTTTAAAAATAAACTAACTATCAGATATCAAAATCAGTCTACAAACCTTTTTCAAAAACCAGTTGTCTAGTGAAGATATCAATTTTCAGAACATCATATCCATCACAAAAAACTATAGCTCCATCAGTTGTAGCACACATGTCAAAAATTCCATATCCACTATCTGAAACCAAATTTCATGAAACTAAGAGGATATATTTATTTCACATATTCACACTTCCTGGCTATAAGACAGTGAAATGTGGATAGCAGAAAGAAAATGTGGATAGCATTTGAACAAAGTTAAAATTCAGTATGAAGTTTTCATTTCAATAAAACCTTTGAACTTAAATAGTAAAAATAACAATTTTGAAAAAAATTAAACCAGTTTGAGTATATAATTTTCAAAGGCACTCTTTTTTAGAAAGCATGCTATTTATATTTGTCACAAAAACTAACGAATTTGGCAGAGTCATAAGTTTTAATTAAAGAACTTCTATGATGGCAATCAGCATAGCAAGATACTGATATTAAAATGAAGCATTCTGAAACAGTCTCTATTATTCATTTAGAAAGGCCACATTTCACCTTCTTTTTCCTTTAGAACACATCATATATATAATTATAGACGTGGTAAAAAAAGTTATGCTGAGGTATACAAAAATTTGTTGCTTTAGTGATACTCTTTGAAACAAGATGGATTTTTATGAAAACAGCTTCAACAAGAAAAGGAATACAGCAAAAACAGTTGAACAAAGTGTGATCAGATGCACTATCTTTGATGATTAAAGTCTAATAGAATGCCACAGATATAAACGTTCCCAGAATCTAAGTAACATGAAATTATTTCAAGAGTTTAAATGAAAAACCAAAACAAATGACTAGAACCTTTGTCACAAAATGGGAAATCGTATGGTTCAACTGATGGCGTTGCATTAAAAGATACCAAAAAATTTGTGAATGGCTTTATCATTCAATTACAAATGAAATTTTTGGGGAGGTTTTTACTATGAGCGCACCAATGATGAAGAATGTATTTTCCTTCAGCATATTATCTTAAAAACCCTTCCACCTGAAGCAAATATCAGATAAATTGATAAGGCATATAATATTTGTGAAATTGATACCTGGATCAGTGGGTATTATAGACTTTAAAAAATTTGAGCAAACACGAACCAAAAAAGATTTCAGGAGCCCAAAATACATTTTAAAATATATATATACATATATATATATATATATATATATATATATATATGCATTTTCCAGTAATGTTAAATGCACACCATGAAGAATGCCGGGAAAGCAATATGGATAACATTACTCTTTATATATATATTTATCAGATCTAAAAAAGAAAAAAAGGGGTGCTATTATTTGGTCACAAACAAAATAGACTAAGCCATCCATAGAACATGAATATCTACAAATTAAAAAAAAATTTAGAAGAAAAATGTCAATAAAAACGAAAAAAAAGAAGGAAATGAAGAAGAAAAATGTTCTTTCATTATTTTATCAACATCCAAACTTTATAGTTTGGGTCCAAAATTTTCTGCAGAAAATGAACAAAAAATTGCAGAATGCAATAGTAATTTCCTTTTACCTATCTTTAGGATCTTGTAAATGGTTCCATTTTCGTGCATGAGACAAATTTTTTTATCCATTCCTGCTGCAAATGCTTCTGCACTCAGAGGTGTTAATGCAGTAATATCAAATTCATCATCTTGGTATATTCTGCAAAAGGAATCTCTGAATACCTTGAGAGAAAGATACATCCAAATTAAAAATTTTTGCCTTATGAGACACATATAAAGTACATGATGTGGTATATCCAACCTGAATGGAAAATAAAAATTTGAGATACAATGTTTTGGCGGCAGAACAACAATATATATATATATATATATATATATATATATATATATATATAGAGAGAGAGAGAGAGAGAGAGAGAGAGAGACACATATAAAGTACATGATGTGGTATATCCAACCTGAATGGAAAATAAAAATTTGAGATACAATGTTTTGGCGGCAGAACAACAATATATATATATATATATATATATATATATATATATATATATATATATATATAGAGAGAGAGAGAGAGAGAGAGAGAGAGAGAGAGAGAGAGAGAGAGAGAGACACATATAAAGTACATGATGTGGTATATCCAACCTGAATGGAAAAGAAAAATTTGAGATACAATGTTTTGGCGGCAGAACAACAATATATATATATATATATATATATATATATATAGAGAGAGAGAGAGAGAGAGAGAGAGAGAGAGAGAGAGAGAGAGAGAGAGAGAGAGAGAGAGAGAGAGAGACACATATAAAGTACATGATGTGGTATATCCAACCTGAATGGACAATAAAAATTTGAGATACAATGTTTTGGCCGCAGAACAAAAATATATATATATATATATATATATATATATATATATATATATATATATATATATATATATATATATATATGGTCATTTACCAAAAACTGGGACATCAAAAAGACACCCTAGGCTGATTTTAAGGTTTGTTTTTTGATTCAAAGAGTATTGAATATGCAAGGGATCATATTTTATAAGTTTTGGGACAAGAACTCTCATAGTTTTTGAGATATTGATAATTATGTAATCAGGTCAAAAGTGTTACGTAAAGCATTGTGGGACTAAAAGGATATGTAAATCACCAGTATTTATGGTTTAAACTTGATCAGACTACATCTTATCACTGTCCACAAATGATTGAAAAGTTCAAAAGGTAATCACAATGACCAGAGCAACAAATAGTGTGTAAAAAACAACTATAATTCAGGCCAAATGACGTACAGAACTTTTCCACTTAACAGACATTATCATACTTTGTTTTTTTCAATTTATGTTATATACCAAACGACAAATCCAAATAGTCTTAGAAATGAGTGTTGCACAAGTCTACAGTTTTTTATCTATAAATTATTCGTTTGAAATGAGAAAAAAAGATCTTCAAATTATTTTGTAACAAACTTCACCGTTGATGATAAAATTGAAAATAAAATTCTACATTTTTTTTCCAGATCCTTATGATTTTTAAATATTTTGAACAATTTAAACTAATAAAAAGCTTTACGTAAATAACTAGACAAGTTTTAGACCATAGGAAAAATACATAACATAAAAAAATGGAATAAATGATGCATGATGTGATCCCCATAAATCACAACGAATAATTTCCTTAATCACTAAATCAGGACATTTCATGTAAATATCACAATTTAAGTTCTGAACGTCTATAGTAATGGTCTAAAATGTTTATACTCAACATTCGCAATCATTTAGATTGGATTGAATCTATTCTTTGCTAATAAAGAAGGGAACAAAATTTTGTAACATATTGATATACTACTGGTGGTAACAAAAAGTGCCAGTTGAGTCATTCTATTCTGCAAACATGAAGTTAAATAATAAAAACATATGGGGAAAAAAAAGGAAAGATTGAAAATCTAAGGAATGGAAAAAAAAGTAGAGCATTAAATGTGTTGAGGAAGAATTACTATCTAAATGTAGAGATTTACGTTCCTAGTGATCAAATATCCATTTTAACTTGCATTGCCTGCGTGGTTACTCAGTTGCAACCAACCCACTTTAGGGCTGCTTCCGATCATCTAAAGTCTGATTCAGCCTGCAAGGTGTGTCTCTTTGAGGCTTTTCTAGATGATCAGTAAACGATGGCAGCTAAAAGAGCACATTGCCATTATTATTGTTAGTTACCTGAGTGAAAATTAATGTTCAAAATTTTAATTTCATCCATTAGAAAACAGCTTTTACAGGTGAATATCTGACATCTGCTAACTTCCATATCTAGTTTAAAAAAAAATTGACATTTTTCAGTAAAAAAAACCTCAACAGCATATAACTGTTAACTCAATTATAGTATATGTACTACATTTGAGAAAAATTCTTCTATAACATTTCAAAATGCCTCAAATGAAACTTAGAATCTACAAGTAACTGTAAAGTTGCACAAAAAAAACCCAGGTTTATTGAGCCTTCACAGTTTCTTTGGAATCCTTTTGCGAAAGAAATAAGTGCTTATCAAATCAAACTACACATCTTCAATTGTTTAACTTCATCGGGTCAATTGGTGTATGAAATATGGAACTGATGATCATCTAGACCTATTGAGTACTCCATGCTTGTCATAATACATACCAAAGAAAGTTATATGTTTGTAGGTCGATCTCAAGTGTTTCTGGTAGTTCCTTGAAAAGAGGCTAAACAAAGCACAAGTACGTTATGCTACGAATGTAAATTGAACACATTAAGTGTATTAACCTTTTGCGATTTTAATTTATAACAAAGATAGTGATCTCATGGGAACTATAATGAGGCAGACATGATGAAAATCACCTTTGATTTTGACACAAAGAATGATGTACATTATTTAAACCCTGTTTTTTTTTATAAGAGACCATACATCTCACTCTTTAAACAAAGTCAATGAGTAGGATCTAGATTTTTTTCTTAAAATTTCTGGTTTTCAATAACTAGGCAGAACTTTGTCTAACCCTTGTGTTTCATATTATTCTTTGAAATTATCTACTTTTTGAAACCAACTTTAATGTTTTTTTAGTTGGCTAGAAATAAAAATACATGACATTTCAACGCACACCCATAGAAAGGCTCAGTTTTTGGCAACTGACCATATATAGTGTGTATATAGTGCTCACATTTACTTATTTAAAACATATGAATGGCTTGGAAAAAACAACCCAAGTCTTGTTAGGTGTTATAGCGCCGCTTAGGTGCCCCAAATTTAATTACAATATTGATATGAAGGAGAAACAAAAATATCTTTATTTATTTCTGACAAAAAGAGGTGGAAACGATGAGGGAGGGGGAAGGAGGAGAAAGCTCAAGAAACTCCATTTGTTACTTTTTTTTTGTTCAACTAAACAAAGCTGTGCCAATATGCTCACGTTTTTGAATTCTTGCACTTGCTGTGAATTGAAAGACACTATTACAGCAATACCTAATATGGTTAAAGAGGTCTCTGCCTAACATTATAGTGTTTATTGTGACCTGAACAAACATGATTCCAGAGAAAATGATAAGTTGCCATTGCTATTTCCTGTGATCCTGATTGAATCTTTAATCCTCTAAACTTAATACAGTTATGCCCAACTCCATGTCATTGCTGTGAATATATTTAAAATGGGAACTATGGAACCTCTTATTTAAAGCTATACAACCCACTAAAAAACACTATACTTCTTGGAACACAATTTGTTGAAAAACATAACATGCCTGAATTCACTACTTTTTGATGTAATCTATTTTTCATATTTTTGTTTCCTTCTAAGTTTCTTTTGTAAACTGAGGGCCAACTGGTGACAAAACTGATGTCAGGTGGTAAAAATTGGATTAAAAACTGATGTTGAAGATCACATCACGTGGGAGTGCAGAGCATTTGATGGCAAGCGAAGAAAATTCAAGAATTCAAATTCTTGGGAAGCTAGCTCTTGACTGTTCCGCTTTCCCTATTGCTATTAATCTCTACTTTCTTGTTCCAGTGATGTTTGTGCAGACATGCATAGTAATTCTCAATTCTTACTTTATCTTTCAGTGTGCATAACTTCAATTTTTCAAAAGTTTAGTGTCTATCTAGCAGACTTCAAACAAACATTCTGTTGGCTCCTTTTGGTAACCAGCTGCTCTCTAGGTTTACACAAGTGATAAATTTTAAATTTAGAGGATAACTTTTGGGCATATTTTCAGGTAACAGGAGATGAAAATAGCTTGTCATACAGAAAAAATTTTAGAAAATAATATCTCAGATTATTTGACATTGGGTATGATGATACAGGGGACTTTTTTGTAGAAAAATTTATGTTACTACAATTTGGTATGATTGTGAAACACACCAAGACAGTCGTCAGTGATCTGTACCCTTGAGGTAGACATTACCAATAAAATAAAAAAGTTATGTTAAGCGCAAGCTTTATCACACATTCTTGTTTCACTTAGTTGAATTCTAACATAACATTTCATAACATTGATAATCAATCATTTAATGAAAGGTAAAAGGAGAAAAAGAGAAATTCAATTAATATGGTTTTTACAGATAGTTTACCTTGTAATTATCTCTTCCTTTCCAAAAGAACAGGTAAATAACAGGGCCACTGGCTACCACGACTTTATCGTCAGTCAGTAAGGCCAATTTGATTTTCCCTTTGTGTAGTGGACGTGTTACAAGTAATTTCATCTGGTCGTAAAATTCAAATAATATGTTTCCAAAATAGCTAAAAATGCAAACAGTAAGGTCTTCCAGACTGTGACTCTGAGTCAATTAAAATATTTTTTTCTTCCCATATTTGATTCTTTGACTGGTGGAAATTTTAACAAGCCAAGACCACAATTCTTTCGGTCTGTTTTTTCAACAAATGATAAATTAGAGTTCAAGAAAATTGAAGAAATTAAAACCAAAAAAAAAATTCTACTTTTGATAAAATTTGAAATTCAAACTGAAATTATCGAAGTGAAATTGACAATCTCCAATGTGTAAGCTTTATAAAAGAATAAGCAATCTAACAGTAATAGAGGCTAGGACAGGCAAATGTAGACCTAAAAATATGAAAATAGACATGATCCATAATGAAATAACTAAAAAAGGCAAAATCAATCACAAGCCTTGATCTAACTTGAGACCACCAAACTGGAAAAAAGACTAATGTTTGGAACGGGATTCGTAAATGTATTCAAGTTTGTTTTTGTTCTGTAAAAAATATGGATCTTTTCGTTTTCAGCAAAGCAACTTCTCAGTCTTTTAAAGCCAGAACAAAAGTTACTGTGCCAAAACCATCTTTTTATGAAGATGGGGGTAAATCTGCCATTAGGAATTGCTGATTTTGTCTCTGCAAGGCTATGAGAAGTGGCCAGGGGCGGGGTTCAATACCTGTTAATAGCACTTGTCCTTTCTTGTGTTTTTACATCTTTAGCTTTATTCGTTGTGATTGATTGTGCCATTCTATTGATCTCAAATGTGGTAATACTTCTTAGTTAAAAGATTTAATTATGGGCACTATTGTTCCATTCAAATGAATAATTGAAACATACAGTCATTTTGCTACATTAACAGCATGTGCCAGTTACGAGTCACCTAGCCTTATCACTGAAAACAGATTAACACATTGAAATTCTGAGTTATTCCTTCAAACGGCCTTACTTGAACAACTAGTGATAAATCATCTGCTTCATATTTCGAACAAACACATAAAAACGTAACACACACACACACACACACTCTCTCTCTCTCTCTCTCTCTCTCTCTCTCTCTCTCTCTCTCTCTCTCTCTCTCTTCTCTTTCTCTCGCACATTTGCTCACCTACTTATCTTCTCATCTATCCATCCAGTCATTCATCTATCTGTTTATTTTACATATCTATATCTACCTATCTATCTGCCTTTCTACCTATCTATATATCGATCTTTCAATCACTGCATCTAATTATCAATTTGTCAATATGTAAACATTGAATAATCATTTATTTTTTCCAAAAGTGACTTAGAATTGAAGCATTTCTAAGCATTTGCCTTCGATATGCATCATAGTAAAATATTTATTATACCTGTGTTTGTATTTTTTATAATCAATTTCGCTTGATCTTGAGTTTGAATAAATCTCTTACTTTATACAATGACATTACATGCATTTTTAAATCTTATTTTTGGCTTTATTTTGAAAAGAAGCCATTGTTTATGAAGGAGCTCAGAAGATGAAATTGAAGTAGCTAAGGGTTAAATTAACCTTTTGTTTTCAGATTTATCATATGAGAGGTTTTACAACTCTGCGGGGATAAAATGAGACTTCAATTGTTAGTGTGCATTTCTTCCTTTCCAAAAATAATATTTATCACGGGATGTTTTTCTACCCTTTGGGCACATAGTTATAGAGATGAATGGGTTCTTGATTAAAATCAAACCAAATCAAAATATTGAATATGTGTTCTTCACTGTAAACAAAAATGGTGGCCATAAAAATGCTAGCACTCATCAAATCAGTGCTTATCATTTCACTCATTCTTATCTATCTAAATGGGTATGCAGCTTCAGTCAATTTTTTTTTGGTAAAGCAATTAACTAATAAAAAATGGCTTTGTTTAGGCAACTGTAATAAACAAAAAGAGTAGTAAGATCTTCCAGGATTTGCTCTTACTTCAGTGCATCCTCAGTAATTTGAGCATAAATTAAGCTTAAGTAAATTTATGACTTCACTCCATTGGCCCAAACTTTTTAAGTGGAAAGGAGATACCTACAATCAGTATTGCTTGAAGTGTGGGTTTTAAAGTAGCTTATGTGGCTCCTTTTTTTAATAATGCGTAAATAATAAAAAAAAAAGAATTTGAGGGTTCGTATTGTTTTTGTAAGCATCAAAGCTTCTCTAACAGAAACTCTAAAAAAATGATTTGATGCTTTAATTCTAAAGCTCATTACTTTGACAAAACATTTTTTATCTGTAATGTTAAATACATAAACAGAACATAAACATTATTTAAGATTAGTTAACATTTGCCTTATACAAAATTTGATTATGGCTTAATACAATATGAGTTATATAGTATCTAATTTTTAATTGGCTTATTTTGATGTTCAAACATTTGGAAAAATGGTTAAAAATATTAAACAAAAACTTTACTTTTTCAGCGTACAGTACTTTATTCTCAGGAAAAAAAAAAAAAATATATATATATATACATATATAACATTATATGTATATAGTTTTAAATTTTAAAAAATCCAACCTGTATTTTTACCTCATTATCGAGCAGCTTCAAATATCTATATTTCTGATCAGTTTCTTCAGCAATTATCAAATATTTATCCTCTGTCACTACCATATCTGTGATCCATGAAGATTCGTCCCCTGGGGCTTTTAGCATACACGTTTTCATCAGTCTGAATATTGTAAGCATGAGATGAAAACAAATTCAATTATGTCTCATAGCAACAGTTTCTTGTACTACTTCTACAGCACTTAACTGTAATTATATTTATTTCGCAAAGCATGATCAAATCACGTAATGTATTGTCACTAATAGGATTGTATTATGTCGTTGTGTTTAGGCAATTGCAACTTAGTCCAATGTAAAAGTTAATTTAATTGAAAAAAAAAACTTTTTTTTCTTTAAGTATTTTGGCTAATGCACAAACATAATTTTGCATATTCAAAATTTGTATCACTAAGGAACCTTCTTGAAATTGTGACTTTTTTCTATGGAGGTTCACAATCTGTGCAATTCACAATGAAAGCCATTTACCAACATCAGTTCAATCACCTCAAAGACCTCATTTTTCTCATAGGAATACTATGTACTCAAAAAAATAAAACCAGATCAACTTTTCAAATGTTGGAAGACCTGTTGCCTAAAAAAAAATGAATAGCTTCATATACAGGGTCAAATATGCTCTCACAAAACCTTTTACATTGATTGCACGTACACGAAAGGTTGTGGACAATACATTAGCTAGAAACCTGCAAAATTATCAGCTAAGTGCACAAGGATAATTAATCACATGCCTGGCAGCAGGCTAGGTCCCCAGTGCTAAGAGGAGGGAGGCAAGTGTGTGATTTCTGTGATGAGGTCAACTGAGTCACTGCATTACTGGTAGCATGTAGTTGAAGCATCATGCAATGACCGTTTTTAAGCAACTTTTGATCTTCATATGTAAATCAGTTTTCAACCTACAGATTCAGACAGTGCATCATTTTAAAGTATGATTCCATGGCATTTTATCCTGCTGACAGAGCGCAGCTTTACTTGTGCGTAAATTACACTGTTGTTTCATTTTAACTAGGTAATTAGTTTTTTCAAAGGTACAAAGATAATTTTCGATGTTTGTTCCTTCACATTCACCAAGTTTTGTGAATTTATAACTGCCCAATTAAATGAGCAGGTGTGAAAGACAACTTAATTGAAGAAATGCCAACTTCACAAAGATAAGAGACGTATATCCTCCACAGCTATACAACTGCACTGAAGAAAATTTTACAACAATGAATAGGTGGAGACGACTACTACAATAAAGAAAAGCAATTTTACAACAACAGATATATCTCTTCCAGAACCAAACATAGTGCAGTTTTAAAATATATAGAATCTTGAGACATGGAATTATTTTCACCTTGTCGTGAAGACATTCTTTAAATGAAAGACTGATCTCAAGCAAAAAGTGAACTAATTTGGGTGTAATCTTTTAAGCAGCCCTCTTTTCAGTATATTTCTCCACTGAGACCATTATGTGGTGCTGGTGACCCATTACTGATACAGTGTAGTGATGTGATGAAAAAGTGCTCTCCAATACGAAGTAAAAATATGTAACTGTTCAGAAAATATTACAGAGAAAAACAAATTTATGTCCCAGCATTTTTAAAAGATTTTTCAGTTTTTCACTCCATTAATAAAAATAACATGTTTCTTTTCATGCATTTATATTTATAAAATAATAATAATAATAATATGTTTTAAAAAAAGTAATCCGCTTTGAAAATTGCAAACCACTGAAAACCATCTTTTATTATGTTATTTGGTTCATCATAGCAAATTTGGCAAAAACATTTGATCAATTAATTACAATAAAAATATAATGAACTCTCAAGATAATTTTTTGCCGAAATCCACAACTTTTCTTTCATTGTTTTTTGCACCCCGTGGCACTCTGATCTTGGCAGATCAAAATTCAGTAAACATCATCACTGTGCATTGAATAGTTTTGGAGGAGATTGCAGAGAAAAAATCAAAGTTGTTTTTTTTTATAATAAAGATAAATTCAAGGGAGTATCAAGTATGTCTGAAACTGCATAACTTCCAACTTAAAACATTGGATTTTTGTGCTATTATTATATCTTTTAAATATTACTATTATAGATACACCTTCGTTTATCATGGTTCTATAACTTTGAAGAAAAGAAATAGATTTTAAAGGTTAACCTGCAAGCCATTATTTTACCCACTTGCACTTACTGTTCACAATTTTGCAACTTAATTAGCAAATGAGCAACTAGCTACTATCAGTCATAGCCAGCAAAACGATCAACTGTGAAAAACATCTTTGATAGGCATGTAGACATCTTTTATCAGCTCATGCTCTTCCATATCTTAATGAATGTGAACTATGTAAGATTTGCTGCAATCGCTGATGGAATCGGAAACAAAAAGATTCACTGCAAGACAATGCAGCATTAAGTAACACTATTAATTTTCCTCTGTGCCCTTTGTGTATTATATTTAAAAAAAAAACACACATAAAACTCTACTAGTTGTATGATAACTCTGTATATAAATCCTAAATTTCCTTTACTTTAATCTCATGGACCTAATTCCCATGATATTGCGATACCATACAAAACTTATTAATTTCGCTGGATGTTATAGTTAACCCTATGACCTGTGAAACTGATGACCCTTGCAAGTGGTGGGAAGGCTCTATGTCAAACGATTAACATTTATCCAATGCTATGCTGTGTCATTCCCTTCAGGATCAGATTTATAAAATTTACAAGGTGGGCAGGAACATGTATATATCGGTCTGCAAAATGGTTTAATTTTTATGACTGCATTTTGTGAGGAACACATTTCTTTTTTTTATTTTCTATAACAATAATAACCAAATTGACTGATCACAATTTGTCAAAAAAATGATCTATTTTCATGAAAATATATGTGCAGTAAACAAGCAGCAAATTTATGTAATCACCAAAAACCATGAAAAGAAAAAAATTCTGCAAGTAAGATTTCTTATGAATATTTTATATTGCGACATATTAACACCCCCTTTTCTAGATCACTCTGGCTTACTCTCAAATGGCACTCACCAAGTAGCTTGAACTCATGCCCAAGTCACATTTAATTGTCACACTTGGCAATCATGGTGCACAAGCAGTTTGCAAGCTTGCACCAGCCATGGCAAATTATTAATTGAGCAAATAAAGGTCAAGATGTTAAATATTTGATGAATGCTATGAGTTTCATTTTTTAAAGCAATATTTAATGAACAGCTGTGATAAAAATGACATCTTTTAAAGCAAAAGCCTCTGCATTCAGGTTGACAGCATCAATGAAGAGGGGGATGTTTAATTGAAGTATAACTGCTACTCTTGCCATTTGCAAAATGCTATTAGTTGTTATTTTTTAAAATGTACTGACTTCTGTAGAGAAATAACTGAATTTTATGGCCACAAGATGTGAATGATAAAATGATGAGGGTGAGAGAATGATGTGATTAGCTGAAATTTTTCTCCGCTGGTTTGGCGCTTTGACAAAGCTGTAAAGCTTAGGGCCTTTATCACGACTTAACACGATCAAAATTGGAAACCATTCTATTAATCAATCCTCACCTGAGATCCATATTTCTAATTTGCACAGGCATTTCAGGAATCACCACTCTTGTTGAAGCAAGGGTTCCCTGAACTTGCTGTTTAATGGTTTCCGCTTCTATCCCGGTATGGGCTGGATTTTGGACGTTCACTTCTGCATCAGACTGGGCTTGATTTTGGACATTCACTTCTGCACCAGCTTGCATTTGATTTTGGACATTCACTGCTGCAAAATCTCTTTGAGATTGTTTTGGGGCATTTCTTGCCACAACTCTCTGAGCTCTCTTTGAAAAAAACGATTCTGTGCCTTGCTGACCTTGTTTTGGAGCATTTATAACTGAATTTCCCTGAGCACGTGTTAGATCATTCATGGACAGATTTATGTAGCTTTCATTTAAATTACTTTGCCCTATATATTTCTGAGGAAAGTAGTCATATTGATTAAGTAAGGAAGAAAGAGGGGGAAGGGGGGTGAGAGAGAGAGAGAGAGAGAGAGAGAGAGAGAGAGAGAGAGAGAGAGAGAGAGAGAGAGAGAGAGAGAGAGAGAGAGAGAGAGAGAGAGAGAGAGAGAGAGAGAGAGAGAGAGAGAGAGAGAGAGAGAGAGAGAGAGAGAGAGAGAGAGAGAGAGAGAGAGAGAGAGAGAGAGAGAGAGAGAGAGAGAGGAGTTCACTTACATCAATCCACATTTGTATAATTACAGAGCAAAAGAAATTCTAATTCTTCTTCACTTGTGACCATAACATTTATCTCCATAATATTTAGAGGCAAAAATTTCCTTCTAGGGTCAGCTAGAGATTAATCTTAAAAATGGATAACATCATATTTACTGCTCTTTGCTTGCTATATAGAAAGTCATAGTTATCCTCCAAGAATAAATACTTGCAAAGCCAAATGACCTATGTCTGAGAAACTGTGGGATAAAAATTATCCTTTTCTCAAATGAACTTTCCATCCTGGTTGTCAAGCTCTAACTGGGTTAGAATTTGGGTTTCTTTATTTCATCAGTAGTGCTGGTCAATTGCATTATTTCTTTACCTCCCATTCAATTTTTCTAAGGCTAGCAAAATATAATGAAAGCTGTTAATTCTTTTAAGATTCACATCAACAAACTCTCAACATTTCAAGCAAAAAGAAATTTTCAAACCTATTCATATAAAAAAAACATGTAGTTTCCGCTTCAACTACTTTTTGTTCTGTGATATTTTAATAGTACAACATACAAATTTAAATGTAAGAAATTTAATTCAAAGTGTTAGTAATTTTACTAAGGTTATGGTTAGTTTTATAATTCAAGATATATATCTTTAATTTTTAAATGTTTTGTTAATTGGAGAAATAGAGCAAAGACAAATACAAAAAGAGTTTTTTAAAAAAAAGGATACCTCAGTATTTCTCCTAATGAAGCTGTGCACTTTTGTTAGCTTTTTCTGAACAGCATGTAAGGATAAAACATTCTGAGGAAAACAGTAAAAGAAATGAGAATTTTGATCAAAACAGTTCATTTCAATAATAGCAAGCAAGCTTAATGTCATATAAGACTTTTTATCAAAGTCTGAATAATTATGTGACATGATTTAGACCTTTTTTGGATCGTGACATCTGGTGTTCAGATTATGGCATGGTCAGACAAATCATAGTATTTCATCTCTGAGGTAAAATAAATAGCTGACAATAAAATTGACTGAGAAAACAAATAAAACTATCCCAATAGGCTCTATTAATTTACTGAGTGTAACTATTAAAGTAACAAGAGGTGAGTGAATGTGAGGTCAGATTTCACATCACATCATGGTTCGGTTACTAAAAGCTTTACATAGGCACAACCAAGGCATACATAATCAATCAAGTGCTGCTCATAGACCTGCATCGAGTAGTGAGTTGTATTTCATCAATATTACTAGCAAAATCCAACAATTCTGCCAGGTTGTTTTAAGGCATCTTTATAGTATCTTTTAAATACCAAGGTGTAAAATGATTTTTATGCAGAGAATCAGGGACGGCAGATGATAACAGAGGTTAAGATGGAGATGCTTTCAAAATATTAGTTAATATTACTGATTGGCTGAATGCCACTGTGACAGAGAAAGGCTGGGTAGGACAATACAGAAACTTATACAGATTAGCAAAAGTATGGTGATTTGACCAGCCCCAAGATCAAATGCAAGCAGGCTTTACTCTATATAAATACTAAGACAAACCAAGAAGCTTTGCATTTAGGTTTCATATTGGGCCTCTTTGAACAGTAGGATATAGATCTAAAAAGATCAGGAATCAACCTGTATCTTTCCATGCCTGTGTAAAATTCCATTCCCCAGTCATCAAGGCTTGTCTTATGCAAAAATTTACTTACTGTCTCTTTCATGTCTTGAACTTTAGAAGCAAGCTTCTTATGTCTTCTCATCTGCTTTGCACTCTTCAATTTCTCCTTTTGAACTGCGTTGGCTAACTGTTTCTGATTTTCTTGCTCAGTCTTAAGAAGAAAAAGGTCTTCCTGTACTTTCTTCATCTCATCTGAACAAAATAGAAATTTATAAGATTTTGATGATAAATATCCACAAAATGAAGATAATCAAATCAAAGCTTTATGATTTTAAAATTTTTACTTGTTTATATTTCTTAAACAGAAATATCCTGCAAGAACAAAGTAAAAAATCGCATAAAGATGTCATGACAAGAAGTATGTCATGATTATACAATAGTTTTAGAACTCTAAAATGATTTGAAGACACTTGTTGGTGACAAAAGATCATTGCTATAGCCCTACGTATTTAGATATTAGTCTATATAATTATATAAATAATAAAAATACTACTAGACTGTCAAAATTAACATACTGACGACATATCTTCTTAAGAGTTTGTAAAACTTAAAGTGTTAAAACAAGACAGCCCCTTTTATTTCAGATCACAGTGAAAATGATGACCCACAAGAAGGCCTCTGAGCAAAAAACAATTGATGAGTGTAAGTGTGGAAAATAGAAACAGAGTGTCCCCACGAAAATAAAGAAGTAGGAATAGTTCGGAGAAGAGGTAAAGGTATGTCCTCACTCAATCATTTAAAAGAAAAGGGATAAAGACTTGAGTAAAGACAAGTGGCCCTTAATTTTACATTTAAAGACTTTATGGTTTCATAGACTTTTTTTTTGTTTGAGCCTTTTGTCCAACTTACCCAAAGATGTTTGCAATAGGTATCAATGCCTTGATGAAGTGATATGCAGGAATGAAATTCAAATGTTCAAAAGTTTTTTTAAGCTTTCTTTAAAAAAAAACTTCCATGTGCATTACTTTGAAAGTGTTAGGATAACTTAAACGATCCAGGGGAAAAAAAATAGGGTTTAAAATTCATGTATGCCGATAATATTTTTAGCTGTTCAGATGTTGTTAAAACTACCTTGGTACATTTTCATTTCTCTAGATTTCTTCAATTTCACAAATGCATTTTGGAAGCTGCCTTATTCTCGAGATTATGAATCATTTTTGTCGGTCACTTACTTTTTAATTGATCAAGTGATTCAGTATCCACTTCATTTTTGGTAAAAGGAGCATCCTTACCTGTATGAAAAAAAAGATTGAATATCAAAATAACATCAATAAGCTCTTTGCTTTTTTCTTACTTTTTTCTACTCTTTAGAATTTGCATGGGACATCAATCAGGTGCCATGATCTTTAGCATAGGTGATCATGACCTTAGACGCATCTTGATCCCTCATCGCTTTTAGTGCATTTGTCACTCTTCCTACATTTAATCACTTTTATTCTTTTTTACATATTTTCCCCTCCATCATTCCAGTTGTCACAAGATGTTCTCGTTTCACTCTTCTCATCTAAATGGTCAATAAAGGTTGCTTAGCATTAACGAATTCTATTTATGAATGGTATTGTTGTGTGGGCTTCTTGTAACACTGTTTCATTTAATTTCTTTGCAGTTGATACAATTCAGAACATACTCTGTTGGAGCCACATTTCTGTGGCCTTTAGTTTCTTTTGTAGCTGTTTTGAAATAGTTCAGGCCTTGCATTCATAGTAATCATACATCATGCAATTTCAGTGTTGTTGCATCCATCGATTAATATTAAAGTACCCAAGTTTTTTTAATTGAAATGGGGAATAATGCTGTATTTAATTAAAAAAAAACTCATGTTCTTGCAACAATTAGTAAATTGTATATTAGTCAATTTAATCACATGAATGCATCAAGAAAGGTCATGAGTTTCTCTATGTTATAAACTAAATATTCAACGCTGTATAAGAAATTATCTATTATCAGAGCTCTATTCACTCTGAGCAAACACAATAGAACAAATAAAGCTATATTATCATTAAGTAACACCTAATCATATGTAAACCTAAATTTTCGTTGGAAATTTGAATTTTTGCAGCTATTTATTTTCTAGTATTAATGCTGCAAATGTTAATTAGAATAGTAGGTCAAAAAGAAATGTTAATATTTTCAGTATAAATTATGTCAAGAGTGAAATGAATGATTCAATCAAAATTGAGAGAGGGTGTGATTTTAGAAGTCATCAAACTACTAAGAAGACTCAAGAAATTTAACCATTTTGCAGTATTACCACTTACTTAATATGGATGGCAGTTGTTGACTTAAAAAGGTAATTGCCTGGTGCATTGCCTCATCCGAAGTCTCTCTAGATAAATCTTTACTTGTTACTACTTTCTTTGCCTGCAATTATATAAACATTGTATTTTCTATATTATTAACACTCTTTCTTAAAATGGTGAATCTCATATTGACATACAATAATTGCACATTTTCAGTTTTAACAATTTTTTTCCTCCTGCATACTAGTCCATTTATCTCTGCCTGCCCTCCAGATCTAAACCAACACTTAAATTAGTATTGAGCCTTGATCTTGCAATAATCAATTACAAAATTATCAAAAGAAATTGTAATGGCCAGTCCTCCAAGTTTTCTTAAAAGCAGCGATTTCGTTTCTTCAACCTGTAATCCCATGAAATACATGCAAAACTTCATTAAAGTTTATTCCGTGTGCCAAACTGTCAATGGAATTGCCTATAGGTTTGAGCATTGTGAAAGGCAAATCAAAGTTCTTGTTGATTTACATATTTTCAAAGAAAATTCTCCAAGGACAACAGTGTATTGAAAAATAACTTCAGAAGATAGAGAATGCTTTGTCTAAATACAAAATGCATGTAAAGCAAGTCTGAAGACTCATGCACCTATCTCTTTTAAATTTATAAACAACAAATGAGTATGATGAACATCTTGAGAGTGAACATTAGCTTTAAACTCAGACCTATCATAGCTGCTAATTTTCAAATTCAATATTAGGCACTGGCTATCAGATAAAAGGGATCAATTTAGATTTTTGCCACCTCATATTCATCTTGTTATTGCTAATTTTCAAAATCAAAACAAAAAAGCACTTTGAGAAATATAATGTAGCATACATGTATGTACCTAAATCTGATCTTGCAAATTAACAAACACCTCTATAAATTTAGTGCTTTCTTAATACAGCTCATCATTATATGCAGCATAATAAAAAAAAATATTTTAAGATGCATAGGAAAGGTTCTTGCCTCCTCAACAAACACCTTGATCTTGTCAATATACTCTTTTGCCTGCTCATCTAGAAAAGAGCATCTCATAGCATCATAACTGTTGATTAAATATTATAACAGAATTAGATAATAAAAAGAGATTTGGACAGAACCCATAAAAGAAAAAAATTATTTTGAATGTCTACAAGAAGACACATATTCTGTATAAGATTCTTCTGCTCATAAAACTTAGGGGATGTTAAATTTTTCTCAATGAAAAAGAGTGCCCTTTTCATAGGCTTTGAATATAGTGTAAGGCATAAAATATTATTTTTACTTTTATGACTGAAAATATCAAAATATAATGCAAAAGTTCAAGTAATTTTCAAAACTTTTTGTCTCGATATTTAGATAAGGCCACTTTATGGTGTTGGGATGAGCTAAATTCAAGGACAAGAAGGTTAAACCTGGGTGCTTTTGTATGTTTAACCATTTTCATTATAATTCTACAATAGGAAGCTAGAGATATTTCAACAAATTATCCATCTATCAAGAGGATAGTAATGTGGTTTGACTTGAAATCTCTGATATTAAAGGCATCATATCTCCTTTTTCTTTCACCCAAACAATCTCATCTTTCTTGAGATTGTTCTATTTTTTTTTTTCAAACCTTCTTGCTTTTTTATTGAAATAAATATCTATAGACATGAAGAAAAACAAAGCTTATATTCTAAATTTTACTTTCCGACAGCAAATCATATATATCTCTTTGCCTAAGCCAAATCAATGAAAAGACAGTGGGGTGAGAGGAGGAGAAAGTATAAACGAAAGAATGAGGTAATGATTGTGTGCTCACCTGACAAAGCAAAGTCATTGCTCGAGATTCCATCATAATTATAAGTGTGACCATTAATTCGCTTTTTTTTGTCAAAATAGGGTAAAAAAAAAAAATAAAACAAACTATAAAAAGCCAATAAAACAAACACAAATTAGCAAAACAAAAATTTTTGTTGTTGTTTTTCTTTTCTTTTTTTTGTCTCTGGGATTTACATTACCTTTAATCCACAGAAAGATATGAAAAGACAGCAATGAAAAAAAGCAACTAATATTGCCAGGTAGAACAGAAAAAAGTGACAGCTAGAGGAATGTTTATGTTATCAAATACACAAACTTAGCTTTGAGCACAAGATTAAAAATGAATCATCATTATATAGATTAGCTCCATGGAGTTATCACCTGTGGCTCATTTTTTTGGATGAATGATGAACCTTTTCAGAAGACTTTTCTTATGGACTTTTTAGCTCTTACCATACACCTAGACAAAGCAAACAAAAAAAAATTTTCTGAAATAAATCTACTATTAAGCATACAAAAGTAAAGTTGAAAGGAATAATATCTCTGATTCCATTATTCGAATGCCAAATTTTGACTTTTTCCACCTCATGCTATAATTACAAAATAATTCTTTAATTTTTGTCATAACTTTTTACTTATACTCAATTCAAATATGGGTAATAATTACTTCTTTAGCTTCAAGTTTCCATACACTTATTGGGGAGTTGCTGCATAAAAACAATGAAATATAGAATTCAAGCCTAGATCTTTATAGTCTCTTTTAAATACCAAGGTGTGAAATTTTTTATTGAATAATTTCCTCTTGGAAACTCTAAAACTTTTGCAGAATAAGCATGATATTCTCATGGAATTATTATTGCTCGCAAAAAAAAAAATTGCAAAAAAATAACAACTCTTAATGTGCAAATCCTGACCTCTGAATCAAGCATTGAATAATAATATAAACTTCTGGTATAAAATAGATTTAGGCATGTAAACATTAAATTCTAAACAGTAAATTTGCTATTAAAAAAATGGTGAAAAAAGAAGGCACAGATTGTTGATATATTGGTTTAGGACTTCCAAAATCACAAGCCAATCAGAATGAAGTTCAGGTCTTACACATGCATCATTGGCATGAAATATCTGATTCATAATCTTGCATGGTTATGTTTTTTAAAGTGTTTTAGTCAAACATGTTTTTTTTTCACATGCAAACATGCGGAAAGAAAAGTCACTTTCATCAGATTTGTTAAAGCTCCTAAATTAACTCAAAATATTCCTTTTTTTTTAATTTCTCTTTAAAGTTTTTTTTCAGATTTTTTTTTCTTTCATGTTTATCCCTATTACTTTTACAAAATTTCCAAGTTTTGTCGCATAGCTGAAAAGTTTGTCTTTTAGAAAAATATCTTTTTTTCTTTTTGTTTTTCATATTGACTGATAAGTCAGACTGTCATCCCATTTTTTTCGCCTCTTCCCACCCCTTTTTAAATCAGTAGGCTGTTGATATTTTCTTCAAACTAAGGCCATACTTAAAAAAAAAAAAACATTCTTAGTCTTTGTTACTAGTCTTTGCACCTTAAACCTTATCGAGCAGTGAAGATATACATAATGTGATATTAAGCATGTTATCAAAACCTCATTATGAAAGTTGCTGATCTTGTTTATCAACAATTTGTAAGTAATTATATTCTCGAGTTGCAACACTTTTTAACGTACTAGAGTCTAGATCTAGTCTATATAAATGATACATAAAATGTGATCCAACTCAAGAAATATGGTTAACTATATCCTTATTGATATACAAAGCTATAGAAACAAATCTGATTTAAAATAAAAAAAAAAATTCTTTAGATCTGAATAACGATGTTGAATCTTATCTCAGTGAACATACTCTTGATCTGGAGTATTTATCTTGAAATGGATCCTTAAATTTAAATACCAAACCTTAAAGAGAAATTTGATTGTTACTTCCAAGGCTTGGAAATCAATCCAAGAGTCTCTCCAGTCTAGCTAGATTCAATTAGCAAGATCTAATCTAGATCTTGTTTACTTTTCGCGCAACGTATTGTTTCACGAAAGTGAATTTTAAAGCTAAAAAAATAGCGATTTTAATCAAAATAATGTAAACATTTTAGATCGTAAATTTCGAATGAGAAGAGCATTGGGTAAATTCCATCCCTTCAGCTACCAATAGGACGAAATCGAGGCTCTGAGGACAAGATAAACGAGATCACATTCTGAGAAGTGGGTTTTCCCCTCACAACAACATAGCTATTAATAGATCTTTACACTCTTCTTTCCAAGCCTCGACTAGCACCGGGTCCCGCCGCTTAATAAGAAAAAAGTCAATTCAACTTGAAAGATTGTGTTTGAATGTTTCATCGTCGTTTATACTGTATAGTTAAGTTTCAGTTGCATTCTTTGCCAAACAGTAATATTAATTTAATATTACTCATCACTGCATTGTTATTTCTGTCATTTCATCGATGATTCTTGGAGAAACTTAACGTCCCCTAAGTTTTCCGGTTAACCTCATACATTGATTAAAAGTAAGGGATACGAGGGGGGAGTTTTTTTTTTTCCTCTGTCCAAGACCTGTCTCTGATCATCAAAAACGAAAGTCTGCCTTACGATAAGGATGTCCTTTCTTTTTCTATCAAGGAGCTAAAGAAGTAAATTACAAGATGAAGGACGGAGAGGGAAACATAAGGAAATGAACAAGAAATTTTGTTGCAGTCTAAGGGAGCATTAGTGGCCAGGCACGGGTTGAGGCAGGGAAAGAGCCTCTTTTACTTTGTGTATTGAATAGGAGGGGTGAGGAAATAAATTTAAGAAGGGGAAAAAGGTTATAATGAGCAATGCAGGGAGAGTTTGATAAGATAACAAAGTAATAGTTAGACTTGAAAGTGTGCTAAAAGAGAGCAGAAAAGGGCGAGGATAGGGAGGAGAGGGTAGTTGCGCGGGACAGGGCGATTGTGGGAAGAAGGATCCTTCTCTTTATGGGTCTGAACTCAAATTATCTTTATTTTTTATTGAGCTCAACAATTCATTCGGAGACAGATCCTATTCCTCTGTACGTTTTTTGTATGCGCATGAAGCGTTCCCATAGAGAAAACAAAAGCTTTTTAAAACATTCCATCACAAATCTCATAGGCCTAGCTCCACTTTGGAAAGAAAAGGAGAGGAAAAAACTGAAAGAACTTAGGAGGATAGAGGACGGCGCGGTTGAATGGTCAGGACGATAATAAATTAAAGATGAATTAAAGTTATGTGATAAAAAGGAGATCCCAAACACAAAATCATGTGACGACAGGTAGCCTACGACGGATACGAAAATGTCCTAACCCGACAAAAATCCCGAGAAGTGGTCCAATATTAAAAGACGTGCGCAAAATCAATTTTACAAGGCAGAATGGATAAAGATAATTATCTTGAAAGTATTTTTTGTAGCTCCTGATTTTTAAGGTTATTAAGCTTATAGATTTAATAGTTATTTTAGTTCTATCTCTGTGTAATATTACCTCCGTTTTCCGTTGAATTCGAACTGCACTCTAGTGTACCGGTAGGCTACGTCTTCGAATTACGTCATTCTTATTATGTTACCTCTGTAATGACTTTACTTTAATCATTGATTGTTTTATTGAATTAGTTATGAGATATATGATTGAGGTAATTCGTTTTCTTATACTTTATTAAACTGATGGTAGAGCAGAACCTGCTTTTTTTATATCTATAATGTACTACCAATCCCAAAGAACACTTTATAGGTGTGCATAATGTCTATTATTCCCAATTGTCTAAAGTTTGTGAGGAAGTCGCCTTTACACATCGTCTCGTGCGCTTTTACAATATCATTTTAAGAATACTGTTTTAAGTGCTTAACCGTTGTTTTATTATTATTATTATTATTATTATTATTATTATTATTATTATTATTATTATTATTATTATTATTATTATTATTATTATCCACTCTTTTTAGAGTTTTTAAAGAATTTTTAAAAGCCAAAATTAAGTTTTCTCAAATTTGTTGTCTTTGTGAAAACCTGATTGGATTTTACTTAAGAAACTGTTAACTTCAAGATGGTAGTTATGTGAAAGATAGCGTCTTACATAAAGTGATTTGTTAACAATATTGGTCTATATAATGATGTCCGATGTTTTGGATTATTCCTTTATTTTTTTTTTAAATAATCTCGCACGGTTAATAGCCATTGTATCCTTAAATAAATTTAAAAAATTTTCTTGAAAATTGGAGAACATTGCTTCTTTCGCATTTTGCTTTTTAGCCATTGTTATGGATAGTAATTGCCCTTTAACATGCCTTCGCAAATTTCTTTCTGTTGTAATTTTTTTTACTACTATCCTTGTGTTTCTCTTAGCTGAATCTCGATTCTCTATTATTTTTGCTTTGCTTTGTCTAAAGATTGACAGATGATTTTTAAAAATCGCTTCATTACACAAACTAAAACCGCTTGTCACGACGTCGGGTGCTCACAAAAGATAATCATACGTGAAAAAATCCAGCTCACACAATTCGTGATTAAATTAAAGATAATTATTGTGCACCAAGCCAAATAAAACAAACCAATTCGCGCGTTTAGCATAAGGATTTTACCATTTTTTTATGTTTTGAACATTTTTCACATCAAATAAGCGTATAATAAATGAAAATATACACAAAGTATAATGAAGTTTATCACAGTGTAATTAACAATGATAAAAGTAAAATAAAATAAGAACATTTGCTTATTGTCAAATGGGGGTTTTATGAAGTGTCCGGCTCATTAAGCAATGTATTGAGAAAATCCATCTTTCTCTCGCCCTTCTCCTTCACTTGTTGCACCTCCTTTTGACCTGCGCCGTTATTCTCGTCTTGAATATTCTTTATGCATTTATCTCCTTGCGGTTTATTGTTGAGACTTTCATCCATTCCTTCCTTGGTCAAAGACTTTAATCTGAGTCTTTCAGAGTTATGAAGCTTGTTTTCGTCTATTACGATCGTCAACGGACTCGTGAGCTTTGTTTGTAAAGACTTCTTAGATCTATCTGCGGATGAGGGGAGTCCTGCAAAGGTGACAGTTTTATTCACCGTGCTTTCATTGCCCCCGCTGAGTATCTTCTTCGCTGCTCTTTTCCGCGATGCACCATCTTTTTCATGGACTTCTTCAATTTGTAGAGCTAAAGATGCTCTCTGTCTCCCTAGTCCTTGCGTGATAGAACCTGTAACATCTCGTTGAGTAATGAACACCGATTCTGAAGTTTTAGAGCTGTAGTCTTCTCCACCAGCTTTAACCCGCATGGTGTGTCTGGGGCTTGCCTGACCTGTTGGAGGGCCCAGGCGCTGTGAAAAAAGTGTGCTGGATGGGGCGTCCTGGCGCGGTTTGTGGAGGGCACGGCCCAACCTAAGTTGCTGTATCTCGCGGTCATTCAGACGGGTGCAAGGACGCGCAGCGCTGCGGAATTTAGTGGGATCCACCTCATCCATAGCCTGTCAAAAATATCAAGGATTATGAGATTCGATGAGAAAAGATGAGAATAGATAATTACAGCTAACCACTAGCGACGCTTATAAAATCTATTTCAAGAGAGATAACCACTGATACTTCTAACGTTTTAAAAAGCTGTTTCTAAAGAAAATAAGACTGTTTCATTGTAGCTATCATTTTATCTTTTTTTATTTTTTAAGTGGAAAATGTTCGAGATGCTCAAATAAATCTGACTACAAGAGAGAAAGCTTTCAACATCCTTGAGTGGTGGGGGGCATGTGATATTCAATCAAAAGATGCCGATAACAGTAAAACTCTCCTAAATATTAGCTCTAAAGTAAAGAAACAGTTACAGATCTTGTAATATGAATTTTCATGTGGCGCATTTCGCCCGCGATGTCGTCTGACCTCGCAGTTTTGGCTGTTCTCTTTATCTCCGCCATGAAAGCTCTCCACTTTTGTTGGTTCTAAGCGATGGTGTGTATCTTGTCTAGGTCTAATTTTGTCTTTGGCTTAAAGTTTTCATTTTGGAGCCTTTTCAGATATTTATTACTGAGAGCGTTGTGGGTGTTCTGTCATTCTCTCTGTTTTCACTATCCAAAAAATAGTTCATATCAACATTGGCAGGGATAGATGGATCCCTTCTAAGGACATATCCAAGGAGCTTCCATCTTTTTTTGTTGTTATGTGCCACAGTTGTGCAATAGTATGGACCTAATCAAGCAGTTGTAAAGTTTGATACTTGTCTTTCGTTTGATCTTGTCTCACCTGTTCCATATGTTTGCTTGTTTGTTCAATGCTACACTTGATAGGTGTTTCCGAAGTCCTATATCTCCTGTACTATTGAGAAGTCCTACTTTCTTTTTTGCCTTCCATTCATCAGATTGTTTTCTTATATATGTGTGGTTCCGTTTTGTCAAATAGACTGTAAGGTTGTGGTTTTCAATGATAGCTTCTAGTTCTCTTACATTGAGTTTGTCGTTTCCTGTTAAATCGATTTTATCAGGTAGGTAAATAAATGTACTATTACAGCCTTAAGTACCGTTTCTAAGTATACTGTAAAAAAGTACGCGGCTTAGGTTGTCCACTTGCGGTGTGCCGGTGTTGGTTGTAAATGGCGTCCGGTTATGACAACTGTTCACTGTTATATGAATACTTATACAACACACAAATGCACTTCCGTTGTTAAGAATTCTTAATAATAAGCGTAAATTTTCATGATTGCCGCGTGCTTCCAATTTTTTTCAATTTTTTAATTGTGCTCCTGAGTTAAGAAAATATAGTTTGTTTAAAATATTTGTTTCAATTGTTGTTTGGTCTTGCAATAAGATGAACAAAAGCATGTATTTATTTTGAGCCAAGAGAAAACAAACGAGAAGAAACCTTAATGGTACATAAAAAAACACTAAGTAGAATAGATTATTTTACTCAGTTTTAAACTTGTTTTGAGTCAATGAAGCGTCTCTGCATTAGTGAGGCAAAAAAAAAATACAATATTAATCAAAAGAGAAAAAAAAGTGTGGTGTATCTCAGGGCGAGCTGTCGGTGAAGGAGCAAAGCGGTCTGCGTGATTCCTCGTGATCGCAGACACAACGATTACTTCAACATTGCAAAGTTCAAATCCCAAGCCACATCATTGTACTCTTTCGAAGTGTAAATCTTTAAATGGTGGGATCAGTGACTTGTTTTGCTGCGACTTAGTTCTTCACAATTAAAAAAAGAGATTTACAAAATAGGTTTGATGAATCAGTTTATCTCACCGTCTCCCAAACATTCCTTTTTTTCTTTGTCTCTGCCACAAATGCGTCAATAGTGGTCAAGGTAGACGGGGTGTGGTAATGGGACTCCAGAGGTCGCATATAGCTGGGCTTGATCAATACTTGGGGATCGATGCCGTGCTGGCGCATCAACATTGCCCTGGTCTTCACCTAGCGCGCGTAAAGGCAACACATATGCGCACGAACAAAAAGAGAAGTAGCAAAGTTAGGCTGAAGATGTAAACCTGAAACTGAAAAACCTTGAAGACAAAATCATAAGCTAGATATTAAACATCAGAGTGTAAAAAAATATTAGAACAGTTGAAAAATATGTCTAATAGAAATGAATAACATTCATATAGGATTTTTTTTTTTCTCAAAAAAACAAAACAAAACAAAAACAAAAACAAAACAAAAACAAACAAAAACTTGTCTAGGGTCTTATACAGTGAGGGTGCCTATCTTTCTTTATGTACGTCTTCCCGAATATCCATCTATTTCTCTGTCCTTTCATCAATATCATCTTTCCGAATATCCATCTATTTGTCTGTCTTTTCATCAATATCATCTTCCCGAATATCCATCTATTTGTCTGTCCTTTCATCAATATCATCTTTCCGAATATCCATCTATTTGTCTGTCCTTTCATCAATATCATCTTTCCGAATATCCATCTATTTGTCTGTCCTTTCATCAATATCATCTTTCCGAATATCCATCTATTTGTCTGTCCTTTCATCAATATCATCTTTCCGAATATCCATCTATTTGTCTGTCCTTTCATTAATATCATGTTTCCGAATATCCATCTATTTGTCTATCCTTTCATTATTATCTAATATTGTTAAAAGGACAGACAAATAGATGGATATTCGGAAAGATGTACATAAAGAAAGATAGACACCCTCACTGTATAAGACCTTAGACAAGATGGTTTTTTTAGGATTTTTTTTTTTTTTTTTTTTTTTTTTTTGGGGGGGGGGGGTGTTGTCTGTTGTTTTTTGTTTGTTTTTGTTTTTGTTTTGTTTTTTCAAGTATTTTTGTGTGTAGATGGAAACAATAGAAAAAGAAAAAAGTTTTTTTTTTCATTGAGAGGGAAGTAACCTTGGTGAATTGTTCCAGATTCTATAAGTTAAGGTTCATAAATCACTCTTTGGATTGCTTGCTCTAGGGAAATTATTCTTTGGATTCGTATAGCCATAGTAGTCTGGAACTTTTCTCTAGTACCATCGAGTAGGCCAAGGGTTTGTTGATTAAAGCTAATCATTGAAATTTGCTCTAGGAATAAAGATGATCTTCACATCTAGAATACCGAAGAGTCTAAGATTTGAGTGAGGTGATCGCGTCTTTTTTCTATATTATTTAATCAGGTGTCTTGGAGTTTTTTGAATATGATAAGCTTTTCTGAGAGAAACTTTTAGGAATTTAGAATCTCAAGATTGACGTTACGGTAAATTTGAAATTCAATTTTAAAAATCAACCATAATTATCTTGTGTGCTCGGATAAATTTATTCTAGCGGAAAAGTTGAAAACATCATAATCTATTTCACTGCCTAATGTTATCTTGGATCCCACCCACATATAAATTTATGCTTTAATATATTGTAGGAACTTGAGGTGACTTTCAATGAAATGATAGATTGAAGAGAGGACGAAGACGCCTGCTTTTCGAAAGCATTTCATGTAAAAGAGAAAAACAGGAAATATAGTTTTTTTAAAAGGTGAACAATATAATAAAACTATTGAAACTGTCGTTACGAAAGGAAGAAAAAAGGCTTTTTGTTAAATCAAAAACTATGATGGCGCAGGGGCTAAATGCCAAGCTTCTTTGGGATGATTGTCAATACTAATGCCTTAATTAAATCCAATATATTGTACAGATCCAACAATATTCCTTAGTTTTCTCGTTATTAATTTGAGAACAATTGAATTAACAGATTTGGAAGTTACAGATCATTTAACACAAAGGAACAAAACAAAAGAATCATTGGAGCTAAAAAAAAACCTGACTTGAACAATATGCATTTTATCGAAATGATTAATAATACTTCATTAACAGAAATCATTACATTAACAACCAACCTATGCATAAAGCTTTACAACTCTGATTCTCAGTCGCGATCACTAATTGAGTTTGGTTTTGTTCTATGAAATGTTGCTTTTTTCTTTTTTAGAAAATGTGAAAGAACTTTCATGACCTTCCCTGATAATTTGATTCAAAAGAAACTCAACCTAGAAGTTCAAGTATATCTACAGTCTGAGATGCTCACTGTTTGCGATGCCTCTCTTTCCACCAGGAGTAGAGGCTCATGGGTGAGGCTGTGGGATCTGGACACAAACTGTTGTTTGTGGTGCTTCTGACTTGCTTCCAGGCGGGATTGCTCTCTGGAATAGTCGCATGACTTGGTCTCAGCTTTAACTGTTAATGAACTTGATTCGTTTTTCACTTTGTGCGAAATAATTTAGTGCGCTATCTTTTTTCTTTTTTTTTTTTAATATTCTTTTTTACCTTACATCTCAATGAATTCATTTATAACGCTGTATGTCTAATATTTATGTATCTTTAATAGAATTTCTACTTTAATCTCTCTCTATCTGTCTCTCTCTCTCTCTCTTTCTCTCTCTCCCTCTCTTTCTTATCCCTTTGTTCCTGTTCACTCTCTGTCTCCTGACTCTCTCTCTGTGTCTCCTGATTCTCTCTCTCTCTCTCTCTCTCTCTCTCTCTCTCTCTCTCTCTCTCTCTCTCTCTCTCTCTCTATCTCTCTCTCTTTCTCTCTCTCTCTAAATTACAGGCATACTTTTTAAAAACTATTTTTCCACATACATTTTTTTTTCGATTCTAAGACATTTCTCGGGAACTCCTTTCCCAGTACTTAACTCAGTTTGTACTCATACCTTTCTATCCTCGATAGGCTGGAACTCAAGAAAGGGTCGTCTCGGATGTGAATGTTGTACAAACTCTCCCCCATACGACTATCATTGGGATTGGCGGCTGATTGGAATGCCTTCGCCTTGTCTCGAGAGCTGATCCTTGACCTTGATGGTCTGATAGACATGCGCATCTCAGACTTGACAAGCTCACGACGTTCCCTGGGGGGGCAGAGCAAGAACAATGGGCTGAGGGCGTTTCATTAAAAAATATCTGGAGAGGCAAATTACTATGGCACTTTATACTTGTAGAATAATTTGTGTGAAAACTGAACTGAATTTTCTTTGGAGCGTACAAAGTTGTTTCTCTTCAAGAGTTGTGTAAAAGCCAGGGTGTGCAATGCGCTCATGCGCACCAAAAACACTCCTTTTGAGAAGCTGACTGAAACATCAGTTAACAAGTTAAGAATGGTAACCCGGACCGTAATGGTTATTTCCGAACTAGGAATATCTGTAAGCATGCAATTTTTTTCCAATCTAATGACAAACGGCTTTATCCAGTACAACAAAATTGTCGAATGCCAATAATAAGAGCATAAACGGCTTTGGCATGGATTGGCTATTTAAAGGGAGGGATCAACACAGATGGACCCATGGAGAGATTTATTCACTTCAAGATACCCTTTTTTAGGAAATTGGTCAAGCCTCAAGCAGAAAAGATCGAGGTGAATAAGAATATTCCTCATAGTTATTATAAAAAATATTGAAAAGGTTCGAACTATGGAATGATTTTCCTGTTAAAGCTTTACCAATCGATCCCATGCGATCCATGTATCTGGAAGTACAGCCATGGGGATGTAAAGTCATGAGGTCACATGATTGGTTAAAGAAGAAGATATAAGAATTGGTTTTATGAACATGGCATATACGAAACATCTTTTATGATAAAAGAAGTCATACTAAGTCTCGTTCTAGTTTTAACATTTTCGGTATACCCCCACATAAAAAGAATGAACGAATATGTTTAAAGTTGGGTGAAGTCCTTCGAGAAAATGAAAATAGGAAAGAGTTGAGCAAAGTGATTGCCCAATCTTTTTTTGCTCCATCATGGATCTCGACTCAGAATCAGAGTTATAAAGTCAAATAAGCTTCCTGCATAGGTTGGTGGTTAATGCAATGATTTCTGTTAGTGAAATATTATTAATCATTTCGATAAAATGAAGATTGTTCAAGTCAAAGGTTTTTTGCTCCAATGATTCTTTTGTTTCTGATCCTTTGCCATACTTTAAATAAAAATCCTAACTCATTGAATGCCCAGGATATTTAACAGACTTTTTTTAGGAAGCGAAACAAAGATACGAATGATCTTTTTCTGAGCACAGCAAAGATTGATCTTTGCTATTTTGCTAAAGTTAAAGGCCCTGAGTAAGGTTAGTGCGGGAGGATTCCCCAATTATGCCTTAATCTTTATAATGCACAATGCATGCAAGAAAGATATAATTCAAAAGGACATCTATTGGATACAAAAACTTTCATTGCATTATCTTGCAGAATCAAAAAATATAATGCCAACTACGTCTAATATTGTTAATTTCAAATAAAATCGAAGATGGAGAGGCCAAAGTAGAAGAAGTGGCATTAAATGTTTTTGTGTATTTCAGTTGTTTTTTTTTTAAATCTCAAATCATTTCTTTTAAGAAGCCGTGCATAAGATTTTAAAATAACCACGATTTAACGTATGCTATAATGTTTCATAGCATGAAATGGACCAAATCTACCATTGGTAACAGCTGTTGAAGCATTACTTTGATATGAGTCTTGATAACGTCAAGTTAATGAAGGTGCAATCAACTGTTATCTATAAGTTTGGGTAAGAATGTCAAAATTTCAGAGAGATTATGATTACTAATAATGTCAAGGCAATGGTTGCGTTCTGAATGAAGTAACCATATCATTTGTTACAATAATGTGTTTGAAGGAATTACTTAGTTTTTAAAGTTACTTCAGAATGGTCTTTGGAAGAGATGAAAAGCTCAATATTTTCTTAAAAGTTATTATTGATCAGAATTCCTACGCACCTATCTGATCAATCGAGAAGAGGAAAGTTGAAAACAATTAAGTTCACATTGCACTGATTTTGGATTCTGGTTATTTCTGTATATTTTTTACGCAAGCATGAATTATTTAAAAGAATTGGAGACTGGTTTCGTTTCTTTGTTGTTGTTGTTGTTTTTGTTTTGTTTGTTTGTTGTTTTGGGTTTTTTTGTGCGTTTTTCATTCTTTTATTTGACTATTTGTACATTTTATTTAGTTCTGTAATTAACGAAAATCTGACTGAAAATATGAACCAAAATTTTCTTCAGCATGATTAAGACCTTTCGTGTATCTGACTTTTATCAGAGTCATTCTCTCGTGGGTTTAATTCAAAAGCGATTAATATAACCTAACTGTGGACGATTTAAAATTAAAAAAAAGTACAAAGATTCCTAATCTTTCGTTATTAACTTATATGTTGACCCGCAACAGCCAATTTGAGTGGATTCAGTCATTTTATTCAGCATGAAAGAGAAAAATATTTGGTATTGTTAACTTGTTTTTATAAACTTTGTGTAAATTTTAAGAGTCTTAGAATAGTCGGAAAGGATAAGTGAACAAAATTGCTAAGTTGTCGCTCTTATTCAAAGAACTACTTTCTTTTTTTAAATATGACCTACAGGCATCTTTATCAAAGGAGGCAGAGCTTGTAGAATTTCAAATACAGTATTAGTGCTGTACATCTGTTGTCCGACAACACTGATTAGCTGGTACTAGCAGAAGATCAATGACCAAGGTCTTGACTAGTGCTTGGCCTGGTCGAGGCTCGCGGTTAGCACGCATGTCACATTCACTCTCGATCGTTGAAGAATCACTTGACCTCTTTTATCTCTAGATTTTGAAGATAAGGTTTATCGATTTATCAGCTGACAGATATTGTCGATCCCTGTGGGTTTTTTTTTCCTTCAGTTTCTTCTAGATTTTAAAATCAGAGTAAATAGAGGTATTTCTCCAGATCTCTACAAGTTCAGTACCGCGCTTCTTCCTAATATTTATTCATCTTACTTCCAATTGCTACTTATCTCATTGAAGCGTATTATACGGTTTCTTATTGTTCAGAATGCACTATTAATATTTTAGATGAGATAACACCCCACAATGTGCTAATTTTCCAATCTAGAAATAGATAATCATTTTTTACAAAGTAAAACAATTGTTCTTAATTCTGAAAAAAAAGTGTAGAAAGAACTATAATCGTACCATAAGAAACAACAGTTTGGTAAGCCGAACTTTTTTTATGCAGTTTTGAATCCTTCTGCCTCAAAAGAGTTATATGATAGGTTTCTGCCAATAAACACGCGTTTAAAGTAGTAGTTTGTACAGTTATCCCTTGTGGAAATCACAGATTGAAAGTGTTTACAAAGAGTTATGCTGAGCTCTGTTTAAATTTTTTCATATTCATGCTCATGAAAAAATAGCGTATGTCTGCATCTAGGATTGCTAAATTTGAAAAGCACTAGTTTTACCATCAATACTCAGTGGATTGTACATTTATGTTAGGAGGAAAGATTTTATGACATGCTTAAAAATTGGGAAATGTATATACTTATTCAGCAATAAAAAAAATAGTACTTATACCGTCTCCTCAACACTCTGTGATGCTTAACTAGATGGAAAAGTTCTTTGCAATATCTTATTTTGCATCCGGTTGGTTCTTTCCCAGTATTATTTTTTTGTTTCGTAACGTTTCACTTCTTTAAAGCATCAGATTAAATGTATTATAAAATTCTCCAATATTTTTTGCAAAGGATGGCATAATATTGAAGAGAGAAAATGTTTCGCTGTAAAGTTCATACACCTGTGTTTCTTTGTCTTTCGGCTTGATGCCGCTTTATGCTCTTCAGAAAAGGTTTTCCTCTTGCAGTCTTATAATTATGCTGACCAAAGTTTGTCAAACAATCATCAGAAAAGCTCTGAATTACTCACGCATTCGGTAGTCTGTGACGCCACGGTATCGGTTGAGATTCTCTTTCTTCCTTTTTGAGGAGACCGAGCCTGTTGATGGCTAGTATGTCTTTAGGAGAGCAGAACTCGGCGAGAATTGTCTTAACCTTGGTCATTTTGCTTGGAACAACGCCAAATTATCCTAGAGGCAGGAGAGATCAAAACGCGCAGTCAACAGAAAGAACTGAAGAAAAATTGTCAAGTTGTAAAGATGCACAAGAGTTGAAGAAAGATAGTCTGTTTAGATAAGTAAGTCATTTTTCGTAGTTTTTTTCCCCTAGGTTGTGAGGTTGACGAAATAAAAAGATGAAGGCAATATTCGTGAGTCTTTGAATCTCGAAAAAAAAAAACTAAAAAATTTTTAATGTAAGTTCAACTAAAAGATCTGTCTCAGAAGTGATGGTTTGTCATGGTTGAGGGAAAGTATGGCCACTTCATTTTCGATGGTCTATTGAGCTTTTTATGTGGTACTAGAATAATTCGGATAGAAAATGTTGTACTGGAAATGAATGAATCAATGTAAGGTAACAGGTTATACCTATGGAGTATTAAAATTAGATATAAATGTGTATGGTTACTCAATGGATAAGAGAAAAAGTTACAAAAATGCTCGACCATCTCTTTTTAGATAAACCAAAACATTCCCAGATGCTTAAAAAAAACTCATAAATAAAAGATAATTACCTATTTAAGACTCCATAGTTAGAAATTCCTTTAATTTGATAAACCAGCCTGTACCGATAAAAGGGCAACTTTAAAAAAAAAAATTTGCAAAATTTGTTGATGTAAAACACTATTAAAGTGTATGTAACCGTAACACTTGAATGAAAATAGTAAACATGCGCATAAAAACCTTTGCGACTTTAGGATTTGCTATGGAAGAGATACGTGTGTCGGAACCTTTGTTGATCTCTGGGCCAATAAAGGTTATTCGGCCGTCCTTTAGGTTAAATGACGTATCGATTTGGCTCTTTGCTCGATCGATCGGTTTTATTATTCAGCTATAAAGACGGGACAGCTTCGATCATTATCTCGAGCGATCGTTATCAATATTGGCTTCACTCTGCCTTTCAAAGTTGGAGGAAAAAATAAGGATCGACCGACTAGTTATGAGTTTTCAAAAATGGCCCACAAATGCATGGTATAAAGTATACAGTATATCATTTAAGCAAAAGGGTAGAAATAAAGTTAAATTAGAAGAGAGAAAGCAGAAGAAGAAGAAGAAGAAGAAGAAGAAGAAGAAGAAGAAGAAGAAGAAGAAGAAGAAGAAGAAGAAGAAGAAGAAGAAGAAGAAGAAGAAGAAGAAGAAGAAGAAGAAGAAGAAGAAGAAGAAGAAGAAGAAGAAGAAGAAGAAGAAAAGGATTGCGACAGAAAATACAGACATTTTAACAAATAGAAAGGCAGACAGACAAAATTATCTATTAGATAAATATGAAAATATAGACATTTCAACAAACAGAAAGGGAGACAGACAGAATTATCTATTAGATAAATATGAAAATAATAGACTGATATTTAAATCTCACGTTCTATTTCTTTTCGATGTATGTAAAAGATCTTTCTATATATAAATTGGTCTTTTTATCTTTTCGTGTCTATCCCGTGTCTTTTTTAACAATACTAAGGACCGAAGTATTTCCCGTTAGTATTGTGGCTATACAGATTTCAACGGAATAATGTTCTATAAAAAAATAGGCAAGTTCTTCTGACACGTAATATCTTGGATAATAAATCAGACGATACGATGTCTCCCTCAAATGCATTGAATCTAAAGACTAAAATTCTTAACACGAACAAACCATGTTGAGATTCTTTTTTCGCGATGACCATATAAACATAATTATATAATAGAAAAAAAGGCTAGATCCCAACTCTTCCAAAATTATGTACAGCTACGTTGAAGGATAAATTAAGACGCAGTGGTAACCGAAGTGATGTAAGAATTGTAAAGGAACACAACTTATGAAAACACCCACTTCATTCCTTCTAAGGATCATAAAATATTTTTTCCGCTAACGAACGCTTAATAAAAATATTTAGCTCACAAACTTAGTAAAATCTAGGAACCAACCCAACACGTATGGTAAACCATATCATTTCCAGATTCTCTCTACATTCAAACTACAAACTTTAATAAAGATAGTCTATAATACGATAAAATTGAATAAAAATTGAAATAATATTTAAATGCTTTTCAACAAGGTTCTTTGCTAGTATGATTTCTTATCATTTTTTTTTTCAGCTTTCCTTTGTTTGCTGCCTCTGGGCCTAAAATTGTGCATCTTTCTATTTAAAAAATCTTATAATGCTAATTATTTAGTAGAAGCTAAACCTAAACGCAGAAATAAGATGTATAAAGTCTATCAAGATATATATATATATATATATACCAGTGTTTAGAAATCTCAAATATCAAATCTTGTTCTTATAAAGCTTCCAAACACAATAATTCATCTTTTACATATTGAACTATTTAACCTAACGAATTCACGTAGAATTTTGAGGCGAGCGTGTTCTATGAAGCAGACCATTTTATTGTTTAACAAAATAGAGTTTTCAATTACTAGTGGGAAGAGATTCTCATAGACTAATAAATTTATATCCACATCCATTTTTTCAGTATAATTAGACTTTCAAAATTTGAAGGTATACCAAATTTGAAAGTAAAAAAAAAATATACGAGCAAACTTTTGAGAGCTTTGAATTCATAAATTAATGTAACTACAAATATATGCCATTTCGATAACTTACCAAATAATGTTTGGAATATTTTATAAAAAAAAAATAAAAAATGAAAAATCAACTCCTAAAGTATGAGCATAGTCTTCTTTTTTTTTTTTTCTTTTGAAAAAAATTTTGAAGGTTATAAGCTAAGAACGCAAAGTCATCTTCAGCTACTTATATCTACAAAATTCTCCCGTCACATCAAACCTGAAATAGGCCTTTATACAGCCATGCCATGTAAATCTAGACTTATGCTCAATGAAGACACTGGCTGTGCTTTCTTCACAAACTTACTGGGGTGTAAGCGACGTAGAATCACAAAAGACAACACAACCTTTTACGTTTAGGCAACTGGTTCTCATATTGTCTCCCGGCATAGGCGAAGTCCCCTCTCCCCCCTCCCCTCCCCCCCCCCCCCCGGTTTTTTTGTGTTTTTTTGTGTTTTGTTTTGCGAGAGGGACAGGGGAGGAGAAGAGAACAAACAAAATATCTAATATAGCTATTGAAGAAAACTGCGTCTATTTGCCATTTTCCATCTATGCTTTTTACTAAGTTCGAAGAAATGTTATAAATATTTACATGCTAATAAGATCTAAAATAATTAAGCAAGATTTATTATATGATGATATTAAAAGAAAAGGCAAATTTCTTTGAAACTATTTGTTAGCATATGCAATTTATTTTAGATCTTTGACCAATAGAAATAAATTTCGTCAGGTGAAAGTTAGTCAACTGTTAACAGAAGTGAAGATGTGGGTTTTTAAAAAAATAAAAACAGCAGAAGTTGCAAATATTCAGACATAAAACAAAACAGTGTGGGGTTTTTTTATTTGTTGGGGGGAAAGCGGGTTAGAGATCTTGTTACAAAAATTAATAATGCATGGTAATTTTTTCTTAATGTCACCTTAAACGAGTCTAAATTCAATCGCACTCTTTCCAGTGCACGCCCCTGACCTGAGCGTTTGCTAATGCCAGAAGTGCCAGATATTGTAGGCCAACTGGTACAGCAGAGATTTAACTCCAGCGCTCTATGGTGATCCTCTGTTTGGATAGACCTGGTCGCGGTTTTACCCGTCTTGTGTCACTAGATCTATATTGGAGATCAGTTGGCCATGACACTGTGTTGCCTAGTCTTAAATTGAGATAGATTGCGAAGTCGTAAAACGTACAGCTTTTCAATCTCTGGTTTGTTTGTGGGTTGTTTTTTCTAGATGAAAATAAAGCAACACAGTTGTAGATATAAACATGGAACCAGGCAAAACAATTTTTTTCACTATTAATTAAAACCAGTTATGAAACTTATACTAGTAAGAATAGCAGTGGTGGTGGTGGTGGTGGTGGTGGTGGCGTTAGTACATGTAGTAGTAGTAGTAGTAGTAGTAGTAGTAGTAGTAGTAGTAGTAGTAGTAGTAGTAGTAGTAGTAGTAGTAGTAGTAGTAGTAGTAGTAGTAGTAGTAGTGGTAGTAGTAGTAGATTTTGTTGTTGTTGTTGTTGTTGTTGTTGTTGTAGCAGTAGTAGTAGTAGTAGTAGTAGTAGTAGTAGTAGTAGTAGTAGTAGTAGTAGTAGTAGTAGTAGTAGTAGTAGTAGGTTGAAGAAGAAGAAGAAGAAGAAGAAGAAGAAGAAGAAGAAGAAGAAGAAGAAGAAGAAGAAGAAGAAGAAGAAGAAGAAGAAGAAGAAGAAGAAGAAGAAGAAGAAGAAGGAATACTGTGCCCTAAACTTCGTGGCACATGGTAATAAATAACTGGCAGCTGTAGTAGTTGCTGTTGTTGTTACTGTTGTGGTTTTTGTTGCTGTTTTGTTGAGTTAAAGTGGTATGGTATTCTAGAAGGACATAAGAATACTTATTTTAAATTGACAGGAGTTCGTGTATGAGAATGAAATAAAGAAAATGAAAAAATAATATAGATATTATTGTAAAAAATAAGTTTAAATTCTTCGGGCAGCAAAAGCATAATGTTAAGCATTCAGAGGTTTTATGTTTCCAAAATGTACAATTAGATTTAAACTTTATTCTAGATTTAGGCCTTTAGATTTTATAAACCTCATGTCATATTTTGCTGAATGATACCCGTATTTAAATTATGACATATGGAGCTAAAATTTTCATACTCACTTGTTTATCACGTAATTTGGCGGAACGCGATATTATTAATACTCTGCAAAGGAATTTAATAGTAGTTTTATCTTAGTTTTTTAGTGAATTTCAATTTAAGAAAAGAATTAGAATTAATCGATTTAAAAAAACTGCATGGTTTATTTTGTTATTTACATAACGAAAAGGTTTTTGCTTATCGATAACATTTCTTTGCTAGGATTTGGTTATATCTACATTGTCCTTTCTATTTTTTAGCTAATTTTCTGAAATTTTTGAAAAGAAAATAAACTAATCACGACGTCTCAAAGATTGTTTGACACAGTTTGAAACCTCTCTCTCTCTCTCTCTCTCTCTCTCTCTCTCTCTCTCTCTCTCTCTCTCTCTCTCTCTCTCTCTCTCTCTCTCTCTCTCTCTCTCTCTCTCTCTTTCTTTTTCTTTCTTTTTGTCTTTCTCCTTGTCCCTGACTCTCTGTCCGACAGAATCTCTCGGTCTCCTCTCTCTCTTTATTTCTATCTGTCTGCGCTCTTTCTTTTTCTCTATTTAATTCTCTCTCTCTCTCTCTCTCTCTCTCTCTCTCTCTCTCTCTCTCTCTCTCTCTCTCTCTCTCTTTCTCTCTCTCTCTCTCTCTCGCTATCTTTCCATATCTCCCTCACTCATTCACTCAATCTCTCTCTTTCTCCGTCTCTCTCTCTCTGCCTCTCTCTCTCTCTCTCTCTCTCTCTCTCTCTCTCTCTCTCTCTCTCTCTCTCTCTCTCTCTCTCTCTCTCTCTCTCTCTCTCTCCATCATTTTACTTTCACTTCTGACCAGCTTATCTGCTTTCAGTCCGTTCAGTACAACTTCTCTTTTCTCGAATAACTGCAAGTCAAACAGCTAAAGTCAGTTGATTCTGCTTCAACTGATAGGAGCCCGATCGACCTTCGTGTTTTTTTAAACGTCATTAAAACCCCATAAACTTACACAATTACAACTGTTCGTCATGTAAATTTGACGTAGTTAAAAAGGCTTTAAAAATATTGTGCACTTTTCTTTATATTAAAGAAGTTTCACTTGGTGAGTTGTTATTAAGATTAAGTAAAAATATACCACATTTTATGCAAGTCTTCAACAGCAGTAGAAAACCGATATTTAAAAAGCATGAAGGTCGCAAATATGGGCCCGTGTGGAAGCGTTTTTGTCCTTTGTGGTCGCCCTCATGCTTGTCAATGTTTTAAGGGTCTCTATTTGACCCACTAACCCAGAGTTGAAGCACGAGATCACTTTAAATGGATCTGATAAGCTTGTTGAGTCAACATATCGGTTTTATGAAACATGTTTATTGCCTTCAAAACTGCTGTTTTGGCGATTGTTCAATAACCAAGAACAAAGTCAATTTCCTAACCATAAAAGCATAATTATGTCAACTTGAGTAGAGGAGCGCGAAAAAAATATACGAGGAAGATAACTTAAACATATTTTTTTTACAAGTTTTATATGCTAATATGTAATGTTACCAGGTAGAATGAAGAAATGTTTAGGCCTAAACATTCTTTTTTATCAATTAAATAATGAGGTAAACGTACTATTTTAGAATGCTTATAAGGCTTTCTCGTCCCTCTGTTGTTTTTTTCTTTTCTTTTAGCTCAGGAAAATACAATTAATTAATGTAACACACAAACAGATGTAATCCACAAAAAATGATCACGTATATCACTTTGCAGCAGCTTGCGATGGCAAATTATTGTTACTTCTATTTGAGGAAACAATTAACAAATATCGTTCTTTATCAATTTTCAGAGATTTACAGGTATTTGCAATTTTTTATACATAATTCTTATCACCCAAAGAGACAAGGAGGATGGTTTTATCTTTTTTCTAAAGGCAGAAAACAAGCTTTCACAAAAATACTATGAATTTTTTTTAATGATATCCTTGATCTTTCCATAAACTGAATACCGTGTAAATATTTTTTTATTTTTTTTTGAAAGAAGACCTGACACGATTATTAAAAAATAACTAATAACGTGAATTATATTATAATCGTTAATGACATTATTCCAGCCGATATCACTATTGTTCGGTATTTCTTACCTATCAATTTTCAGAATAAAATTTACTTTTATCTCAATATGTGATTTAAAACTGCTTATTCGTGATATATTTATGTGGATAATATGTTGAAGATGTAATTTAGATACAAAGATTTTCTTCCACAGAGGCCACAAGCTATGAGCTTAGGCTTGAACTGTTCAAAGTTTAATATTACATGTCTTTCAGTCATTAAGTTTTCCAAGCGAGCCATTGATATTTGGCGCTTTGATAACACTTTGCATTGTCAAGATCAACGCAACAAGGAATTTAATACAAAACTTTTGCGTCCAAGGGTACTGAAATATCACTCATCAAGATCATTACTGGCCATCATGCTGACGATATCATTATCTTCTTTTCACATGTTCTATTCATGATAGAGATTAGTCTTTATTGGCTCGCTATCTCTGCACTAGAACAATATGGGTCAGGCGAATCTAACTATCATTTGTTCTGGATGTTGCGTGCAGGCTGAAGGCCTTAATTAAGAAGGACACAATAAGCGAATAACTACTAAGTTCAAATCACTTTAATTCATTTTCGCTGTATTTCTTTGAAGAGTTTGTTAGTGATCTTTTCCTAAACATAAATTGAAGCATTTTATCCAGGAACTTCTTATATGAGACTGGTATTACAAAGAACTAAAGCTACTTTCGAATTGGATTAATTGTTTTTGGATTACAGCATGTGGATAAGCTATACAAATAAATAATTAATAACCTCCAGAAGAAGATATTTTCTGGAAACAAAAACTAAATCGTAAAAAAAACTATCAAGAATTTTCATCTTCAGTCAATAGCGAGTTAGTTGAATTAATGCTGATAAATTTATTGGAAAAAAATTGATTAACAGTCAACTTATCTGTGTAGCTATTATCAATTTGTTGCTTTTAATCCAAGAGTGAATAAAAACCCTATTTTTACCAAAGAACATTTTTAATTAACAAACAATGAGTGGTGAGAATAAGGCATCAAGCATGACTGTGATGTTCAAAGGACGCTTGATAAAGGTCGGCATTCTCGTCCTCTTCAGTCTTCTCATGATGGTCATCTACGTGAGCTTTTTCCAGCATCCGCCGCCAGATGAGCTGCTAGCAAACAACAGGAAATCTAGCCTCTCTGCAGGGAAAATCGACTTTGGTGCCTCCTTATTCGGTAGCATTGAGAATACTATTGAAGAAAATGACAATTTTAATGATGATCATGATGATGATGACGACGATGATAAAGAAGATACCAATGATGCTGATAACGAAGATGAAAATGACGAGAAAGATACTGAAGAAATAGATGACGAGAAGGAAGACTACGCTAAAAGAATTAAAAGTGGGACTCACTATGGAAAGAAACAGTTGGACACCAAAGCTCGAGGCAGTGAGTCTGATTCACGGTCAGATAAAAACAAGGCCAAAGATGATATTATTAGTCACAAAAAGCGAGAACTTGGAAATTCGGAAGAGATAGAGATGGCTGACTATTGGGAAAACTTTTTAAAGCAGCAAAATCTTGTTCCTATCGGGGCTGTGTACAATAAATGTGGTAAGTGCACTCGCTTAAACAGTTTGTTGTATAAAATGCATGGTGATCAGAATATTTTATCTATGACAGAATGCCATTCTTTGTCCACATAATTACTTTAATTAAAATCAGAACATAACAGCTCACTATGTTGCACACTCTTCATAACTAATTGGTTTATATTCATAGCTCTTTGACATTTCAGATCTGGATTTCAAAACGAAATTATTTCTTTAGCAATAATTATAACTTCGGAGGATATTTAAACTGTTACAAAAAGGAGATAATACTACTTAATATCAAAATAGTATTGAATTGATCATTTTTGGTGGTTTGGAAATAATGAATAATCAATTAAAAAAATTCAATTTGATTCTAGTTTATGGAAAGTGCGAATGCTGTACAAGTCATGTCCAGCGAACCTACTTTCTTCGGACTCTTAGATATAAAAGTTTAAACAAGTAGAATAGCAATGTAATTCATCCACTCATACTCAGTCGTGCTGTTTTCGGATCACCGTTAAGAAAAACGGAATGGAAGAGTAAATAATAATTATATCAGTCTTGCTTATAACTCTGGAAGCCTCAAAGCTGCTATTAACATGAGATTACCTTATTTGCAAAATTGATTTTGGTTAAATAATTTCTTGACATTTCTAAACATTTTAAATCTCCTACATACAGAGCTCATTATAGGTCATACTTGGGTTTTTTTCTTACTCAACAATTTCTTAAGTTTATGACATGTAAAAAAAACTGTTACAGCAACTTTATAGCAGAAAAAGCAAAATAAAAATAAGAATCTTTTGATATTTAAATATAAACGCTTTTGATTTGAGTTAACAGTTCTTACTCTCATATAGGAGAAACGGAACTCCTTATCATGTATAAGCCTTACAAAAAGACAATAGGGACTATGAATAATTTAGAAACACTGAAGTTCCTACGAATACAATTATATTCTCTAGGATAATCTATCACATATGCATCTGTTACTGAACCTTCTTTGAATGGGCCAAACTTTTTTTTTAATCAGTGTCCTCGGTTTTACTTTTTAAATTTTTTTTATTTAAAATATATTCATGTAGATTGTATGTTTGCAAAGACAATGAAAAATTAAACTTTTGGTGGAAACAAAACTTCTGTTTTAAGATTTCATAAATCGTCGTGGTGGAGATTTTATTTTAAAAAGAATCGTTCTTTATTTATTCAAATTTTAAGCAAATTTGTTTCCTTTGGTTTTTAAATTTAAAGTCACTGTTAAGTACGCTAAACCCCTTGAGATAAAAGAAGACTTGTGTAATCAATCGTTCCATCATAATTTTTTATCTTAAAAAATTTGTTTTAATTGTGGGCAGAATAATTTAAATTTGAAAGTTTAAAAATGAAAAAAACAATGCTTCTTATTAACTAACTTATAGAGAAAAGTGATTTTTTTTTACTGCATTACTCATTAATTTTTGCAGATAAAAATACATTTACTTTTAGATTCTTCCTTATTTTGCACATACTACATTTGCAACTGTTGAAATGAGTATAATATAAATTGTATTTATTCGTAGACGGTCATCGAATTCAGCTAGGAACGGTTGTTTTGATGGAGGACAAGGAGAATGGAGGCATCAAAGCTCGAACGTATGTCAACATAACTCTTGGTAAGTAAATTCTGAATATTAGACAATCATCCAATCGAACAATGTATGATGGAAAAAGAAACCTAGAGAAAGCTGGGAGACTTGATCAAGTATGTGCTATTGACGCGACAAGAATTTTTCATAATTTTTTTTTTAACAAATTAAATAGCGTAGTGCATCTTTGACATTGACACAGTGTCTCTTTTCTCTTCCATATCTTCATTCTTCATTTTTGTTATTCTCGTTTTGTTCTTCACAATCAGTTAGCTTATGACTTAGACTCCGTTAAACATATCAAGTCAAGACCACACCAAATGATGAAATAGCTTTATTGCCTTAGGCAATGCCTTGACATTTTAAAACGCTTCACGGGGAGCATGTTCTTTTTTTCTGTGATTTTCTTTCATAACATGGAGACCCTTTCAATAGGAAAAGAAACAGTGTTATTTCAGTAATCTCCATATCTAAATTTGCTAGACAGGCATGATTTTTTTCCCTTGTTTTCCCCAGTCTTTCACTGCACAACTAGACTGGGGAAAAATGAGTTATCCCTTTTTCATACACAAAATGCTTTCTGTATAAAATACAAATAATTCAGACAAAATAGACTTTAAAATACACGTACTTAACTATAAAAATACGCATTCCCAATGATAAAGAGCTCATTTTTTTAAAGAAAGGAATTAATCATGTATGTAAAATGTTGAAAATTGATAAAATGTTTGTTCTGTTATTTATACTTTACAGTCCATTTTCGTATGATGCACTTTAAATTGTGGTCTCAATATCTTTTGGACATTCACGTTTGCTTTGTTTTCTCATGCACATCGGATGGTAGCATTGAAAAAACTGCGAATTTGTCACTATGTTGTTTTTTTCGGTTTGTTTCTTTCAAATAATAGTAATAATAATAATAATAATAATAATAATAATAATAATAATAATAATAATAATAATAATAATAATAATAATAATAATAATAATAATAATGATGATGATAATAGTAGTAGTAGTAGTAGTAGTAGTAGTAGTAGTAGTAGTAGTAGTAGTAGTAGTAGTAGTAGTAGTAGTAGTAGTAGTAGTAGGAGGAGGAGGAGGAGGAGGAGGAGTGGTAGTAGTAGTAGTAGTAGTAGTAGTAGTAGTAGTAGTAGTAGTAGTAGGAGGAGGAGGAGGAGGAGGAGGAGGAGGAGGAGGAGGAGGAGTGGTAGTAGTAGTAGTAGTAGTAGTAGTAGTAGTAGTAGTAGTAGTAGTAGTAGTAGTAGTAGTAGTAGTAGTAGTAGTAGTAGTAGTAGTAGTAGTAGTAGTAGTAGTAGTAGTAGTAGTAGTAGTAGTAGTAGTAGTAGTAGTAGTAGTAGTAATAATAATAATAATAATAATAATAATAATAATAATAATCATAAAACCTATAAAGTTCCTGATCATCATTTTTATACATGTGTTCATCATAAAAGTGCAAATGCCAAGGTTGTATAGATAAAAAAAAACAGCTATGATCTAGTTTTCCAAACACTTGATGACGAAGCTTAAAACGATGTGATCATGAATTGCCTAACTGCAAAACTCCCAGATTCCGATAAAAAAATAACTTTATTTGAGTCTTATTTTGATTGTCAGAAAACAGGCAGTTTATTTTGCAAAACAGCGATCGCATTATCCAAAGAGGAAGAACATTAATTTGAATAAATTCTCTTTTTTATTCCACTGAGTCGTCTCAGCAGAGCGTGCAATTTATCTTACTAGAGGACTAAAGTATTCAGAGTGAATTGTCTAGTTTTGAATTGTTGAATACAAGCAAAATTACTCTTGGAAGGTAAATTATATGCATTATCAGGTTAAAATATTTTTTTGCATATAAAGATTAGGAATGCAGAATTACTTTTGTAATAGAATATCTCTTTTAAGAATCTGTGAATGAAACGATCATATTAACAAATACGAGAAAACAGCTCATTCTGGACGTTCTTAACCGTAGCACTTTAAACTCAACATCAAAGTACCGCGCTTTCAGAATAATTAATAACAATTTCCAATTTATACCTCCGTAACTTAATCTCTTGCCGTTAAAGATTGGAATCGTCATAAAAAAGAAGTTCAGAATGAGTAACCATAAGCTTCCTGTCGAAAGAGGCAGATGGACAGATATCGATTTTTCTGAAAGAGTATGGTATGTCCTTTCTGCGAAACCTTGGAGGTGGCCGATAAATTTCATTATCTATTTGGATGTGAAAAATTATCGAGTGAAAGAAGGCTGCTGTTGGAAAAGAAATTTCACTACTATCCGAATATAATTAAGACGAATCTATTTAATTCCATTTAAAAAAGGCCTTAGCAAATTAATTTTTATTGAACTAATCAATAGCTAGTTCTCGCCTCGAGTGCCTTAGGTATTTCTGTGAATATTGCTTTTTAATATTGCATTATCTTAATTAATTTAATTATCCATTTCTGCTGGCTTGTTTTGTACTGGTATGCCTGTAAAATGCTAATACTATGTTTGCAAGCTATTTTTTTTATCATGATATTCATTTTCTGCATTTACCTTTCACTCATATTCGTGTACTGTATGACTGGGTCATAATAAAGTTGAAGTTAATCTTTTTAAAAATCCTTCTAAGAGCTTATTATAAATCTGTCTTTTCCCGTATGAAGCGCCAAGAGGTGCACTGCCCTTATGGATGGATTTTTTGTTTATGGTACAAACATGATAAGAAGAATCTAAAACGGTCTAAAATAGTTTGCAATTTTATAATACTAGCTCTCTATTTGTATATGCTCGTTTTAGAAGGTTTGATAGAGCAAGTAAGCAGATTATTTGAACAAATAAACGGCTTGAAAACAGGATTTTATTTTGCACAGAAAATCATATTTCCAACAGACGATATGGAGATGTCATTATTTCTGGTGTAGAAAAAAACAAAATAAAAGTTGTGCCCAACTTGTTCACCTCTGTAAATTTCGTTTCTCTATGAATCTAAATCTTTCCAGTGGGTTATTTAACTGTCTAATGTGATTGCATAGTCATTATCCATATAAAGATTTATGTGACTGAAATGGCCCGTTTACAGGTTTTCTTAGAAACGAAAGTTTTTAACTTGAAAGTCGATCAGTCTTTTGAAAAAAGGATCTGAAAGTTTTGTTTTGTTATAATCATAATCTACTTTAAGGCTTTAAGTTTATGACGAATGGAGGATTGTTGGCTCATTAGAGACCTTTAATGATTTCCAGAGATAAATTTAAGTATCAGAATGATGTACCCAGCTCAGTAAAATGTTTCATTCCTACAGTTAAAAAAGGTCTTATGAGTTTGTTGCTTTTTAAGGCTTGAAAATATTCTTTTTAATCTGAATGATGGTTTCTGCATTTTGAGATATTTCATATCAACGCTTCAATAACAATAAGCAGTTCGATTTTTTTTTTTTAATGGTAAAACGTACAATTACATAAGCCTTATTGTTTTTTCTTTGAACTTGCTATTTTCGTCGATCAGCTTAATGTGAGGAATAATCAACATTCATTGTTCTCTCCGTCTGTCTGTCTGTGTCTCTCTATCTCTCAAACTCCCTCTCTCCATATAATTTATATATATATATATATAAATATATACACATATGTATTATTTATGTATATATATATATATATATATATAAATGCATATATAAATTTATATATATATCTTTCTAACTTCCTTTCTTTCTAGTTCTTTCTCTTTCTCTTACTCTTTCTCTTTCTTTATATTTCCTCTTTCTCTGACTACCTCTCTGATAAAGGAAGTTAAGTAATATGGCTGCTGACAAACTAAGGGGACGGTCTTTATCACCTATGAGCCGCTTAAGGACCTGGGATTTACACAGAGCATATAACATCCCATGATCGCAAGATTGCCCTAACTTATCAATGGTTTTAAATATGCACGTAAGACAGTTTTGCTGCAAATTATTTAGAAATTAGTAATCAATCTTTTCACGGGAAATGAGAAAGTGACTTTTTTATCGATTTTTTTTCTGGATTTTTCCAGCGTATACCATTGACGGAGGTCAGTTTAATATCGACAGCAGGTATAATGGCAGAGCCCTGTACGACAACTACTGGGACCTGTGTGAAGTCGAAGATGACCTTCCTGAAGAGGAAAAGACCTTTGTTTGCCCCTTGAAGCCTGGGAGATATAGTAGAGTCAATGACAAACCTATTCCAAGTTATCTGCCTAAGGTAAACAAATGATAATTTTCGTCTTAATGAAAAAATAAAATGTTTTCTTTTTAGAAGAATGTTAAACCGTAGAAATAGGGTCTCTTTCGATGTGAGAACAGTGTGTAACAAGTAAAAAGGTTGACATTCGTCCATGCGATGCTAATTTTATTATTTGGATGGGTTTCTCTAAAAACGATTTTCCCACTTTATTTCTATAGCTAAAAGACTTATAAGACGCATTAAACTAAGGATTATATTATATGACGTAAAAGACAAGCTTTAGCCACAGAAGTACCTATCTTACGTTGCTTTGTTCTCACGTTCTCAGGGTCGGTTCCAGTCCAAGATATGGGCCACAGATCAGAATGGAAAGATGATTGGCTGTGGATTTTCTGATTTCACAATATAGAGATTTTTTTTTTCGATACGAAAAATGTGTATAGATAATGATTAATGACGGTACATGTAGGGATTTAATTTATAAATGCAGCAAGGGTGGAAGAGAGAGAGAGAGAGAGAGAGAGAGAGAGAGAGAGAGAGAGAGAGAGAGAGAGATTCAGACAGACAGACAGACAGACAGACAATTAGACATACAGGCAGACCGACATAAACATAGATTAAAGAAATGGAAAAATATGCAAATTAACAAACAACTACAATGACAGAATCGGAGACAGAGAAACAGACAGACAAACAGAGAGGGAGAGAAAGTGAAATTACTATGTATGAGTGAGAGAGAGAAAGAGACTGGAAAAGCAGAAAATTTATAGGCGTATAGGATATGTAAATTGTTTATCAGGCAAGTTTTAATAAACTCACAGATAGATAAGACAGGTAAAAAGGTATTGGAAATAAAACGTGGCACAGAGGTAGAGATTACGCCGGTGGCACCATAACTAGACTGCAACACTGACTCGTGTAACCGTGAAGGACAGAGAAGAGAACAGAGGAAAGACAAAAGTAACTCAGTCGATTTCTACCTCAGTTGATCTGACGATATTTAACGGCAATAATAATAAAAAAAAAATCTGTAGATATTAAAATTGTATTTTATATGTTAGTATTTGCTTTATCGAAGTGCATCAACAATGCAAGGGTTCCAAGATAAGTCTCATTTTGTCTTTCGTCTCCAGTCGTTATTTTTCCTTCTTTCATGTTTTTAAATTCTTGTAACGCCCTCGAACAATCGCTCTAGGAAGTTCGATCTCATGCAATAATTAAACATTTGGCACAACTGGAAATAAATGGCATCATGAATTGTGGCATTGTGTTCTGTACTTCATATCTTTTCTTTTTTTTTTGTTTACACTCGAGTGGGATTAAAAAATCCTACAAAAACATGTGAAAAAAATCATGACTTTAAGTTTGACTTAATCATAAAGAGAATCCATTGGTGGAGTAATTTGTTGCTCAATATATTTTCCCAAAGTCGATTTTTTAAGAAAAAATCCAGAAACATTATAATGAAGTTTAGTGGTAGTAGTAGTAGTAGTAGTAGTAGTAGTAGTAGTAGTAGTAGTAGTAGTAGTAGTAGTAGTAGTAGTAGTAGTAGTAGTAGTAGTAGTAGTAGTAGTAGTAGTAGTAGTAGTAGTAGTAGTAGTAGTAGTGGTGGTGGTGGTGGTAGTAGTAGTAGTAGTAGTAGTAGTAGTTATTGAAGTAGTAGAAATAGTTATTGTTGTTGTTGTTGTTGTTATTGTTTTTGCAGTGGTGGTTGTGGTAGTAGTAGAATTGTTGCTTTTTGTTCTATTGATGTGATGCTATTATTATTGTTGTTGCTGCTTGTGTGTTAAAAAGTTTTTTTTTTCCGAAATTGTAACTGTGATGGTGGTTCTAGTGATGATGTATGCAGGAAAAGGAGGAGGAGTAGGGACATAAGTAGGGAGTAAATACATTAGGCTGAGTATTTGCAGTATAAGCGAGAAGTTTAAAAAAAAAGTGATAAGCTGTTAATGATAATGAATGAAATGATTACGATGAGCATGAGAAATATCATGCGGGTATTGGTCATGTCTCAATGAGGGTGATAATAACTAAAGCTACTGATGCTAATTACAGGCGCTCGTGTTTTTGCATTTAATTTGCACAGTTTTCATTTTCTATAACTTTCACGAGGCTTGAATATAGTGAGAACATTGTTTTTGTTTTTTTTTTAACTTTTTTTTTACTTGACACAGAAAAATGTTAGTATACTGTCCCGCATATGGATTTTGTATCCATGTAAGTTTTTTCTCTCGTCCTCTTCCACGTATCTAAATATAAGGCTATAAAAATGGTATTTTTGTAGCCCGCATGTTCAAATAATATAAATAGAAAATAATCATGCAAGTGTGTTTTTTTTAACCAAATTACACATATTTGCCGAGTCTGCGTTATAAACATGCTATATTATTTTTACACGTATCATTGCTTCACACGATTAGTTTGATGGAGTTTTCATTCAACGGAAGCAATATTTTATTATTGATAAAATCTGTTATTTTAATATGCATTCATTCTTTACCCACATTTCAAAATACATTTTCTCATATATATATATATATATATATATATATATATATATATATATATATATATATATATATATATATGTATATATATTTTAAATCTTCTACAGAGTGTGAAAGATTATACATTTCTTACTTTCATTGAATAAAGTTCGGGCAACATTGTAAAAGTCGATTACTTGCAAATTTCCGATTGAGCAAATTCACTGCAGCCCTCAAGTGCACTATTCAAGCAATTGTTGCAAGACGTTTCAGATAACGAACTTTTCCTCCACATTTTAAAAACGATATTTTGTCTGCAATAATTATTTTTTTTTTATATTGATCGATTACAATTATCTTAGAGCAATTAATACGATTCCTTATAGGCTGCGGTGCTTACTTTTTTTTATTTTGTACTTTCACATTAGACGATTTCCCCTCGTTACAGGTTAAAATTATTTTAATTAAACGAATTTACTTTGCCTGCCTTGTTCTAATTTCTAATTCAACAAAAAATTACTTCCTTTATCTCTCTCTCTCTCTCTCTCTCTCTCTCTCTCTCTCTCTCTCTCTCTCTATATATATATATATATATATATATATATATATATATATAAAATATATGTATGTTTGTGTGTTTGCATAATATTAATATTAATCAACCCAATGAAAGCCCAAGTGTCAATTTAGCAGTTAAAATGGAGGGAACTTTAGAATACTACTGTGTGTTCAATTCTTAATAATTTCATACAAATTTAGAGAGAGTCATTGTTGATCTTACCTATAAAAATATATATGAATACAAAGAGTTGTTCGATTTCCTTATTTTGAGGCTAACGAACGCAGCTCGGTTTCGTATGCGCCCACTGATGTACTCAATAAGTCAATATGGTACAGACTTTTAGTGTATGTGAGTTCAGGTGGGGCACATTCAGGACTGCTGTTGGCTGTTGCTATTGTCTTTGTCGGGCTAAATGCGGGAGAGGTGCTTGTGCGTTTTGTATATGGGTATTGTTAGCTATGGGTGTAGATCTACTAGAACAAAATATTCAGCAATACATAAGCTTACTGCTTCATTGTGGGATAATTTATTCGGGGCGAAATAAGAAATTAGAGTTATAGTTATCGTGTGGTACATTTGTGACAATACCTTCGAGACTTGTGTTGGGGGGTACGAAGATAACGGATTAAAATATAAAATGAAACATGAAGTAAATAGAGGTGTGTGCATAAATGTGTGTGATTAGGATAAGAACTTAAATAGACCTAGAGGCTATCCTCTGTCCTTACTTAGATAAAATATTCCATTGGTAAACATCAGGTAATATGATTTGATTTGATTTGCAAACTTTTTGTTAACTTCTCTTTAATGCCATCGATATGGGATAAATGATAATCATATAGAGCATATTTATAACCCTCATTTTTATGCTAAATTTGTCATGTAAATATTATCTCTCAAAGAAATACTAAGAATATTGAACTTTTTTTTTCTTTTGCAATTTCAGTGGTTACTCGGCTTTTTTGTGTTTTCCCTTACGATTTAAATGGTCGTTTTAATTGTAGTGTATAATGTAGAGTTAAGTAAAAAATGATTATAAATGTATATGTGCTTTTTTATCTTTGAAATAATATAAAAAAAATAACTTGTGTTGTAGCAGCCTTAAACTATGTTCCGGTAACCAAAGGAAAGATGGGACAAACATTCGTACTTTGAATGTAAAGGCGACTGGAAGGACTACTCATTCTAATTCAGGCATAACGTTACCAGTCTTAATATATCTCCTCTTTATTAGTTGTGCTGTTACTTTATTTTAGGAATATTTGCAGATTGATATATTCGAAAAAGTAAATTTTGGTTATTCCTCTGCGCATTATATGTGATTGAACCCAAGTTTAGAGGTAGCAGTGTAGTTAAGCCACCGATAAAGTGTGAGCGTTTTATTACTTTAAAATGTGCCTCTTGTTTATACTTAATAGTTTATGTTACCATACTTATTGCATTACTTTCTGTGCGCTTTCATACCATAAGAAATTGACTGAACAGCTTGATCTATGGTTGATGTGACGCAAAAGATGCATAAAGGGATTTTACAGCTTGCGTAGTCGATTAAAACTACACACAATCCAGCTGTTGAACATCTCACAAAATTTGTTCAATGTTGATTGATTTTCGGCGAGCGGAGGAGGACGAGATGGATCAGAGGCAGCCATTGATTCCTGACGCTGAAAGGCTGGAGATGGCTCTCAGGGTCGGCTGTCCGCACGTCATACAGTGTCGGTGAGTTCCGTTACGCTACACCGTTATCATAGGACGAGCCATTGGTGCTTGAGTGGCGTTGGTGCGGATCTGAAAAAAAGGATCTTCATTCAAAACTACTGTTTGATACAGAATGGTCAAAACAATATTAATGGTACTCCAAATTAGTCGTTATTCGAATACGTTTTTCAAATCTCGTAAAGACAATGTTGAAACTTTTTTTTTCTGGCCTCTAGGATGTTCGTGAGGTGTGTTGGTTCTTGAAAATGGCATACTAATTTATTAAAACGCAAAGATATCTAGTCATAGTGGGTATAATATAGAATATTTCTTTCCTGATTCATGTTCCAGCACAGAGAGTGACCTAGAGAGGGGGGAGGGGGGAAGAGAGAGAGAGAGAGAGAGAGAGAGAGAGAGAGAGCGGAAGAAGAGTGAGAAAAGAAAGTATCTATATGGATAAAACAGAGTCAGACACACCGAGATACAAAATATGAAAGAGCAGACATAAAAAATTGAGTAAACCATTCACGAGATCTTATAATAGTTTTACTTTGCGATGAATTAGTAGACTTATCAAAACTTATTCTAGGTAAGGCTCGTATCTTACATATTTGTATAGCCTCAAACTGAGAACAATATTTGACGCTGATGAATAAAACAAAATTGCATCTTTAAATACGAAATTGTTCCACCACACAAAAGGAAACTAATTTGTAGCAATTGATTACCTGCTGGACAGAAAGAAATGAAATTGCAAATATTTTGGCATGAAACTTAACATAAAAAGCAACTTATATCATTTCACCGGTCATAACAAAGTATACTAGACCGAGAGGATCTATATAGAATGTTAGAAATGGAAACAGATTGACCTCGATCTCTTTGAAAAAAACCTCGCATTAAGTTCCCTCTTTTGGTTAGGTATATTAAATAATAAATTAGATTGAGAGCACAGCGGTGAACGTTTATTTTTTTTATTTTTTTTATTTTTTTTTTAGGTTTTTTAATATATTAATTTGAAAATTTTTCTGGTTACGAAAAAAGCTCTTTTTATTGAAACGAGACAGAAAAAAACCTGAGTGATGAAGAAACTTTTCTTAATTAAAGAAATTGTTTTTGGCTGCATCTTTTGCATCTGATCAGAAAGATTGTAAAATGAAATACAATTAAATCGAGAAGTCCTCCTCTCTGAACCCTCTCTAGATCGGTTCAAGCAGCCAGTTTTAAAATATTCACAATATTCCGTCTCCAAATGCGAAACATACAGAAAACTGTTATAAAAAATTTGTTTTTCCTTCAAGCTTAAATTCATAACATTCTTGGAGGTTTTCTGGATAACTGTGATAAATGTTTTGTTAAGAGCCATAAAAGCTTCGTTTAAAAAAAGAGAATTAGGTTTTTAATTACCTAGTGTTGTAATGTGATAGACTATAATATCATCGGACTTATAGAGTTATGTAAAGGTGAAAACAGAAAAAAAAAGCTGGAGCATAGTGAATGAGCAGCAAATTGGAAAAGATTCATTCTTTAATAAAGAAAAAGCGATCGCATATAGATCTACATTAAATGTAGAAAATTCCTTTTCGCTCAGGCCTTAAATTGACTCCCAAACTTATAAAATCCCGTTACCATCAAATCTTATGTGATAGAATCTGTGTCAGATTGCAAAACTTTTAGTACCATAACAGCCATACTTTGCAGGCTCATACAAAAGTTTACTCTATTAGGTCTCAAACGAAAAGAATGAAAAAAGGTGAAAAGAAGCTTCAGATACTTTGGAACTATCTTTGCAACTATGTAAATTCATACAATTATTTTTCTCAACGTAGAGCCATGAGATAAATATTAATGAAGAAAAATATCAAAAGCCTTTATTCATACATATTAATGAGGAGAATCTCGAACGTATGTTTGAAATGAAACAAAGATAGCCTTGTCAGTAACATGCGCGATTTAATCATGCGTAATCTTGAAGAAGTAAAAGATATTATCCTTCTCTAATGCTCTTGTTCTTTTTTTTTTTTGTTTTTTTTTTGTTTTTGTTTTTGTTGTGTTGTTGTTGGGTTTTTTTTGTTTTGTTTTGTTTTTTTTATTTGTTTTTTGTTGTTTTTTTAATAAAATAGCTTTGAAATGAGAATAAATCAAAAACAAAAGAAATCATATTTCTTTAATGATAGTCTCTTGATCCCGCTCTTCTTTACAGTTCTTTCTTTTTCTCTAATTCTCTCTTTTTTTCTCAACTTATGTTAATATTTTTCTTTTTGTAGTTTTATTCTTTCTCAATTAAAGTCACTATCTTTCAACTTTATCTTTCTCTTTTAATATTTCCAACTTTATTTTCTCCCCTTCTCTATTTTTCTCTAGCATTTAACTTTCCTTATCCTTCCCTCTTCCATTGTCATTCTGACGCCCTTCATCTCTCTCTCTGTCTCCTCTCTCTCTCTCTCTCTCTCTCTCTCTCTCTCTCTCTCTCTCTCTCTCTCTCTCTCTCTCTCTCTCTCTCTCTCTCTCTCTCTCTCTCTCTTCTTATCTAAATCTCTTATCATTCTCTCTTCTTAATCTAGATCTAAAACTTTCTCCCCAGTCTGTTTTTACTCTTTATCTTACCCCTCCCTTTTTCCTTCTTCAATCTATCAATTATTTTTGTATGTAGGGCGCCGTGACATGTCCATTCTATTTTCATTTGCATGCCAAAGTTACACAAAGAAAATAATTTTTTTCCTGCACTCCGCCTTTTTGACACCTGTGGCCCTCGCAGTATGATGGCGCCCAGACAAGTTAAATACATGTATTGCGTTTTTATTTTCTCAACGGGTCTTACATGCTTTATAATCTTTGTCTTCATATTAAGAAAATAAACAGTTAAAAAAAAAGACTTTTAAAGTTACAAAAATGTTAATGCATGTCGCTTTAACTGTTCGATTTTTCAAACTCATGATGTTAGTCTAAGTTCTAATAATGAGATTATTACTGCCGTCATTTCTGAGTATAAAGTTATATGCGGGTTTGTTCAAAATAATGTCTCTTTCTTGACCCCTTAAAACACCAAGGGGCGATGCGTGTTTCATCTTGGTTTGCCATTTTGTTTTTTAAACTGACATAGCTATTCGTAATGTTGCATGACTGGTTTCAAGAGGGTTGATATTTTTATCGTGAAATTGTATTTTTATCAGTAAAATATAAATATAGCTAAATAATTAAAAGGAAACAGGAAGCAACGTAAATTATAAGTATATCTTGTAGTAATGATATTTGTTTTCGATGGTTGGTCTTACTTTCATTGGTAACAACACTTCCCCTCACTCTTTTTTCTTCTCCGGCATACACACCCAACCCCTAAATTGTGTATGTGTGTGTATATATATATATATATATGTATATATCAGTATATTTACATACATATATAACACACAGTGAGGACATTCTTAATTAAGACAAAAGCAATGCCTTATGGAGAAAGCAGAAGCGTTGAACGTGGAGATAAGTAGAAGCAAAGAAAGCGGATTTAATTCGTTTTAAAGTAATTATACTGTCAAAACTGGATTGTCAATGTTTGACAGTGAAAGCTCAAAGAGCGAATTCGAAGTTCATTGTCTAGGAGATAAACGAAGATTAATGGGCACCGAGATATACTGAACAGAAAATGTTCCTGATTGAACTTAAAAGTAGTATCTCGCGCATGAAGTCTGCAGTTTTCAAAGTAAAACATTAAGAAAGGTAAAAGGAACAAGAGCTGAAGTTGTTCCTTCTACGAACTTCTTTAAGTCAGTCCAAAGCATGACATCCGCATAATGCATAAATTCATTTAAAGCAATGCGATCCAACCAGAATTGATCATACGTGCTCTGAGTTCGTTCACATTATTAAAAGTTACAATCCAAATGTTTCGTATAAAAGGCGCATAATTATCAATGGTTACAACCTAACAACATCGCATAACAGGCACATGCTCAATACTTCTGATTACAAGTCAATAGTCTCGTATAACAGGCTCATATTGAACGTTACAGCCGAAATGTATCCTAAAACAAGCTCATATTGAAGGAACCATACCACCAGTTTTGTACAAGCACATATAATTGGTTACAATACAATAGTTTTGTATAAGAGGAACAAATGCAAATTGAAGGTTTAAGCAAAACAAAGCAACTCAAAGTACATGTCCAACGTGTATATTCATGACTGTATGTCGTCGCCGTCTGTCATTCAAAAAATGAATATAAACTGCAGGTACTTGAGAAAGTTTAGAATTCCAACGATTTTGTGTCTCGCGCAGGTTTGCGGATTAAGCAATTAGCATCATGTATTAAAAATGCAGAGCGAGCCATATTTTCACCCAATATCTATGTGATTTTGAATTTTCTCAGAAGCACATAAATGACGAGAGATTGGGTACGTGAAGTTCTCTGTTGCGATAGAGATCGAGAAAATGTCTCTTCACAGGGACTGGTGTGCCTTCAAGAAAGGAGAAAGATGTTATCCACAAACTTTTTCTTCTCATGCCAGAAGACAAGCACTTAGTCTAGTATTAAAAATCCACATGTGATTTCGGGCAAAAACTATCATACCAGTGCAATGAGTAGACTTTACATTTTCACAGGTTGAAAATTTTTTAAAGATGAAATATGTTAACATGCTTCATTATTAAAATTTTTAGTTTTTTTACATTGATTAAGCAGAGATATGCGGCAAAAGCTTTCCAAAGAAGTGGTGTTTTTGCTTTGATGATAGTTTAAAACAATATAATGGCAGGACTGTCTCGAATTAAATGCTTCTCATGAGATTAACATGCCATGCTGGAAAAAATTTAGAAATAAAAAGCTTAAATGTTTGAGTTATGAATTGATTTTTTGCCCTCTCGCCTCTCTATCTCTCCCTCGTTCTCTCTGTCTCTATCTCTGTCTGTCTGTCTCTATCTATCTATCTATCTATCTATCTATCTATCTATCTATCTATCCATCTATCTATCTATCTATTTATCTATCTATCTATCTATCTATCTGCCTATCTATCTCTTTCTTTCTATCAATCTATCTCTATCTTTATTCATGTATATCTTTCTCTCTAATAATTTTTCTCTATCATGTGTCCCTCCCTCTCATCTTCTCTGTCCTTATCTTGCTTATTCTCTACTTCTCTCTTATCTTTTAGGCGTCTATGCCCCCCTGTCCCTCTTTTTTTCTTTCTTTTCAAATTGCATTTCTCTTTCTTTTCCTTTATCTCTCTCTCTCTCTCTCTCTCTCTCTCTCTCTCTCTCTCTCTCTCTCTCTCTCTCTCTCTCTCTCTCTCTCTCTCTCTCTCTCTCTCTCTCTCTCTCTCTCTCTCTCTCTCTCTCTCTCTTTCTTTGTTTCTGCATCTTCTCACATCTTCTTTTCGGCATATTTTTCTTTCCATTTTGTACAGACGTATTCCTCATTTTGTTAGTGTTACCATCCTCCGCATCCTCTTGTCTTCCCCACCTACATTAAACCGTTTTAAATGTTAGAATAAGTGTATTCGGCCATTGAACAATATTGAGCCCACTGAAAACAATGTGAATTTACCCCAGGCTCTAATAGATACGCAGCGTCTCCGGTTACGAGCGCCATTTAATTCTATGCTCGCCTTCAACTCTGTGGATGGTTAAGCTCTTTACCTGGCCGAGTATTATTATTCCCACCACTGGTCGTTCACGATATAACATTCAGGGCATGTAACATGAGCCGTTTTGGCGTCTAGTGTGAAGTAACAGCGATGAAGAATGGTAAACTTTTGCCAAAGAGAACTACTGTATTTTTCAGAGAGAGATCCTGTATTTGAAAGATTGGTAGATGCTCTCATTAAATGCCTAGAGCGCGCACAGAGCGCTCAGTTGTAATATACGCATTCGAATAGAGGTATCAAGTTATTATAACCAATGAAGGAGTGAATCGTCGCTTCGTTTATTTTTATTTTCACCTTAAAAACTGGTGGAGGTGTGGATATCCTACAATGGAAACAAACATAGCAGTAGAAGTGTGATATCGTTGACTCTAATAGGATCTGGACAGATCAAGCTAGCGGATTTATTAATTCGGTACAAGAATTATCATTCAGTAACGGCATTACATACAAGCGCCCATAAGAGCAACACATATAAATGGAGTTTCATTGGGTAAGTCTTTACTTTACTTATACAATTTTGCAAGCATCATAAACTTAACAAATGTCTGCATAATATTGGCATTCTTGGGCAATTTCATGTTCCGCCAAACATGTATTGGAACTGTTTGATTTTTTTTACCTCGACTCATAAAGTGACTCTTTGGAAAAACAAAGCGGCTCCCATGTCGTATCATAAATTTGCTTCATGCATTTAAATTTTCTGAGGGCAAGATTTTCAGCTTATGCGCCCACATGATTTTAAAAGCATTAGGGATGGTAAAATACTTATAGCTTTTTATAGTGGGGATACTATCATTTAGAGAAGTTGACAGATTGATTCGCATTGTAATTTTTTTATCGTGAAGTTGTATCCCACATCAATAGTAACATGTTTTAGTGTATGCAAGATATTTGAGGAGTGCGCATCAACATCGCTGCAGTGTCACTATCTCACACTGTAGAAATGCCATACTCGCAATCGTTGGCTTGCTTTCATTTTGTATTGGCTAACATCTAATATCAATAATTAAATTATTTTTCATTTCAAATTTATTTGAAGGCAATGAAGTAAACTTCTCAGTCCTTTTTGTTTAAAAATTACTGCAGTTAGTGAGGAAGTCATATATGAGATTTTGATGTTGACAAAAATTATTGCAATTATTGAGGAGGTCATATGTGATATTTTTATATTGAAAAAAATGCTGCAATTAGTGAGGAAGTCAGAAGTGAGATGTTATTTTTTATAAAAAACTAAGACATATAAGTCTCAGATAATGATTAATACAAAGTTTTATAAATGGAATAATAGGTAAAAATTGATGTTTTACACTAGGTAATTTTTGCTCTGTTTTTTTAAAAATCAACTTGGCAAGGAAGATTGTATGCTAAAAGAGCTAGTAAAATAGCTTTTACTGAAAGTTATTGGAAGAATTCAATCATTTATCAGTTCTTTCATGGAGATTATGTGTGCAGCTCTTTGAGAACAGTGTACTTCCTTACATTGTAATTTGTGTGTCCATGTGTTAGAAAAAGTGTAGGAGGTTTGCGATACTGCTGGGATTCCCATGCTGAAACTATTGAGTTACAATGTTCGGAAAGCTATTTTGTGAGAATTAATTCGACCTCAAACTTTGTTTTTAAGAAATCATTGCATAAGATACCGAAACTAATGTTGTCGGCTTCATTTCTTCGTCATTGTGTTATGTTAAATTAGCACGACTATTTACAATAAGTCCAAAGATTGTCGGTGTTGCTCAAAGCCTTATATAGATTCGAAATACAATCATACCAAGTTGTTTGGGCTTCCTTCAACATAATCCTTCTAACAAGATTTTTAGACAGTTTATGCTCTCGATATTTCTTTGTTAATGTAAAGAAAGCCTAACTTATGTGACAATAATTGGACAGGTTTGTCTCTTCAAAGCTTGATGCTGCATTTTGGCAAGTCCATTATTAGAAGTGACCCTTCTTGCATGCAGAAATATTGATGAAAAGAGTTAATCGCTCGAAAATGTATTTAAATTTTAATAGTTATTTTTGTTGCTCATACTAAAGTCAGTTTTGAAGTTGGAGAAAAAAGAGTTCTGTTAAAGTTTCAAATTCTTAAAATCAGGCAATTGAGACATTAGT